>CM053622.1:146317261-146340024 GCA_028646595.1 Phalanger gymnotis | reverse complement strand
CTGAGGCAGACAGATGTTAAATGACTTCCCCAGAATCACACAGCTGATGGCTGAGTTTAGATTTGAACTCAGATCTTCTTGGCTCCAAGCCACTCAATACACTATGCCAAGAAGATTTCTAAAACTTTAGGAATTTCCTCATTGGAAATTTATGGAAATACATGGACAAGATTTGCATTTGATAAAAATGTACAGAGAGATTGCATTCTGCTTCTACGGAAGGACTGAACACCAATACAATCAATGATTCTTCAGATTATCAACAAGGCATGAAACCCTGGGCTATGTCTAGATTCAGAAACTGTGATCTTATTCACTTTGCACAAACATAAGAAACATTGTCGAGGTGAATATTTGACATTTGAAATAGAAAGTACAGTGTTGTATTAGTTTTCTATGGTCATTGAGCATTGCACTCATAGCTGGAAGAGCTAACTAATTTGGATTATTAATTATCAAGAAACAGTCCTTGACTTCAGAGGACTTATACAAATATAGACAGCTATAATAGACATTATGTGAGAAATGCATCAGTAAAATACAAAACAAAATGCTACGTCGGATCTGAAGGATATAATCTTTATAGGCCAGAAAAATCAGGGAAGTCTTCATGAAGGAGATGACATTAGGAATGCACTTTAAAGCACAGGTTTGAATTGTAAAAAGTTGGGGAAAATATCTGGCTCTGACCCATTCAAGGAGGCCTGGCAGCTCCCCCTGATGTCGTTACTAACATGTTGAGATGTCCAAAAAGCTTGGGACATATGGAGCTCTTGATGTGGAACTGTGATAATGTATTACTTACTGACTATGAAAGACATCCTTCTTACCTTAGGATACCTGCTTATTAGATGCATATTAATTAATATGCTTGCTGATCACATTCCTGTCTTCATGAATGATTTTAAACTTTTTAACTAAACATAATAACCTAAGTTTAAAATACAAGAACCAAAATAAGGAGAAGAGGGAAAAGTGCTAATCATAGAAATCTTCCAAAAATGCAGATACTTTAACCAAAATGGGTATACTCCCAACTGATAAAAACTACAAACCTTTTATATATCTTAGAAGATGGTCTCCAGTAACTGTGGCCAACCAGCTTTCTAATCATGAGCCCTGCACACTTGTTGATGTATTCCTCAGACTACCAAAGTCTATATTCAAAGGTAGTAGGATCTTAGTAGGATCTCTAAGAGTTTGTTCTTCTTAGGGATAATCTCTGAGAAGTCAGAATCACCTCCACATCATGTTGCCACACTGGAGTCGGACTTTAGTGAAGGCAGAAAACTAGAATTCTCCATTATTTGCATAAAAGGAACCCTACAGTCTTAATTACATAGGTCATCAGATAATCATTATGGTACAGTTTCCCACATCAGAGTATACTGTTCTATTGGGGTAGCAGAGCCCCTTCTACCCTGAAGAAGTTCCCATCTCAGCTTTTATCCTAGGGGGATGCTCTGGCAACTTAGAAGCAGGAAATGTTATCTTCCTATGGCATGTAAATAATCAGCAATGCAGACAAGTAGTACATAAATAAATGAGATTTGACAGGAGGAAAAATAGGTTTTAAATGATAAATTATTTTTGTCATCCTTTAGGTGTCCTTGAAAAAAATTATATATGAAAGAAAATGGCTTACTTCCTTCAATATGAGCCTGAGGGTTCTTATAGAGATGTTCAATCCGCCCTGTGTTGAAGGAACTTGATCGACGTACAATTCCATGGACCTATGTTGTTGTTTTTATAATAAGAAAAGAAAAACAGCAAATTATAAGTAAAAGTATAATATAGTGGTATAGTATACAACTCAATAACTGGTTTACTAGAATTTATAGTAAAGCCATCAAAAGGCACATCTTTTAATGGAGTACGTTAAAAAAAAAAAAGACAACTTTTTTTTAAACAAATAATTGGAAATAGTACCAATGGTTAATTTTTATTTTTTGGCTCTTCTCCCAGGTCTCTCTCTAACGTTAAAAAACATACACATACAAACCTCACAGGTAATTGGTTAATTATGTGGTTTCAGAATGAAAGCTTAACTCTAGCTATGACATGCTATGATTTTATACACACACACACACACACACACACACACAATCATACAGAATATTGCTGACAGGCCTATCTCTGTATTCTGAAACTGAAGACAGACCATGTATGGCAGTATCAGTGAGGAAAAACCATCTTGCCTGTTTAATGCACAACAAATCTTGCTATGGTTTCTAATGCTAACATTATTTTCCTTAGTGACCTAGAAATTGTTTTCTTTGGGAGAGATTACTTAACATTTCTGAGCTTTAAAGTACAGTCAGTGTATTACTGTATTTACCAACTTAACTTTGATGTTATTTAAACATAACTTTGGTTTTTGTCCTCTGCAAGTTGAAAAGTGGTATAAAAGAAATATATATACATATATATATATATATGCATGTATGTATGTGTGTGTGTATATATATTAGGATATATATGACAGAAAAAGGAAAGGGGTGGGTCAGTCATCAAGAATGAGACACACCAGATGTAAAGCCCAAAGAGGACAGAGAAAAGATTGCTGCTATCACAGAATTCAAATGAGCAGAGGTTTCAGGCAGAACCCTCCTCTCTAGAATATAAGAGTGAAGAGAGGCCATTTTGAATTTTTTCTTTGAATAAGCTGCAATAACAAAAATCGTTGGAACAAGAAGACATACCTGTCTGATGATGAAGAAAAGGCTATTTGAAATTAGTATGTAAAGAGAAATTACTCAAGGACTTGATCCCCCTTCCTCCTTAACCAAAGATTGCCCCTTTTGTGTTGCCAGTATTAATGTCAGATTAGGTCACAAGTTGGACAAGTGCCAAGACTGGAAAGGCAGCTTTAATTTCAACATTTGACTTATTTTTAAGGTCTTTCTTAAAATATTAAGTGGATTCTTTCTTACCCATTTTAATGTCTCTCTTTTTACCTTTCCTCTTTTGCTCCATTTCTGAAAACGTGATTAATCTTAGATATGACTTGAGATCACCACCATATGGAGAAAATGAACAAGAATGAATCTGAATACAGATATAGGAGTCACATGTGACAGGCAAAATTAAATTGTATAAAATTTTATACTAATTTAAAACTTTTTAAATCTAAATTTTGTGAAGCTGATAGTACTATTTTTCCTCTCTGACATCTATTAGTTTCACTTATATCCTTATATGTAGTACAATACTCTTATAATTGAACTACAGCTAAATATTCTGTTTCATAGTATAGCCAAAACACATGGAAACTAATTTAAAGTATTTTTCCAAAGGACTAATATATGAAAACTCATTAAATAAAATAAATATATGGGACATAGCACATTAACCAGAGTTTTCAGTAGGCAACCATTAAAAACAGAGAATTGTTGTAAGCAAATATAGGAAAAGGGGACAGCAAAGGATGAGACGGGTAGGTAGTGGCATGGAAACAATGAACATGAACTTCAACAGACATCAAGAGATAGTGGAGGATCGAAGGGCCTGGAGTACTATGGTCTCTGGGGTAACTAAGAGTCAGACACAACTGAATAACAAAACCACCTGTATGGCTTTAAATTACTTCTTTTAGAAATATTTATATGTAAAGAGAAAACCTCATCAAGTCCTCTTCCTTTATTTTTTTGCCAAATTAACAAGATATAAACTTGTGATAAAGTTATGACTATTCTGGAAGTTTACAGATTTTTTTTTAAATCCAAGTATACATATAAAGTCTTAATCACAATTCCCCCACCCCCAACCCCCACTTAGGATTCAGATTTATCATTACTTAAAGAGAAAGTTTCTTTACCTGGCAAAGAGAAGTACAAAGAATAAAAACAGATTATTAAATTTTTAGCAATGAAAAGCAATGCTAAGATCATAAAAACTGACCTATCGCTTTTTTTTTTTTTTTGAAATTAACAAAATCAAATATTACTATCTCAAACACATAAAAAAACAACATTATAGAAGTTTCCTACGTTTACATAGACAATTCTGATACAAGCCAGAGGTGGATCCTATGGCTCACGGTGAGAATCAGATGGCTACAAAATGTTTCATCAAAGAAATAGTCTACATTTCATCAGCAATAGCAGGTAACACTCCATCCAGGTATACAACACACCTCACATGCTGAGAACCTTTGCTACGTACATCCAAAAAGAAAGATCTGCTCAAACAGTAGGCATTATCATAAGAAGTAATGGAAGCTGAGTCTTTTTGTGACAGAGGTGAAACACAAACTGTGTACAAACTGGATAATTTCAATAACAATGTAAGATTAGTGAACTCTTCACAAAAGAGATATAGATATATAGACATATGTGGGATTTCTGAATGTTATTGTTTTAAAAGGGTATAGGCTTTGGTTATTGGGTTTTCTTTTGGAGGGACCAGACATAGGGTGGTAGAAATTCATATAATAAGAGATTTTCTTCTACAAACTGAAGTCAATGTTTAAAATGATTTGGTCAAAACACTAAAAATAGTAGTACAAAGTCAACAAAGTCCAGCAAAATCACTGAAGTCTCAAAATAGAGTAGATGTTTGATAAATAAGTTTTGTTTCACATTCAATTAAGTGGAAGGAAAGGAACACTTCTTAAAGTACTCAATATCAGAGAAATGTCTATATGAAGTATATCCCTACAGTCAGATTAGGCTTAATAAGTTCAAAGAAAAGCTTTGAAATTTAATGAAGAAAAGAGAAAACTGTTCTAACTTAAACTCAAATTCCTAACTACACAGATTTCTCTTGGAGGCATATTTTCTTCATTGGATACCAAATACCCTTTGTCACTTGAGAAATGTAGAAGATTCCTATAAAAAGGAAAAATTAGCAACTGAATTATCTATTCCTGCAAACAAACAGTGTGGTAGCCATTTGCTTGAAACACCAGGATATTTGGCACATGGAGCAGTGACACACACACACACACACACACACATACGGGCGAGTAAGATCTGCACAGCTGCCAGGGCCTCAATCTGTTCCTAAATTATCAATTCAAGGCCTGGATTTGCTTTTTGATTTCACTTGCTTTCCTGTTCATTCCAGTACTTCTAGGATCCAAATGAATGGGTTCCTTTCTAGGGAAGTGCCATGAACAGTCTTCTTGAAAGAAGACCATGACATGGATATTGCTTGTAATTTTGAATATGTTACTTTATAATTTTTCAAGTCATGCTATATATGCCTTTTACTGGTCTCCAGATGGATTGGAATTTTTTCAAGGGTGAAAACTGCCTCGTTTCACAGAAATGAAGACCTCAGAGTTGAAAGTTACCTCAAATTAGAGGTCATGAAAAGCAACCAGTATGTCAACAAGAGTACCTTCCAAAGCAACCCTGAAAAGGAGTCAATCAGCCTCCTCTGGAGGATATTCAGAAATTGGGAACCCATTTTTCCCCAAGACTCTGTTCCCACTTTGGGAAAGTTTTAATTTTAAGGAAGCTTTTTTTTCTTATATTTCCTATATCCAAGCAAAATTTGGCTTTCTTGGAGCACCCACTGCTCCAAGTTCTGCCCTCTGTGCCCAGACAAAAACAAGAAAATCAAGATCCCTTTCTCATAACAGAACTTGAAATATGTGAAAACAATTACCGCGACCTCCTATCCCCCAAAGTCTTCTTTTCTCCAGGACAAGCATCCACAGTTTTTCAACCAATCTTTGAATGGTACATTTGAGTCTCTACATCATAACAACATAATACATATAAAGTGCTTTGCAAACCTTAAAGCAATATATACACATAAGTGTGTATGTATGTATATACATTCTGTAGTATATATTAGGGCCCAACAAAAAGGTTCAGGAAGTAACAAGGGAAGGTGGGTTATATCTTCAGCAGGCAGCCTGGCCTAACCAGCTCCTTTCTATGCTCTGAGGAGATGTTAAGATTATACCTGAAGGCAGTTTTAAGGTACAGCAAAGCTAGAACCAATCAGGTGTCCGCATTAAATCTAGCAGAAATATTGTGAGCCCCCATAAGTGAGAGGCCATTAGGCTATATAAGAAGGGAATAGACTAGCCTAGAGTAAAAATGGTGTTAAGTCAAACCTTCTGTGCAGATCGACAGTGGTATGAGGTCTACAAGTGGTAACTACACTTCCAACCTGAGAGAGATATGAAGGGATACAATCACAGAAATTAAGGGCCAATAAGAAGCCATCAAACTAAGCATAAAGATGTAATTGTTTCTTATATCATTAATTGAATTAGAAGTTGTCATCAGGTGAATAAATATGGGCTATGTCCATGATAGTCTTAAAAAGCTGAGCTCACCAACTACGAATGTCATCACAGGCAGAAAAGCACAATTGAAGAGAAAGCCAGCTCCTCAAAGAATGGGGAAAGGGGAGATACCCAGAAGCCATGTGAAGCTATAAGATTAGCAGTGCAGTCAGAGGCAGCAATGATGAAGGTTCTAGGCACTAAGATACCAGAAAACAATATTTATGGGTAAAACTGGCAAGGGGTACATGAGGGCTGATACTCTTCTGCTAAACCCACACTGGGTTGCAGAACTCAAGGTGGTAATTTTTTATTTTCATTTTCCCTTCACACTCCTTCAGGGAAACCTGAAACTATTTCCTATGTTTAGTGGGAAAGTCTATTTCTTAAAAATTTGTTTACCTTCTTTTTGTTTATTTTAAATAAAGCATCTTTATAAACAATGCTAACCACAGACAACTGCTAATCTGGGCATATTTGTCGAGAATGAATTTGTAAAGAGGCATTTGAAGAGAAGCATCCCAGAAAACTAGAAGGACACAGAAAATTTTTAAAATTGAGGTATTTTGGAAGAAGGCTATCTCTGGCTGGGGGCTGAGACAATGAAAGAGAAAAAGCAAGCAAGAGAGCAGAGGTTAATCTTTTTTTTGATCATTAATATTTAACTGCATTTTTATTCAATATTTCTACCAATCAAGTAGTAAAATGAAATGATTAGTTTGCTAAATAAGGTTTTCTAAATAAAGATCTCTACAGTTAATCAGTTCAGTCATTTTAGTTATGTCCAACTCTGTGACCCCATTTGAGGTTTTCTTGGTAAAGATACTGGAATGGTTTGCCATTTCCTTCTCCAGCTCATTTTACAGATGAAGAAACTGAGGTAAACAGGGTTAAGTGACTTGCCCAGAGTCACACAGCTAGTAAGTGTCTCTGAGGCTGGAGTAGAACTCAGATCTTCTTGATTCCAGGTGTGGCGCTCTACTCAGTGTGCTACCTAGCTGCATCAGTTAATTATTATTATTAATTATATACATAATTATACATTATATATAATATATAATATAATTAATATAAATCATTAATGAAGTTAAAATGCAAATATATAACAATAATGTTTAAATTTTCTTCAGATAAACCTTCTTAAAGGTACTATGTTAAGCCAATGTTTAATGCCGCAAATGCTATAAATATGACTGTGAATCAGCTTTTACACATAGGTCTATTCTTCATGACTTTTAATAGTTTTCCTCAAAGTTCCAATTTTCTATAATATTAGGAAATTTCAAAAAGTGCTGAAACTTCACTGTGCTAAGCTGTATTTTAAATTCTTTGTGAGTAATGACTAAAGATGCTCACAGAGCTATGTCAGTAATAACCAAAGATGCAAGAAACTCAGCATTAGCCTAAGAAAATGTGAACCAAAAAATTGTGAAAGCCTCAATTCCTAATAATTGCTAAGAAAGAAAAGTGAGAAGAAAAGTGAGCTTCCTATTTTTCTACGAAGCATAAATCCCAAGTTTAACCTTCCTTAATATATAGCACACTTTAAGGTTTTCAAAACTCATTTCCATCATTATTTTGCCTCAAGTCTTCTTAAACATTATGCATGACTTAGAGAGGCTTTAAGGTCAATGACTATTTAGAGATTTTTTTTTTTTTTTTTTTTAGAGTTTGAAGAGGAACATTTCTCTCTGAAATCCAGGATAAATTGGTTTGGGACCTAGAATGAAGCAAAGATTAAAGAAAAGCTTTGAGAGTGCCCATCAGTAGAGTCTGAGGGCTGAACATGGACAGGCTTAATATATCCAATCAAAATATTTTTGGAAATGGAACAGGTCAGCTATAAACAGATGGGGAGGAGAGTTATTAGTGCAAAAACAGGTAATGAAGGAAAAGAGAGAAATATTTTCAATTCTCCTTGCATAAACATATGGGAAAATTTTAAACATTATACAGGTGTTCCTAAAGTCTCGACACAGGTAAAAATGCATATTTTCAACAAATGAAATGAATGAAATTTTTATTTAATTGGAACACTGACAAATAACATCTTCAATATGATTTCCATCATTTGTGACACAAAGGTTGATGCACTTCGTAAGATTCACATGAACTCAATGCAATAACTCCACATTGCCATCAACTGCCTATATGTCCTGACTTTAGGAACACCCTGTATTAAAATGTTTTACAGAGTTAAAACAACACTTGTAAATGTTACTTTAAAAAGTATAATTTTCTAGTAAAATTCAATTTCCTTGCATTTCAAAGCATTTGTTGCTTACATGTCAAGATCAGAGGTCCAGGGAAAAGAAAATAGGCACTGGCTTTGTTGTGTATTTTAGTGTTGCTTCCCATCTACCTCAGTTCTTCAAACTTTCCATGGTACTACCTCCCATCACTTCACCAAAAACAAACAAAAAAACAAAACTGAGGCAATGTGACCAGAGCTCCCTCTTTTCACCTCATCTCACATCATTCAGATCTCTTCCCAGCTATCTATTCCCTCACATGTCTCCTCAAGAAAAAAGTAGCCCTTCTCCTTGCAAAGGCAAATCCCCTACAAAGACCCTGTATCTGAACCCATCTTTTTTTTTTAATCAAATTCCTCCTCCTATTTTCCCCATTCTCTCATTAATCTTCAATCTATCGCTATCCAATGGCTGGTTCCCACCTGCCTACAAACATTCCTATGTCTCTCTCATTCTTAAAAGACACATGTGATCCAACCATCCCCATTAGCTATCATCCTATATCTCCCCTCCCCTCTCTGACTACAACTCCTCGATAAAGCTGACTCCTCTTGGTGTCTCCACTTCCTTCTCCTTTAATTCCATCTTAAATCTTCTGCAGTTATCTTCTGAAGTGGGTGGTACAGTGGGTAGGACTCCAGGGTAAGCCTGAGGTCAGCTAGACATGAGTCCAAATCCAGTCTCAGACACTTACTAGCTGTTTGACCCTGGGCAAGTCACTTAACACCTCAGCTGCCTATTTCCTCAACTGTAAAATAGAGGTGTTAGCACCTACCTCAGAGGGCTATAGGAATCAAATGAGATAATATCTAGAAAACACTTAGCACAGTACCTGGCCCAAAAGAGACTTAATAAATGCTTGTTTTGTTGCCCTTGCTATTCATTATTCAACAGAAGTGGCTCTTTCCAAAGTTACCAATGTTTCCTAAATTGCCAAATTTAATGGTCTTTCTCAATGCTCAAACTTCTTGATCTCTCTGCAGCCTTAGATTCTGTCACTCATGCTCTCTTCCTGGATCCTCGCTCCTCCCTAAGTTTGTCAACCAGGGGATACCTACTCACCATATCAATCTCTTAAGGCTGTTTCTTAGGCCCTCTTCTCTTCTCTCTCTAGTGATCTGACTGGCACTCAATTGTCAACTCTCTAGTGATGATTCACAGATCTGTACATCTAGACTTAATCTCCCTTCTGAAATGCAGTCTCAAATCACCAATTGCCCCTTGGATATCTAAAGCTGAATATCTCATAGCAATCTCAAACTTAACAAGTCCAAAACAGAATTCATTGTCTTTTCCCCAAAACCTTCCCCTCTTCTGAAATTCCATATCCCTGTGTAGGATACCATAATACTCCCAGTCATCCAGGGCCACAACTTTTGTCTCATTGATTCCTCACTCTCACTAAGCCTACATGTCCAGTCAGTTTCCAAATCTTGTCACTTCCATCTTCATAATATCTTTCGTCCACCTCCTTTTCTCACCACTCAGATAGGTACCACTTGATTCCAGGTGCTTATCCCCTGAATCCTGGGCTGTTACAAAAGCCATCTGGTTGGTCTTTCTGCCTCAAGTCTCTCTGCATTCCAATTCATCATTCAGCAGTCAAAGTAAACACCTACCTACTCCAATGGCTCCCTATTATCTCCAGGCTCCTTCCTACCCAGTATTCTTGTACCTTTCTCCCCTCCATATACTTTATAATCCAGCCACATTGAGCTTCTTACTGCTCCTCAGATAAGATATTCCATCTCCTAGCCTGATGCCTTTCACTGGTCACTCTATGCCTGACATGTTCTCCCTCCTCACCTCTGCCTCTTGGCTTCCTCCAAGTCTCATCTGTACCTTCTGCAAAAAGCCTTCTCTGCCCTATACTTCATTGCTAGTGTCCTCCATCCGAGATTACCTCTCGTTTACACTGTATATACCTTTAATGTATGTAATTGTTGTCTTTTGTGAGCTTCATGAGGGCAAAGACCATGTTTAGCCCTTTCTTCATAATCCCCAGAACTTAGCACAGTACCTGGCACATAGTAAGCACTTAATAAGTAAATACTTGTTAATTGACTTATTGACTGTGAAGCCATGTTTCCTCATAACAATCCCCGTTAGAGTGGGAACGTCAGTTAGCAGTTACCCTGTAAGTACATTGCAGGCATGAGGAAGGCTTATGCAAATGTGCAGAAGTGAGGAATTAAATTTGGAGGGCAAAGAACAGCTTATAGTTTAGTTGGAACACGGAGTACACGAGGAAGAGAGGTTTGAAATAAGACTAAATAATTTTCATTTCATCCCAGAGGCAATGGAAAACCCCTGAAGGATTTCTAACAGGATTTCCTAACTGCCCCATCCCTTTCCTCTTAAAGCAATTCTTTACCTTCACCATGACCATTTGTCTTTCCACCACTCCTTTTTCTTTTCTCTGTCATTGTTGCCCTGCTCTCAATTTATTCCTTTTTCTGTATGGACCCTATGGTAAACTAGTCCAAATAAACCTTATCCTCTACCCTGGAATGCTTTGAACCTTCATGCTCTCACTTTTCAGGCCTGAGACAATATTTAAACTCAGGTCTTCCTGACTCAAAGTCTAACACTAGACTTACATATAACTCCATACCATCTATGAAATCAACACCTATCACCCTAACCATTGGTGTCCACCAAGTTCCTATCTGGCAAGCATCCTCTTCCCTCTATACACTTTCTAGGTGAGCTCAAATGTTTCACATGGGCTAAATTATCATCTCTAAGCAGATGACTCTCAAATTCCTCCTATTAACTAGAGCCCCTTATCATCAATGGCTGGTAGGCCCCTCCTGGGTACCCCATCAGTATCTCAAATTCAACATGTGCAAAACAGAACTCACTCTCTTTCCCTAGAAACTCACTCATCTTCCAAACTTCCTATTTCTGTTAGGTACGTACCCTGCCACCTTTCCGGTCACCTAAGTTTGAAACCCTGGAGGCATCTCCCAGATCCAATCAGTTGCTAAATCTTATTGATTATCCTGCCACATTTTTCACAATCTCTGGCTTCTTTCAGCGTTCAACTCAGGTACTGTCTCCTACGTAAAGATCTCCTTAATCCATTTACCCCAATCCTCCGCCCTACCCCCCATTAATTTTCTCTATTTTCTTACATTTACCTGAGTAAATGTTTTAACCCTTTCCTCCAGTTCTTCCTCCCAAGGATTCCTTCCTGAAAGCAAAATTTGTTTAATTTGTGTATTTAAATTTTGTATTGTATCTTGCACATAAGTAAGTGGTCAATAAATGTTTCTTGAATTGAACTGTATAGCTTGCTACAGCATCCTCACGAAGTGATCATCATCCTGTCTCTGCTTTCAGACCTTTAGTTAGGAGGCATTACTGACAGAAGTAGCACGTTCCACTTTCATATGGTTTTAATTATCAGGGACTTTTTTCCTTTTACTGAGTTTATCTGCCACTTGATATCTTCTACTCCTAGTTTCTAATTCTACCCTCAGTCCTAGTTCTACCAAGTTTAATACTTTGTCCACATTATAGTCTTAGAATATAACTATTATATACAGCTATTCTACACACTATCCCTTCCTACCCCCACCCTCAGTCTTTTCTCCCACAAGCTAAATATCTCTGGTTCCTTCAAACAATCTTTGTATATCATGTTATGCAGTGTCCTCACAATCCTGGTCCATTTTTATGGAGGAGCTCTAGCTTTTTCAATGTCATTCCTAAAATGTAAAACCAAGGACTGATTCTAAATGTGGTCAAAGTAGGACAAAGGACATTAAAGGGATCACCAGTCCTCATCATATGAACATTCTGCTTCTATTAATGTAGCCAAAGTTCATATTAGATTTTTATTTGGCTGATATTATATACCACTGACTCAAATTAGGTTTACAATCCAACCAAAACACCTAGAACTTATGTGACCTGCCCAAGGTCACATAGAAGATAAACATCAGAAGTCATATTTGAACTCTGCTTCCCTGAAATAGCCAATGCTATTTCCATTGTATTGTACTGCCTACTTGAGGGTTGAGATAGTCTCAGTTTTTGTCTCTATAAATCCTGTATTTATTAGCACACTGTCTTGTATGTATTAGGCACTTAATAAATGCATCTTGAATGAAGGATTGAACACACTTTCTAGACTCTCATGAAGTCAAGTTTCTAAAAATAAAAATAAACCCATGAACACACAAGTGTCAAATACATAATTGATGATGATTTTTGAATCAAGATAAAAAATATCAAGAGACATGATCTTAGTATTGTGAGAAAATATTCCTTTTCCTTATAGGTTGCTATGTGTAATCTCTTTTAAAATATAATCCAAAGGGAACATTTAAGAAACGTATCTGCAACTGAAAAGTTTCTAATATACAAGTCAACATTCTTTAACACAGACATTTACAGAGTATCAAAATACATGAGCCACCTTATGCTTTTCCAGATTTGTACAGAATAACAATCTGTGGCACTACTAACATAAAAGTAACTCAATTAATTGTCATGCATAACAATATTAAAACAAATGCAACATGGCAAACTTTGCATGTCAACTGGTATCAAATTTGGTAAATAAAACTCATTTTCTAAGCACTGAAGTAGTAAAATTAATGATATAAAAAAAAGATAAAAACAAAACACCTCTCAGTTGGGATTTCCATAAAAATAAGAGACTCTCCAATAGAAAGAAAGCAACAACCTGTAGGTTTAAATTTTTCAACTCAGTCTGCCACGGATTAGCTAGGTTTTTATTGCTTCATGCAATTTCTGAATTAAGAGTGACTTCATTGTGAGTGGTTTTTTTTAAGTAATGTATTACATCATAAATTATTCCTTAATTCTTTACAGCTTTGACTTGCACAGGTTGCTGCTTTATCTGAGACTGTGGGAAGTGTGCAGAGCAGTTAAATCCCCAAGAGCAGAGGGAAGCCACCAGTGGATACCAGAAGATAAATAGCACAATGAACTGGCATGATTACAGGCCATTCTTTAATAGAGTTTTGATTTGTTATCAGAGTTTCAGTGGAAAACACACACACTGGAGGACAGCAGCAGAGGAAGCTAGAGGCTGCTGGGTCCAAATGATTCCATCAGCCATGCTTGCTCATTGAGTCACTCACCTCATAACCCTTTTCCAGGAGGAATTCAGCCAAATATGAACCATCCTGGGAAGAGAAAGAGATAGGAACATGTTAGAAACAAAATGGTAAGCATGGCCATTTGCAAAAGACCAAGCACTTTAAGAAAAGTGTTTTTTTTTAACTGTAATAGTCAATGAAATTAAAATAGAGTAAGAGTCATCTCCCTCTACTTTTAACTAGGAGGAAACTGATTCCTCTTTCTTTTGGATTGAATGATTTAGACAGGTCATACACACATGACTATCATATATGAAGACAACAGACACTTCAAAGACATTAATGCTTAGCAATAGTTTATGAAGACCTAAAAGAAGTAACTGCCATAGATAGGAAGGTATCAGTCAAAAACAGCCATTTTTTACTCCTTTTGTGACATCTCAGGATATTTTCAAGTATTGGAATTCAACAATGAACATTTATTAAGCATTCACCACGTAGGATCATAAGATCCTAACTGTAGAGAAGGAGACCTCGAAGTTGTTTAGTGCTACTTTGTGCAAAATCACATAGGTATCGGGCAGTAGTTAACTCCAAGTAGTAAGTGTTCTTGCCACTGTACTACACTGCTGTGTTGGATATTGGAGATACCAAGATTAAAAATGCCAAGCCTTTAAACTATGTTCTACTAGGAAGGATGCCACCTGAACACTGATAAGTATATCACAAGGATAGAGGCAATGGAATAAGGCAAACAACATCCTCTAGGAAATTTTGAGGAAGCGAGCATTTTTGACAGGGAAAAAGGCTTAACAGACATGGTAGCACTAAAGGTGAGCCTTGGAAGAAGAGGATTTAGAAAGGTAGAGGTAAGAAGAGAGCTTGTTTCTAGATATGGAGGATGGACTGAACAAATGCTTAAGAGGTATGGGATGTTAAATCAAGTTCAAGGAAGAGACAACAGAACAATCTGGTCAAAACACAGACTGCATGAAGGGAAGTAATATGAAATAAAGCTAAAAAGGTAGACAGACAATGGATGGTACTGGATTTTAAAAACCGGGCTAAGAAGTCTATGTTTTAGTCTAGCGGGTCAGAATTTCCCAACTTATGGGCCTCATTCCCAAAGAAGAATGAGATGTTACAATGGATAGAGCACCGGCCCTGGAATCAGGAAGACCTGAGTTCAAATCCAGCCTCAGATATTTGACGCTTAACTAGCTGTGTGACGTTGGGCAAGTCCCTTAACCCTGACTGTCTCACAAATGAAGGAGGAGAAAAAGGAGGAGGAGGAAGAGAAGGAGGAGGAGAAGAAGATCTCATTAAATTAAAAAAGCATTTATTAAGCACTCACTCTGTGCAAAGCACTGAAGAGGCAAATAAAAAGCAGGAATTTTCTGCCCACAAGGGCCTTAATGGGGAAGACTAGTAAATATTCTGTATTTATATTCTATTTTATATTCTATATATTCTATATTCAGTCTATATTCTATAGACTGAATAAATGTTTCACACATATGCATATCGCTATTTTTAAATATATGTAGATGAGAGAGCAAATGGAATACAAATTCATTTGAAAGCATTATTAAATTCATAGTAGCTATTTAGAATTATATCTCAATCTAAGTATACTAAAAACATTGCTATCATGTTGGAGTAAGAATATTCCTTGAACATTATAAAAGGATCCTCAAACTCAAAAAAAAAAAAAGCTGGGAGCTACTCTCTTAGATAATAGAGCAGCACTGCAGTTTCCTGAGCAAGATAGTAAAATTGTTAGGCTTATGTATTAAAAAAAATTATTTGGAGCTTTGTGGGGATCAAGGGGTATTCATTTTTTTTCAATCAGTAAAAAGCTATCTTCTCTCTCTTACTCCCTACACTGCCCCTCCAATAAGAACAAAAGAAAAACAAAACCCTCGCTACAAACATATACAATCAACAGCAAATTTCTGCCTTGCCCATGTCAAAAAAGTATGTGTACACATACACTTTTGCATATATGTATATACATATCTATATATGCACACACATATATGTATACATATATACATACATAGATACATAGTCCTTCATCTCTCTGTGAGAAGGTTAAGTGGTACATGTTCCATCACTGGTCCTCTGGAATTGTTAGTAGGAGCTGGGATTGTTACACTGACCATCACACTGAGAATTCAGAAAGATTATTTTGGAAACAACATATAGGACAGATCAGAGAAAGGAGAGAACAGAGGAAAAGTATCTTGTTTGGCAGCTATTACAATAGACCAAATGAGGAAAGAACATGGTCCTAATGTAAGTGGAAGAGAGACGGAGAGATGCAAGATTCAATTAACAAACAGGTTAGGTTGGAGAAAGAAAAGCCTGAGAAAAGGGAAACTAATTTAGAGGCTATTACATTAGCCTGGGTAAGATGTGATAATAGCAAAAATTCTTTTAGAATCCATACAAAACAGTCAATTTTTAATTTTAAAATAAAGTAAAAATGTAAAATTAAACAAATAAAGAAAAGGTATCAAAAGTCAGGAAATCACTGGTCTAGAAAATGACTTCAATACCATAAAAAATATATATGTGTCTCTCAGAAAATGAATACTCTGACATTCCTCCATCAAAAATGAAATAATCTGACACTCCTCAATCTCTAAAATTGTTCTTCAACTTTCAGCAGTCTCTTTTCCTTCTCCCCCCTGCACCCAAATTTTACAAAAACACAGAAATGAGAAATCCTAACTACCCAAAACCTTAAACTAGAAATTTAAAATTTGCTTAAAACCAAGAAACAGGGGGGATGCTAGTATTTTCTTCAGATTCTTCAGTCAAGAGAAAAGCTTAAAACACGGCTTTGACCCTCAAATGTTCTAACAAAACATTTCAGAGAAAGAATGTGTAGCAGTCATTTTGCTTAATGCTGGAATCTGAGATGCACTAGGAGCCTTGAAAATGACAGGGGTGGCAGAAGAGGGTTTATTACATCAATGCAGGAGTCCTACATAAATCCAGGCAGAATAACAAGGCATGTTATATGAGGGACACATTTTGTGGTTCTTTTAAAACTCTACCAGATTTTCTTCTGACTCTGTGACATAAATATTCTGGTTTATAGACTTGTGTGGGGAAGAAGAGAGAATTTTCCTCTCACTCAGATGATATATGTACTATCACATGCTTTTTATATGCCCAGAGTTCAGCAGAAATCAAATTATGACACTGACTGATTTAGACCATGACAAGCCAGGTCTGCCCATGCCACCAGCGGAAATGTTAGAATAATCAGTGGTTCCATAAATCTAAGAATAAGAAAAAACGCTCAGTAGAAAAGTATTCACAATTTAAAAAAAAATTACAGTAGAAAAACCCTGGAAAGAATGAGATTTTTTTTTATTTTTTAAAGCAGGTAACCTTGTAATTTACTCATTTTATAATTCTCTTGGGATGAGAAAGTAAAAATGCTCTGTGTTTTACCATAGTTGCATAACCTGTTAAAAAAAAAAAAAGAAAGCAGAGGTGAAAGCGCTAATGGGGCAGAGAGAGAAAAAGAGAAAAGGGGGGAAAGCTACGATTATTTAGAGAGTTGATATGAAACAGACGTGACCAGGATTGAACCCTGTCAATAAGGTCTTGTTCTTCTCACCCAGCCCGTTTCTCAAACTTTCCAACCACACTGGAACATTCTGAACCAGCAGTGGCATTCACTTCCTCAGTACTTCCTTTCCAGGTCTATCAAGTGATAGGGGCACAAGCTTCACAATGAGTGGGAAACAGGCAGCAAGTGGGAACGCTACTGATTTCTGGCTCTAACACAGCACAACTGATCGACTGTCTGGTAATCACTGCACACAACACAGATTGATGTGACCCAGCACAGAGATAAAGTATCATGGCAAGTCAAAAGTTTTGCAAAACAAGTGTTGTTGTTTTTTCCTGCTCTATTCAGAGCAGTAGCTGTCAGTGAACACTGTCATCTGACCAGTGATTAAAATGTCATGGATGTTTAGAACCTATAATCAACATTAAACTCTGGCAATCTTATCCTTAGTGAGACTCAGGGATTGTGGACCAACAGTAGCTCAAATCACACTCCTCCCTCCTCTCTTCTCTCCTCTGGCTCCTAAGCCAAAATGAAAAATCCCCCAAATTTTAAAAAATGCAAGAATGCATAGACTTACTTTTCACACACATCAACTTGGTCAGTGTCCTTTGTAGGATGCCTTAGAGATTCAATCATAATACCCATTTTTATAGCATCACCTGATCACACCATAGTCACACATTTAACTTTAGGACCTTTTTTGACCCATCTGCTCTACTATATACACATAGATCAAACTCAGATGAGAAGAGAAACATGTAAAGGTCTCAATTTTTCTGTACCTTACAAGCCCACTTTTTGACAAACTTTGGCGTCACCTAGTAGCTGGTTGCTTCAAGAGGACATCCATGCTTGGAAGGTGATAAACCCTTAACATCTTGTCCTATAAGTCTGATGAATCCCAATTACTCCTATTGGCCTGTTAGGCCAAAATATTCCACATGATACTCTTTCAAATATTTGAAAGACAACTATCAAGGCCCATCTATGTTTTCTCAAGGCTAAGGATTCCCATTTCTCTCAACTCATCCGACATGATTTCAAGTCCACTCCCCATCCTGTCTGCCCTAATCCTGATATACTGTATAGCTTGTCAATGGTCTAAAATGTGGTGCTCAGCCTCAACCAATAAACAAGCATTTATTAAACATGTGTGTATGTGTGGTGTGTGTGTGTGTGTGTGTGTGTGTGTGTGGCAGAGAGAGAGAGAGAGAGAGAGAGAGAGAGAGAGAGAGAGAGAGAGAGAGAGTTATCATATTAGGATATAAATACAAAGAATGAAAAATGTTTATCTTCGATGATCTCACATTCTATTGGGAGAGATGACTCAACACAATATTCAAGATGAGGTCTGACCAAGACAAAATACAGTGGAACTACCATCTCCCTCATTCTCAATACTCTGGATCTATGAAGTATACCATTACTAACTGTGCTGCAGAAGTTGAAATTTCAAATAAGCATAATACCATAGTTGTACTTACTAAATTAAGTATACAAAATTGGAAATATCTAGTAATAAAAGTTCATAAACTCATTAAAAATCCTTTCATGACTACTGTCTTAAATGAAGTATAAAAAAGCATTTCTAAAATCCCAGGACATAATATTTAAGGAAACACTGGAAAACTAAAAACACATTGGGGAACCAATGAGGAAAAAAGGAGGGTAACTCAGAAAAAAAGAACAACTTATTGTATTGGGTTAATCATTTGCTATCAATATGACAAATTAGGGACAAGCAAAAGAGAGTTGTAACATGTTAAGAAAATGGAGAAATGGAGGCTACTGACCAAAGAATTGTGGAGTATTTAAATTTAATATAAATTTCTCCCTCATATTAAAGACTGTCCATGTTCATGCTAATTATCATCAGATCTGTGAATACTTTTATAACCAGCATGAGGGAGAAAAGGCTTGTAGTGAGTGAAAATAGGTAGTGTTATATACCAAGAACACACCTCCTGCCCATGATTTTGTCAATATAGAAGAGTGTTTATAAATAGCTAGCACATTGCATAGTTTCAGGGCAGACATTCAGAATAACAGATGAAGAGCTAGAAGGAGACTGCAGATATCATTTAGTCCAATTCCCTCACTTTATAGATGAGGAAAATAAGAAATTCTGTAAGTGGTGATCATCAGAAGTGAGATTTGAACCATGCACGCTAACTCGAAAGCCTATTTTTTTAAAACCCTGTACCACACTGTTTCTTAATATTTGTTAATTTAAGTGGAAAGCAATGCAAACTTTTAAAAATAAAATTTTTAAACCAGTTATAACTTTAAAAGGGAGAAATAAGTATACTGATATAAAAAATAGATATTCTATGCACAGAGTGGTTTTTTATGGTTGTTTTGATTTGGGGGCTTAAGTTCACTCATTGTTAGTGAAGGCATCAGCAGGAAGAATCAGGGGAAATGGGGGATATCTCAGGAAAAGAATTTTCTGATATAATCAGAAACCCTATAAACTTAAAACTAAAATTCATTTAATATATGTGATGTAATTATATACTACATATAATTATGTCTTATATTACATATAATAGAATCTAGTATTACATGCATCAATCTATTAATATGGCATACTAATTTTTTACATTCAGTAAAATTACCATTTAAAATAATCTTAAATATTTTTAGCACAGTAACTCCATTTTGCTCCACAACTGAAACAAAAATACAGTAGTTCTAAGGAGCCACCATTCCTAGGCTTTAAAGAAAGCTCTTTTTTCCACTAAATAGAATGCCTAAGGTCACTGTGGTACAAATAAGCGCTACTTGCTAATGCTGTTTTAGACCAGGGGTTTTTTCCTCTAAGTTTCCTGCAAGATGATACCTCCCCCCAAAAAAATCAAAGAAACTATAGTGTATCACCTCTGAAAGCAGCCCATCCACAATGGATTTTGTTAAGCCACTTTTCATCACTTTTTGTACCACTTGTATGTGCAGAGTATCCACTGCTGCCTTGCCTCGTACATACAACTCACATAGAAATAGAAAATGCAGCAACAAGAGCATGCTGGTCCATGTGCCCACCTGCCAGCCCACCTGCTAGATGTAGCTTCATTTTGTTTTTCAGCAGCACCAAACACAGGGCTTTCCACGTGGCTTGTGTTCTACAAATGTTTGTACAACTAACATGAATCCTTAGAGGCTTCAGTTTCACAAGTCAGTCTTTCAGAATTTCAAGTCATTAATGAAATTGAGGGCTAAGCTAGGAATTAGAATATCTAAACTGCCTTGCATTGACTTGTGCCATCAATAATATTTTTAGTGCATAACTGGTGTTAAAGACCCACATGAGGGGTTCTTACCCTTTTTTTTGGTCATGCTCCCTTGGCAGTCTGATGAAGACTAGGACCCCCTCTCAGAATGATGTTATTGACTACATGAAATAAACTGTATAAGAGTTACAAAGGAAAGCAATTGTACTGAATTGAAAATGCAATTTTTACCCATACATGTTCAAAAATATCCTGAAATTTATCCATTGACCTTTTGTGGGTTTGTGGATGCCAGGTTAAGAATTTCTGATCTATACACTAATTTTGCCCACATGTCTATAAAATCTAAGAAATTTTGAAGAAAAAGAAGACAAGTGGATGAGATATAGCAAGTTCTCATTCCCTCGGTTAGAGTTCAGGATAAGACTAACATGCTTGCCTAAGTTTATAGATAATTAAATTAAATTTTAGAATGACAAGGGTCTTGCTTTCTATCCCGCTTGGAAGGAAAGGCAAACAATGAGGAGGGAGGACCCACCTACATCTTGTGGACCTCAGTACATGAAGAAAAAGCCTTCTCCACAAATACTTTTTGGCTTCTTTTCCTCTGCCTCAAGTACAAATTTAAAAGTATGAGCACATCACAATAGAACCAAGAACAAATGACAACCACTCTTAGGTCCTCAACGATAAAATGAGGGATGAGACAAGTTCTTAATCTAAGAAATTTAAAAAAAATATTTTGATAACTATAATTCAGTATAATCAAAATCCTTTTTAATCATACCACACACACACACATATGTATATATATATGTGTGTATATATATATTATATATATATATATATAATATATAAGCAATTTATTTGAAGCATTTAAAAATAGTATTCTGAAAATGGGTCCATAGGTTTCGCCAAACTGAAAAAAGGCATCCAGGACACTAGAAAGACTAAGAAACCTTGGATTAAACTAAGATCCTTTCCAACTCTGAGATATAATAATTTTAATAACCAATAGAAGTTGTCATTCTAGTCTTAGGACTGCAGTTCTATGTGGTCTATGGAATCAGTCTCATCTTCAATTGAAGAGGTGGATATTTAGCCTGGAAAATGAAAAGAACATGGGGAAAATGAGTTGTCTTCAAAAACATGAAGGGCTGCCAAAGCTTAGCCTAGGAGTGCAGAACCAAGAGTGATGGGTGAAAGCTGCCAAGAGATCAATTTAGACTAGACCTAAGGAAAAACTTCCTAGGAAAAAGAGCTACTCAAAGGTAAAATGTGCCTGGAGGCAGTGAGTGTCACTTTGCTGGAGTTCTTCATAGAAAGGGCTGATATCCATTTGCTGAGAATAGTGTAGATAGTAGGTATTATTTTTTAGACACTAGCTAGACTTGATGAGCTCTGAGGTCCCTCCCAAATCAGATTCTTTGTGATACCGGATGATTTCACACTGCACCAGGTTTTTAGTTGTTCATGACTTTCTTAAGAGCAAAATGGAATACTGCTGCATTGAGCCCGACCTAATTCTTCCTCTCTAAAAACAAGAAACTGTGGAAGAGATTAGGTCACATACCTCCTATGCAATCAAAATAAACTAATTTGGACTCTGGGCCATTCTCTTTGGAGAAATAAAGGCACAGACAGATTCCAGTTTACCTCCATTGCATCTATTCAACAGGTTACCACAAATGCCAAAGCAACCTGTATCTCGTATGATACAGGTCTAAAGTCCTCAGTAACTGAAGGAACCTATTTTTGGGTCAAAATCAATTTCCATTAAAATTGTGGTATGAAGAATCATGTGAAACATTGGGTAGATCACTTAATGTCTTGAGCCTCTTTCCTTATCTCTAAAATGATGGGGTTCAATTTGATGTTAGTTAAGGTCCCTTCTAGTTCTAAAGCTATAACCTTAATTGAATATGATAAGCATTACTGGAGCTATAGTCAGCAGTTATTTGAGTAATAATGCCTAACACATAATACCAGTATAGAAAACCAGAAAAAGATATCTTAGGGGCGGAGTCAACATGGCAGCTGAAAAGCAGGGATTGTGTGAGCTCCCTGCCAGGTCCCTCCAAAAACCTATAAAAAATGGCTCTGAACAAATTCTAGAACTGCAGAATCCACAAAATAGCAGAGGGAAGCAGAGATCCAGCCCAGGACAGCCTGGATGGTCACTGGATGAGGTCTATCGCGCATGGAGTGGAGGTGAGCGGAGCCCAGCGCCAGCAGCGGCAGGACCAACCAGACCAGGAGCCCAGCAGAACAAGCCCTAGTGCCCTGAATCAGTGAGCTGTGGCAGTTACCAGACTTCTCAACACACAAACACCAAAGACAACAGAGAAGGTTAGTGGGAAAAGCTGC
>CM053622.1:146290369-146316761 GCA_028646595.1 Phalanger gymnotis | reverse complement strand
GGAGGGCAGACTGGGGAACAGGGCAACCAGAGAGTACGCCATCTTGGAGTGTGGGGGGGGTGGAAATGGGGAGAAAATCTGTAATTCAAACGCATGTGAAAATCAATGCTGAAAACTAAACATTAAAAATAAATTAAAATTAAAAAAAAAAGATTACAGGCTTAGCATTAGAATCAACCTTTGTAGTCAAATACCATTAAATTCATTCATTCAACAAGTACTTATTAGGGACCTACTAAACACAAGGTATGGTACTGGATGCTGGGGATATAAAAACAAAACAAAAAGCAAACAAAAAAAACTGTCCCTGTCCCCAAGAAGCATGTGTTCTACTAGGTAAGACAGCATTTAAACAGGTAAATAAATATAATTTGCAGAGGAAAAGAGCACTAAGCACTGTGGGGAATTGGGCAAGGGTTCCAGGACTGTAGGAGGCAACACTACAAGTACCTTCCTGAGAAATCATGCTTTTTCTAATCTCCCACAGCATGTGGTACATGAACAATAACACAGTCAATGAATGTTGTCTCCTACATGAGATTATATGTGTGCTTTGATATAAGGCATATGCTGGAGGTCACAAGGATATGCAGCCTTATCAACCAAATTCATTTCAAGTATGCTTTGCTGTTTCTATCTCATTATACTTTAATTAGAATTTTTTTAATTGCATAGCAATATTTTCTTCCTTCTCATCTAGTTATACCCTAAGGAAAAAAAAATAAAGGAAAAAAAAACCCCTTGAAAGAAGTAACCGTAGTCAAGCAAACCAATTCTCATATTTGCCATGTTCAAAAATGTGTATTTCATTCCAAATATTAGTCCATCATCTCCCTGTCAGAGGTGGAGAATATTCTTTGTCATAAGTCTTCTGGACTCATGATTGACCACTGAAAAGGACAGGAAAACTAAAGGAATATAAGAAATGTAGGGAAGAAAGAGGTTTGTTGCTTATTTGGCAATTAACATAGAAACCAAAAGTCTGGCTGTTTGGCCAGCTTCCAAAAGCAAACTTCCAGAGCTCCATATAATTAAAACTTGTGCGACTCAAGTGGCCTAAAGCCCCAGACTTCTTCTAGGACTCTCTCAGGCTTTAAAAAGAAGGTATCCACAATTACTCTAGAGATACACCATACATGTTATCTAAAAAAACTTCTGATTGAAAACAGAATTACATATACTGATTCTTAACCTCAAGGCTCCAATCCCGCCTCACAGCAAGGCTTTCCTGAATGCCTGTACCCCACCTCTACTTGTTAGAAGCTCTCTCTTCTCCAAGTAACTATGTTTATTAACCTGCTTAAATGTTACCATCTTCCTCCCCTTAGGCGCTTCCCCCCAACCCCATGTAAGTTCCATAATTCTTTTTTTTGTTTGCCTTTGAATTTGGCACATAATAGGGCTAAGTAAATCCTTGTTGAATTAAAAAATCAAAATTATGTCTTATTTCCTCAATTTTAAGATATGATAATTTGCTTTATCAACCCATTTAAATCTAGCTGAGAGGGGGTTAGTGAGTTACATGCAGCAAAATACAAGAATATACAGTTTATTTGGGGGGAAAATACAAAGCACTAATTTCACATTGTTCTTCAATTAATTCAGTACTGTGGGAGCAATGTAATCTTGAGAAAAAAATTATGTGTTACTGGAAGAGACATGCCAATACACTCCTCAACCCGGGAATTACAAAGCTAAACCTTTCTGACAAACTGGGTTTTTAAAACAAACTGAAGAATTTTTAAAAAGTTATTTGGAAATTCTAAAAATAAATTACATACAATAAGATGTTGTATGAGAACCACTTTCTTTAAAAAAAAAAACCCACCGTATTATAATGTCTATTTAGAGTGTAAGAAAACTATGCCAAACATAAATAAAAATTTGTTCATTATTAAATTTAGAATTTGTCAGGCATAAATCATTTCAAACTCTCCCAACAATCTTAAATTAAGGTTTTCATTTTGAATGATTTAGGGAGGACAGTATCCCTAACAAGTCACTGCTTCATTTTTTAAAAATGAAATAGATGAAATTGTGTCTGCTTCCTTTAAATCATTTTACTTGTCATTACTATCTCATTCAAGACTTTGAACTAGTGACAAACTCTGGAAACAAGGCCTGAAAAACAAATGCTTCACCCCTACCTCTATGTTATACGTCAAATATAATAAGCCAGGCAAAAATGTGATGTACAAAAGGTAGGGACAAAGAGAGTTTGAATCTTTGTTTAAACATCTTTATATGGAAACTCGATAGTCCTATACTGATGCTTCTTTAATATGAATCAAAGGAATTTTATCTCTCTGAAATTACATTTCAAACTTTTCATTAAGAAAAAGAAAACACCAAAGAGATAAACAATAATTTCTCCAAAATCATCTGAAAAATTCCTCTATCCACAAATATAAGGCAGACTCCAATCTCTTAGAGGCATTCTTTGATAATTCTAAAATAAATAATTGTAAAAAACAAATATACTTTAAGATAACCATAGTTAGCATCTCATATAAAGTACTTGCTTGCTTATTCCATGGTCAAGTAAGGTGCTAATGATTAAAATCTTTGAAAAATAAGTCTGTTTAAAACATTTTTTTGCCATTTGCTCAAAGAAGATTTGATATTTTAAAATTTCCAATTAGATTACTATGATATTACAAAAAGAAACTAAACTATGATATTACAAAAAGAAACAAAAAGAAACTTTCCGTATCCTAATAAAATGAAAAAAACAATGAAAAGGTATTTAGTGTTTTTATGAGAAAGCTGAAAACTCCATCCATGTTGTTCTACAAATCCATTTTTACATTCACATGGGGGAAGTATTAAAATAGTATAATTTAATAACATATTCCACAACTCAGTTGAACATTTATTTATTAAGTAGCTACTGTGTGCAGAGCATCATATTAGAAAGCAAAAGAAATTCAAAGCCTTGATGGAATTTATTGTCCAGTAGGAAGAAAATGAGTGAAACATACAAATGAGTTTCTATTTTCCTTTTTATCCATGAAGCTTATAAATCAACTTTTATTTTTTCTTATTTTTGTGAATTCACTTTTTTGTTTAAAATGCCAAGTTATCTGAAAGGTGAACGAACCCTCTGAAAAATCACCCTTTTTACTAAAAAGGTAGAGAAGTCACAGTAAGATAGCAAGCTTTCTATGATGGCCCCAGTTGACCAGCTAATTTCATTTTAGGAAGTCCTTGAGAGTTATTCAAATACAGATACATTAAAAGTCTTTGTCTTTCTAACTCTGGATGAAATGAAGAGTCAATTGTAATATGTGCTAGAATGTTTCCACCTGTATATTGTAATGATGGACTCATTTAATGTACTGGCTGATGACTTTGGGGAGCAAAAGGGAGAGGATATGAGCCACAAACCCTGTATTCATTTTATGTATGTCAGGAAATGAGAATCAAAGTTATGGGTTCTCTTCATTGGGTTCTGTCTGAACCCAATGGCCTGCTTCTAAGCTAGTAGCCTAAATATGAAGGACCACTTATCCTGTGATGAATTCCAAGAGCCACCTGTTACCTCCCCCCAAACCAGAGACATCAACACTCAACTGGCCATGTGAGTTAACTCCTTTGACTGCCAAAAGGAAGTCTACAGACAGAAAAAAAGAGACACATGCCAAGTAAATTAGGCCTTTGGTAATTTGGAAACCACAAGCCACTGGGCTCTTGCATCATTTGAAGATGAATGAGAACACTTGCAAAAGTATTTCACCACTAGGACATTTTGTGAAAGAGAATCATCAGGGAAAACAGGAATTTTTAAATCCCTCTATTACCCAATACAATTATGTGCTTCCGTCTAAGCTAATACTGGCTGGCACTATTTAACTGTGGCTCCTACATTGTCCAAAGGTAAGAGGAGAAGCAGAACAAATAAAAGGTCTATTTTAGATTCCCTCAGTGTATCTAAGGGAGACATCTCTGGAAACTGGCATTAAAACCTGCTTGCCTTGATTCACGTCTGATTCACTATTGTCTCTAAGATAGCAACTATAGCAAATACAAACCACAGTCCCCAATACCACATCAATGCCCTGTTTACTCATGAAAGCACTATTCTTTCGTGTTCAACTCCCATAATGATCTCTTCTTTGCCTTTCTAGTGCCTACGTTCCCTTCACAGTACTATTAACCAAATAAAAACCACAAGTCTATGCTTTAAGCTTATATCTATAAACCTCTAGGTAGGGTGGAGAGGTCTCTTTAATTGATATAAAGGAACCATTTCAGGAACTCTTCAAAGGAACTCTTCAAACATAACCACACACAGGTCAAATACAAAAGCAATGATTTTTATGTCGTTATTGTTTTTAATGAAGAAAAGACCCACAATGTCCTTTCAGCTTTAATTATTCAACATATGAATGGCAAACTAGGATAAAACCTTCTCCTTGGGTCATTAAAATGAAGTTTGTAAACAGAATCACAGAATTCTAGATTTGTAGAGTTCACTTAGTTGAATTACATTATAAAAACAGAAGTAAAGTTCACACAGTTAGTGGCAGGCAGGGTCAGGACTTGAACCCAGGATCCATTCCAGTGCTGTTCCCAATACACAGAAGGAACACAGATATGAGGAATTTTCATATCCAACAGGGAAGACAAACATCCTAATCAGGCATGGAGGGGAAATTAGCAATAGTCATCAAAATATGCCATTAAAAGAAGTTGTTTAGCTTGAGAGTTTCTTACATAAACAGAACAGAAGAGGTCATAAAGGTGGACATCAATGTATTATTTTCCCTTAGAATACCCTGATATTCTGGGACTTGAGAGAAGAGTAAAAGAGAGAAAAGGAGTTCACTCGACAATAAAAGACAAAATCTCTCTCTGAGTTAGATATGTATTTAATACGTGAGTTTGTTAAGAGCCAAAAATGTACAGATCTAAGACTGAGCGGTCTGCATAGATTTCACATATCCTATACCAATGCATGCAGATACTGATTCATTCACGATGCACTCAGTCTGTAAAGGCAACACTTTTTTCTCAGTTGGCCATCCCATCCCTTTTGTGGCTTGTTCACTTTAGCCTCCTGATGTCTTTTATATCAGTAGGTGGGGGGGTCCCACAACTAGAAAGGAAATATAGCAGTTTCACTAGCACCTGGATCAGAGAAGAGAAAGCATTCAGGCAAGATCAGCCTATTATTTTACTTCTGAAGTGAATTGTACAATGTTGTATTGGGTTGCACTGTACTACGAAAAGTTCAAGCAACCAGGTAAAGGTCCTAGAGACTTTGCCGTTGTGTTGTGATGCCCCTTCTGTTCCTTTCCCTATTTGTTCTGTGTGGTTTGGCTGCTGACCTTCTGGGACAAGCAGCCATTCATCCCTTTAACATCTGTTCTCCTAGGTGCCTGCCTACATGTGTTAGTTAAGCGCTGTCATGTTCTTGGGCCAGGACTCTGAGGACATCCTGTCTGGCATTTAAAGTCTTTCACAACTTGGCCCCTTCCTACCTTTCCAGGCTTCTTACACTTTACTACCTTCCACATACTCGACAACCCAGCAACACAGAACTTCTTGCTGCTCCTCGCAAATGACACACTATCACCCAACTTTGTGCCTCAGCACTGGCTATCCCCCACATCTGGAATGCTCTCCATCCCTCCCTTCTACCTCCTGGCTTCTCTGGCTTCCTTCAAGACCCAGTTCAAATGCCACCTCCTGCAGAAGACCTTTCACTATACATTCCCCACCCTCCCTTCTTCCCTTTGAGATTTCCTTCCACTGACACATTTCATATATACTGTTTTTTTCTTCATATTGTCTCCACCATTAGAATGTGAGCTCTTTGGAAGCAAGGACATAGTTTTTGACTTTATTTGTAACTCCTAGCACTTAGCACAGTGCCTGGCATATTGTAAGAGCTTAATATATACTTATTGACTAAGTATATTAAGTAAAAGTTCTGAGTGTTTATATTGTAGATTCCACCTAGCGCCAGACGTCTGACCATATTTGACTCAGCTTAGCACCCAAAAGAATGTCCAACGGTAGGAATAAGGACATGATGGCATTTTCCAAAAGTGCCCAGCTAGCTCAGTCAGTAGAGCATGAGACTCTTAATCTCAGAGTCATGGATTCAAGCCTTATAATGCGTACATTTCTTTAGGGCAGTGGATAGGGTGTCAGATTTGGAGTCAGGAGGACTTATCTTCCTTAGTTCAAACGTGACCTCGGACACCTACTAGCTATGTGAGCCTGGGCAAATTACCTAACCCTGTTTGCCTCAGTTCTTCATCTGAAAAATGAGTTGCAGAAGGAAATAACAAACCACTCCAGGATCTTTGCCAAGAAAACCCCAGATAGGTTCATGAAGGGTCAGACATGACTAAAACAATTGAACAGTAACAACAACAACAACATTTCCCCAATAACAGTTCTTCAGATCCACTCTGGGATAGATCTTTGGCCCTCAGCACACTATATGCACACTTCTCTAATTTTCTACTCACTTAGGGACAAAGTCCTGGGCACTTGCCTCTAAACTCAATCTCCTGAATGATGCTCTTTCATGCCTAATCCCAATAATGAGTACCACACAAATATTCCTTTAAACATATAGCTTGCAAAGGAAAAAAAAAAATCTGTTATTAATTCAGGTTGCCTAATAACACAAAAACACTCATACAATAACATTAGCAAAACAGAAGGCCCCTTTCTGTAGAGGGAAAGAATATAAAGGCATGCCTACAACCACACAGTGGCTAAGGCCTAAGAAAGATATACATAGGCAAAGTACTTACCCAAAAAGCTGATTACTTTTGGAATTCATTTTGAACATAGGAAGCACATGATATTTGGAAAATTAATTTCAAATAAAAAATGAAAAATTGAAAATCTGACTGAGAAGCAACCTGCTTCCCCACCATGAAACTCTGCTATACTCCTCCCTACATCCAAACTGTAGACTAGAATTGACAATTGATCTCACAGTCAGTAGAAAGGCATAGCTCTAAAATGCAACTGCTCTCTGTAACTTTCCATGAAGTAAGTACAAGGGTTAAATGTTTAAGTTTCAAAGGACTTTCCTGCTGTCCCAAAGAGTCAGTATAGAGACACTGAGATGTCAACAATGTGGTCATTAAGAAGATCCATTGCATCAATAAACCTGTAAGAAAGATTTGACAAAAATAAATCACAAAAGAAGATAATTCATTCAAGAAAAAATAAGACTCAATAAAAGCTCTTTTATATACGACAATAATGCGTCCACCGGGATAAATATTCTGCCAAGTAAATATCTTCATAACACCGGAAACTAACTAGCTACATGTGATGAGGTCAAGTCTTTTACAGGCAAAACATCTTGAACCTAAGTGCGTCTCATAAACCTTCTCCTTAACCATTCCCTTCCTGAAAGATAATCATATAATTTGAGAGAGAGAGAGAGAGTAAGGGATCTTGGAAATTATCAAGTTCATAGGATGATGCTTTGGGGCTAAAAAGGGACTTAGTGGTTAGTCAAGTATTCTCATTTTACTAATGGGAAAATATACTTTGCTCGCAAACTGTGTGTATGCTCCAAGGCTCTGCCCTGGACCTGCTTCTATTTCATTTCTATGCTCATTCTTGTGCCATTATCTGCACCCATGGGCTCACTCTCTATGAGATATCTCCTAGATTGCTATATTACACCCTAGTCTCTCTGTTCATTCCAATATCACCAATTGCTCACTGCACTCCAAATGTCACTGGACCATGGCGGAGTACAGCATAACTATTATGTCTACATCTAAACACTGGATTTCTCAATTTCATGTAAGATCCTATTTAGCTTGTTCTGAGACCTTTAAAATCAAGCACATACTATGTGCCAAGCACTGTGATAAATAAGTGTGCACAGAGCTACAAAATCTCTAAACACTGTGAAATCAGATACCAATGATCTCCTAATTGCCGAGTTTTCTGGCCTTTTCTCAGTCTTCATCTCTCACTGCTTTATAGGATCTGCTGTCCCATCTGCCACTACTGACTCTCTTCTCATAGAAATTGTCTCCTCTCTGAGTTTTTATGACACTCTTTTCTTGGTTCTCCTCCTACCAGACTGAGCAGTCTTCAGTCTCCTTTGTGGGTTCCTCATCCATGTCACACCCCCTAACTATGGGTGTTCCTCTATCCTGGGCTCTCTTTTCTCGCTACGCTTTCTCACCAGGTGATCTCCTTAGCTCTCAGGGGCTTATTTATCATCTCTATGCAGATGACTCCCAAATCTTTATATCCAAACCTAGACACTCTTTCTTACCAACTACCTTTTGGACCGGCATCAACTTAAGGTTTCCACAACAAAACATTTGATTTCCCCCAGACCCACCCCTCCTTTGAGCTTCCTCATTTCTCTCTGGGACATTGCCATTGTTCAAGTCACCCAGCTTCAAAACTTGGGTGTCATCCTCAACACCTCACTCTTCTTACTCAAGGTGCATCTCCAATCACTCGGAAAACCTTGTTTTTTTTTTTGGTAAGCCTCTGCATGTCTTGCATCCATCTTTTTCCCTCATCCCATACTGGCAAGTTCAGGCCCTCATCACTTCCCTCCTAGACTATTAACAATAGCCTCCTAATTGGTCTCCCAGCCTCAAGTCTCTTCCTCTCTCTAGTCTATCCATCACACAATTGTCAACATGTTCCTCCTAAAACACAGGCCTGACCAAATTACACAGACACTCAAAAAGTTTCAGTGACTCTCTATCAAACATAGGATAGGCATTCCCAGTTTCTAAAGGTTTTCTGTACTTAGACCTAATTCCTACAGTTATGAAAACCTTGTATGGAAGCAAAAGGAGCCTTTTAATCAATCATGAAGCATTTATTAAGCTTCAGTGATGTGCCAGTCTCCAGTCACTGGAGAAACAAGAGCAAAAAGGAATCAGACAGTACCAACAAAGAGTTTATACTCTTTGATTTGTTTGCTTTTTTTGGGGGGGGGGGCAGGGCAATTGGGGTTAAGTGACTTGCCCAAGGTCACACAGCTAGTACACGTGTCAAGTGTCTGAAGCCACATTTGAATTCAGGTCCTCCTGACTCCAGGGCCAGTGCTCTACTCACCGCGCCACCTAGCTGCCCCTGAGTTTATATTCTTATATGCAAAATGTCTTCAGAATAAATAGAAGATAATTTAATGGAGGAGGCACAAGAGACTGGGGAGATCAGAAGAAGCCTCATGGAAAAGTCAGCACTTGAGCTAAGTAATGAAGAGAAGTAGGAACTTTAAGATGCAGAGGTGAGGAGTGTCCTGTGTTAGAAATAGCAAGGTCTGTTGGCAGGAAATAACCTATCAGGTCCCCTGACTGTAGGGGATCCCCAAGGTTCTGTCCTAAGTTCACTTCCCTTCTCCCTCTACACATTCTCTCTTCTGTATCAGCTCAAAAGAGTTTAACTATCATCTCTATCCAGACGATTCCCCAATCTATATATCCAGCCCCAGGCTCTCCCTTGAGCTTTGTTCTCACTTTCTCATATCACTTTTAAGTGACTGAATCTTTCAAACTGGATTTGTCAGAGACATTTTAAACTCAACATGTTCTAACCAAACTCATCTTTACCCTCTAACCTTCTTCTTTCCCAAACTTCATTATCTCTATCAAAAGATCTCTATCCTTCTAGTCTCCCTATTGTTTTTTTATCTCAGCATTATCCTGGATTCTTCACATACCAAATCAATTGCCAAACAAGGCTCTCACCACTCTAGGCTTTCCTCCATTTTACTAAAAAAGGGATTTTTTTAAACAGGGATTTGACCAAATCTGATACTCCCCCTGTTTAATCGATGCTGATGGAATCCTATTAACTTCGGGATAAAGTATAAACTTCCCTGCTTAACCTTTAAAAATCCTTCCAATCTATTGTATTTAACTATATGTGCACTTGTTGCCATCCCCATTATAGTATAAACTCTTCGCAAGTAGGAACTGTTTCATTTATTACATTTGTATTCTTAGTGCCCAGAACATAGCTGATAATAAACAAATGCTTACTGATTGACTGATTGGCAGCGGTCCATATGTTAGTTACCACGTTTCCGGAGTAGGAATCACCATAAGGACTGATGGCTCACTCCAAAAAAAAAACCAAAAGCTTCATTCAGTGAAGCCAAAACTGTTCAAATCCATTGCACTTGTGATTCCCAACCAGCCTTTGGGTTACTGCTAATAAATATTAAGTAACTACTGCAATGTCTTTATAAATGAGAGAAAGAACATTGGCTAGAGAGAGAACTTGTTTATGCTACCACATTTCTGGTGTGCTTTTGAAGTTGAGGGAATCTGTTACATTCTTTAAATAGTAGCCATTGAAAATCTACTATTTTAATAGAAAGAAAAGTAAGGCTTTGTTAAAGTCAACCAAATAAGGGTTCTGTCTAGAAATCTAAAGTTTTATTTAGCCGGGACAGATGATGTCAATTAAAATTCTACTTCTGAATATCTCGGAAATCTTTGGGGAAAAAAAGTCAATATCCTATGTTCATGACTTTATATCCCCCTTCAAAAAAAAAAGAAGCATATCAAACAACTGTAAAAATAGCTCATATGTTCAATTAGCATCAAGACATTAAAGTTAATAAATTACAGATATTAGATATAATGAAGGCTAAAGATGAATTCAAAATGCTGGCTGTCCCACTGGCACTTCAAATTCAATGTGCCCCAAAATTGAATTCATTATCCTCATTCCCAAGCTTACTCCTCCAAAATTCTCTTATTTCTGAAGCAGGTACCACCATCTTTCTAGTCATCTAAGCTCAAAACATAATGATCATCTTTGACTCTTCCCTCTCTCTCATCCACAGATTGTAAATATGTTTCCAAGTTCTGCCAGTTCTACCTCCATGTAACCTTTTGAACCCACCCCTCCTCTCTCCCCACACTGCTACTACCCTAGTTCAGGTCCTCATTAACTCTATCTGGATTATCATAAGATGCAGTCTCCTAAGTTTTCCTGATATCCATCTCTTCCCCGTGCAGGTCATCTTTCATACAGGTATCAAAACTAGGAATAATTCTGATCATGTCACAACCATGCTCAAATATCTACAAGTGGCTGTCTGCTACCTACAGGATAAAATACAAATGCCTCACCCTGGCAATTTAATGCCTTCTACTATCTAGCTCCAACCTTAACTCACACAACTCCCATTCATGTAATTTGTGTCCCAGCCAAATTATGATAAGTTCTCCAATCTCACCCTACCATCTGGCCTCCACACGTGTGTCAGTGGTCTCTCTATGCTTGGAATGCACTTCTTCCTAATTCCTACCTATTAAAATCCTTTTCTTCCTTCGAGGTTCAACTCAGGTGCCAAGAAAACTTCTCCAACCCCCAAAGCTAAGTGTTCCCTCCTCCTCAAATTTTCCTAGAGCATGCTGTCTCCTGCTCCTATCATATACTTTGTATTATACTTACTTGTGTGCATGTCGTATCTCCTAGAATAGATCAATGATGCCTACTGAAAGCAGGAGGTGAGAATTGTTAGAAACCAGCATACTTCAACTGTCAAAAAACAAAAGGGCTAAGGACATGCTCAAGGACTGGAGCTGTGCCATTTTTCATCTTTGTATCTCTGGCTCCTGGCATAGTGCCTCGAACAGGGTAGATGCTCAATAACTGGTGGGTGAAGTTCATTGAATTAACTTGTAGGAAAGGAGAACTACAAATCAGGACTTTAATTCAAGTGTATAAGTAAATAAATTAGGCTCCATTGCCAACTTTCTAGAAATAAGCTGAAAATCATTTACTTTCATCCTCACCTGTGCATAGGATGAGTTTAATACTAATTATCAACATCACAGACAAGCTGATAAATACTTTTAAAGTACTTTGAGGGACATGATGGTGTAACTAAAACCACCATTACTATAAAAATAATCAAGCAAGAGTCTTATCAATCTAATAAGTGATTTAGGAAAGACTACAAGCACAGCACAGAAGTGTTTAACACAGTCAAGAAAGAGGCCATATATAGCTAAATCTTCTAGAAAAAGTTATGCACAGAGAAATTAATGATCGCCGTTGGAACTGCACAAGGCCACTGAGACTAACTTGCTTTCTCCCTTTACTTTCGTAAAAAATGTTCCAGGATCTGAAATTTTTTCAAGTCCCATGATACCTCTAGCAGAACAGTGTCTTCAAACACAGAGCTGAGAAACTGAATGAGAGGGAATTTAATCATGTATTCAGTCAGCAACACTTGACTCCAAGTTGTTCCTTGGAGAGTCATGGACTGGTTTAGGATGTGATATCTGATGGGATAACAGCAAAGGCCTACAGGCTGGATATAGATTGTCTCACTGTAAGAAATTCTTATTACTATTTCCACGGATTTTTTTTCCTTCCTGTTACTATAAATTCTTGACTCATACCATAAATATTTAAAATAAAAACATTAGATAAAAGACTATTAACTGCCTGACACTCTAGAAAGATAATGGCCACATCACTTATTTATTAACTAAAGAGTTCTGAAAAGAAATACATTTTTAAGAGAAGAAGCTACTGTAGCAAACTAACCATAAACCTTTAAGGTTAAATTCATGACGTCAAAAATTATCCTATTGCTTTTACTGTTGAAAGGGAATACTCAGGAATCAATTCTTGAGATTTAATACAGCTCAATTAAATAAAAATGTATTCATACCCACCAACTATGGACAAAATATTTTCCTTAGCTCAAGAAATATAATAAAAAATAAAGCACTAGCCATCAAGAAGCTTATAATCTCCTGGGGATGGGGGAAGGGAGAGGAGAAGAGAGTTAAGTATATTATATGGCACAGTATGATGGGAGCAAAGAAGACCTCAAGAACAAATACTAGCAGAAAAATTGAGGAAAATAATACCTTTAGCTGAGAGGATCAGAGAAGGTTGTACAGTAGTGAAAACACCTGAGAAGAATTTTAACAAGTGAGGAGGAGAAAGGTATTCTTTGTTTGGGGTCTGCATGAATGAACTAACATGTGAAGATCTGAAGTCAAAAAGCTATCAACACTGTGAGATAATTATAAGGAATGGTCACAGGCTTCAGAGGTCTCAGAAATTGTGGGTTCTCTATTTCTCTTTATTTTTTAAAGTTACGATAAAAAGCAAGGAAGGAAACAGTTGAAAGGGAAGACATTTTTGCTGCTTTTAATTTGGGTTCCATTTCAGAAGATATAATTAACCAGCACTTTTGTAGAAACAAAGAGTAATGATGTCCAAGACAATAGCAGATTCCACTCATTTCTATTAATCAAAAATATATAATCTCAAACTATAATACATTATTGCTTTACATAACATTACTCTGCCAAAAGGGAAGGAAAAAATACATCAGACATGGAAAATATTTGAATCATTTTAAATGTACTCGGCAGAAAGTATATACTTAGATATTGATTTTATTATATCATACATGCCAGAAAAGATGTGAAATGTACCTGGAAGTCTTAGGGCAGACAGAGGGAAGGGAGAGGACTGGGTGAAGCTTTGAGGAAAGGAGAGTATTTTACATGAAATGGGTAGAACTTTTCTGGATTAGAAGCTTAAGAATCTTTAAAAAAAAAAACTCAAGATGAACATGAAGGTTAAACAAAGCATTTGTAAAGAGATAAGGCATGAAATTACAACCTTGACTGTTGGTTGTCTCTCAGAGGCTCTGAACCATTACTCTAATACATGTGGTACGATAAAATAAATGCTTCTCTCTTCTGACTTTTGCCAGGTCACCCTAAAAAGAGTAAGAAGATCTCAGTTCCAATCTTTTTTCTGCAATGTTCTACCTGCGTGCCTGGCAGGCCATGTGACCTATCCAGAATTCATTTTCCTCATTTGCAAAATGAAGAGTTTCACTTACGTGATCTCTAAATCCCTTTCCAGCTCTTGATCATATGACTAAATGTAATTTATTTTGAGGATTATTTGAGTAAGCTACTTCTTGTAAACATGTCTAAAACTGGGAAAGTGACTTCAATTCCATACTAATAAGTAAAATATTTTAAATGAAAATATCTGATTGAAGTAACACACTAGTTTAAGTAACTTTTCACTCAAATGAAGCTTGGTGAATAGAGTGCTGGACTTGGAGTCAGGAAATCTTGAGTTCAAATCTTGACATAAATACTTGTAGTTCTATGATAAGGCAAATCATTTAATCTTTCTCAGCATCAGTTTCATTTTTAGTGAGGATAATAATTATAGCTGTTTCTCAGAGTTATTCTGAGGATCAAATGAAATGACATGTAAAGCACTCTGCAAACCTTAAAGCAATACATAAAATATAAAATTATTTTATTATTATTAAAATATAATGGTCAAACAGCACAAACATAAAAGGCCAACATCAAATTTTTTGTCTTTTTCTTACAAGGAGAAAATGGGCCAAAGTCATTATGAGAGAGTCCGAGGAGGTAAAAGGCACAGAAATAGATGCTTAGAGACACAACTTTAATAATTTTGCTTAGGGTAAAGAACTTATTTATCTTCAGTTGGCTTCAATTTTCCCATCTGTAAAAGAAGGAGTTGAACTGAATGACCTATAAAGTCTCTTTATAACTTAAAATATTAAGATCTTCTGGTGAGGACAAATAGAATCTTTACACAGGGACAGTTTTGTAGTCAGAATTCTTTAAGCAAAGTGGTCTGGTTATGTAAGATTTAGATGCTGTTTTCTTCTTTTTTAACATGACTGACAAAGGACCTTCCTTCCCCAGGCACATGTTAATCAGGACATTGCTTTAATTGACCTTCTCTAGGTTAAAGTGGCCTTCGGGTTTGGCCTGTTGCTTCATCCTCACAATCCCTTACCTGGAAAATCAGTGTTCTAGCTTTTCTCCTCTCCTTTGGCTCAGAAATAAAAAGAAATTAAGAGGCTATGTCTACTTAAATTCCATACTGTACCTTTAAAAGGAACAATGGGAAGAAAGGTTGTTTACAAATGATTCAAAAGTGAAAGGAACTGCCTCCCAAGATAGGGAGATGACACTCATTCCCCCTTCACTAGATGTCTTCAAGCAGATGTGGAACAACCACTTGTTGAATATGTAGTAGAAGGGATTCTTTTTTTAGGAATGGGTTAGACTAAAATCAGAGGTGTAAAACACACCATGGCATTCAGCTTACAACACTTCCAAGTAGGCCCAAACCAAACTAAAATAAAAGTGTGAAATATTGAACAAAATAAGTAAAAATACAATAAAACAAAGATAACATTATATTTTAAAACTAAATGATTATGTGACCTTCAAGGATTCTTATGTATAGATTAGTGGCCACCATTTTTATTTGAATTTGACATCACTGGACTAGATGACTGCCAAGTTCTCTTTCCAGCTCAAAGTTCTGTGATGCTCTAATCACTTCCTACCGGAGTAGGCCTATCCCATTTGGTCCCCTAGTTTTTCTCCCTATTGCCACCCTGAAAGTTATCTAACTCCAATAAAATGGCACAGTAGTCTGATGTTTCAGGGGTCCCTAAACCTCCTAAAAAATATCAATCAATGGGGATAAAAATGTAAAGGTGCTAAGTAGATAGAGTGCTGGGCCTGAAGTCTGGCAGACCTGAGTTGAAATCCAGCCTTAGATACTTAGTCACCATATGATCCTGGGCAAGTCATTTACCCCTATTTGCCTCATTTCCTCATCTGTAAAATGAGCTGGAGAAGGAAATGGCAAACCACTCCAGTATCTTTGCTAAGAAAACACCAAACGGGGTCAGGAAGAGTTGAACACAACTGAAACAAATGAATAACAACAAATGGACCTTGAACAACCCAATTAATTTTTTAGTCTCAATTTTCCATCTGTAAACACGGATGATAACAATCATTCTACCTCAGATGGTTTTCATAATCAAGTAAGATAAAGTATGTCAAAGTACTTTAAAAAATGACAATGTTCTAAACAAGTTCAAAATATTATTAAAGAAGCTCTTCCATTTAAATAATAGTCTTCTTTCACAAAACAACTCCAAAGCTCATCTCTTTTTTTTAAGGTATTATCTGATCTAAACTGTAGGAATAGCTTCAAATTTTAGAAATACTAGTTCTACATTTAACAAAGTACAAAATGTAATTCATCTGTTTTTAAGATGACATATAAAGTATTCCCCAGATCTTTAAATAGAAAGCATAGCTTACCATAGGAGTACAATTTAGAAACTTCCTATATTAAGATGCAATACTTAATAGAAAGCACAAAAAACCAACAAATACACAAGTAACAACATTTCTAATGAAAAGAACATCCAGCGGAATCAGAAAACTTGGGCTCCAGGCTTAGGTCAGCTTGTCATAGTTCCATTACTAATCAAAATACGGCTTTGGACAGCATACACTTTCCTCATCTAGAAAATGGAGGTGACTATAATTATTACTATTACTGGTATTATTATGTTAATAACTCACAGTGTCAGAGATCAGAAGGACCTAAGAAGATCTTCCCACCAAGCCCAGTCCCCTTAAATAGTACTCTACAGTTTATAAAGCACATCTCATAGCAACTTTGTAAAGGAGGTAGTGTTATGCCTTTGTTTCCCTCAACTTTGGTCTCCAAGACTTGAGAGATGTTAAAAAGATAGACTTTTATCATCCAAGTGGAAATATTTTTACTTCTTAAGAAACCAGATACTGACACGAAGTATAAAATAAATTGATACATACAAGAGAACTGATGGGCCCTTGTATTAAGCAGACTTGCTTGGATCAGGGCTACCAAGTTTGGCAGAACTAAATCACATGCGGTGCTACTAAACCCAAGGGGGGATCATTTTCCAGTGAGTTGAGCTGTTGTAGCCTTGCTGAAGATAAAATTCCATGTCAGGAATTTCAAGCAAGTGAGACATCTTACTGAATATAATACAGATATTATGAAGCATCTATTCCCTCTGGAATTAATGAAGACAGGGAAAAAAGATAAGGGTATTACAGTACTAATGTTTGGCTCTCAAGATGAAAATGTCATTGACATCATTTTATTTAATGGTGAGTCACTGCATTCCCCAATTCCAACCCAACTGAGCTTTTCCTATTACAGCGACATTTAAAAAATCTTATGAGAAAGATGCTACTTCTTTAAAAAGTTGGCTGGCTTGAACAGAAATAAGAACTTTTAAAAAAAAATCACTTGACACATAATAGCAATGTTCTTACTAAGTGATATAAAAATGTGGCCCTGGTCAAACATGTCAGAAAGAACAAGTGTGAAATCGTGGGAAGTACAATGGGCTACAAACAGGAAGGCTTGGGTCTTCACTCTGGTTTTCTCATTCACTTTCCTGTGTCACCTTGGACAAATCACAACCTCGCTAAATTTTGGTTTTAAACCTGAAAAATGGAAGGAGTACAGGGAAAGAAGAGAAGTGGTAGTAGATGATCTCTAAGCTCTTTAAATAGATTTTTATGATATTTTAAGATTTCTGAATCAAGCCAATTTTACCTCTGCACACAGCTTCTATTTGTTTATGCAACCCTCAAAGGTAAACAGATCTGTGATGTATCTGTCCTAGACTGATTAGCGCAATCACTGGGGCTAAGGGTGATTCCCTACAGGAAGCAAGGAAGGTGGTAGGAATCAAGTAAATGGGAAATAGATCCAAAACTGGACCCAAATACAAGTAAGCCATAGACTAAGCTGGGTAGGTACCATGGATTTTGTTTTGTTTTGTTTTGTTTTTTGTAGAGGCCTAATAAAATCAACAAGACTGAAATAGGAAGAGAAAATCAGGGAAAAGAACCTTTTATAACTGTAGCTCCAACTTCCCTGAAAAGGCCTTAGTACATACATATCAGGGCAGCCAGTTGGTACAGTCAATAGAGTGAGAGGCCTGGAGCCAGGACGATTCATCCCTCTGAGATCAAACCTGGCCTCAGTGACTTATTAGTTGTGTGACCCTGGACAAGTCACTTAACCTTCTTTACCTTAAAATACCTGTAAAATAAGCTGGGGAAGGAAATGGCAAACCATTCCAGTATCTTTGCCAAAAACAAAAACAAAAAAAACCCAAATGGGGTAATGAAGAATTAGACACTATCGAAAGGCTATGTATACATACATAACACTCTTGGTGTATACTTTGTCCTAGGCACAAGACCTTCCTCCTGTTTCTCATACCCAAACACTTCAACTCCTGTCTCAGCACCTTTGCAATGTCAGTGCCCCATGCCCAGAATCCACTTCCTTTTTAACTCTACTCAAAAGACACCATTTAAAAGAAACCTTTTCTGAACATTTCAGCTGCTAATTTATATCTGTTTTGTTTATACCCATATACATACAGTGGTATGCAAATTTCTTGAGATAAAGTAAAATAATTAAATTTATTGACGTATAATAAACATTATGTTTGACATCCTCAAAAAATTTCAAACATAATGTCATTATGTTTCAGTCACTTTACATGAGTTGGCTCTGAATTCACAAGACGGACACATATACCTTTATGAAACTATACTTTTATCACATTCACTGTTAAGTATCCTTGTGAGGAATGGTTCATTTTTCTAACCCATAGGCATTCTTTGCCTGGGGGTTTTTAAGAACAAAAGTTTCTGATGATATTAAAGAGCAAAAGAAACTTTTAAATTTCACTAGCCACTCCCTCCTAGAGATCATATATAAACATGCTAACTAAGACTAGTTGCTAGAGAAAACTATGGCTCACCATTTCACAACCTAAGTGTTCATTTTCCTTACCTCCTGTTTCCTATTGTAAAACTAGGTAACAATAGAATTGCAAAGACCAGCTCTTCTAGTTTGACGCTGAAGAGAAAGTCCCTTACATCATCCCTCCCAAGCAGTCATCCTGTTTCTGATGAGGGACTTTAATGACAAGGAATTCACTTGTGGTGGGCTAGAAAGAACACCCAGGATCCAATCTAGCACTGAACCTTACTATTTCTGGAGTTTTCAGCAAGTCACTTAACTTCTCTGACCTGATTTCTCCGCTGATAAATTGAGAAAAAATATTTGCAATACTTGCCTCACAGGCCTACCAACGAGGAAAGCACTTGACAGACCTTTGTTGCTGTTGTTGTTCAGTCATTTTGAGTCATGTCCAACTCTTCATGATCCCAGTTCGTATTTTCTTAGCAAGGATGCTAGAGCGATGAGGATACTGAGGCAAACAGAGTTAAGTGACTTGCCCAGGGTCATACACACAGCTACTAAGTGTCTGAGGTCAGATCTGAACTCAGGAAGATGAGTCTTCCTGACTCCGAGCCTGGCACTCTATCCACTGTACCACCCAGCTGCCCTTGCAAACCTTACGGTTATATAAAATATGTTATAAAAACAATCTCTTCCTTGGGAGAGGCAGTGTGGTACAGTAGTGAGAATGCTAGATTTGTCATCAGAGGAGCTGAATTCAAATTCCAACTTTACCTTTTATTACCTATACACCCCATCATCATGTAAGTCACTCCTAAAGCAGGTTGAACAAGGATGATTTCTGACGTCCCTCCCAGCTCTAAATCTATGTTGCTAAACAATAACTACACAGGTTATTGTTATTGTTGTTCATTGTTGTTGTTACCTCCCAAAGCAGTCTGTACTCCTTTTGTACAGCTCTAATTGTAAGGAAGTTGTTTCCTATATTGAGCCGAAATCTGCCTCACTGCAACTTCCATCCATTGTTTCTAGCTCTCCCCTCTCTGGCCAAGGAAAACAAGAACACTCACTTTTCCACCCAAAAGATCTTCAATTACAGAAGGAAGCTGTCATGTTCTTTTGTCCCCAAGCCTCCTCTTTTCCAGCCTAAATAATGCCAGTTGTTTCAACTTTTCCTCAAAGAGTGTGCCTTCTAGGTCCCTTAACATTTTGATCTGCCTCTTCTGTATACGTTATAGTTTATTCCAAAAATGTCTTAACTGGAATTAAACATGTGGTCTGATCAAGTCAGAGTCCAGAGGAGTATAACCCCCCTCATATTGTGCAACATAGTTCGTTTTTATATCATCTAAGATAGCAATGGTAGATTTAGGTGCCTGTCACACCGTTGACTAATATTGAAGCCTCAAAGACTTTGCATTTCAACTATCACATAGCCACAATATTCCCCATTATGTATTAATGCATTTCTAAACAGACCTGTGATTTCATTAATACAGGAAATTTACAGGTCAACAAACATTTATTAAGCACCTACTATCTGCCAGTCAAAGTGCCAAGCACTGGGGATGAAAAGAAAGATATAAAAGCAGGCACTGCTCTCAAGGACTACATAGCCTAATGAAGGAGACAACATTTGAACAATTACACACAAGCTAGTCACATATAGGATAAATTTGAAATAATCCACAGAGGGAAGGCACCAGCACTAAAGGTGGCAAAAAAAAAAAAAAAGATTCTTGCAGAAGATGAGATTTTAGCAGAGACCTGAAGATAACCGGGGGACAGAGATGAGAAGGAAAAAAATTCTGGATACGGGTGATAGCTAGTGAAAACACATTGAGTGGGGAGATGGAATGTCTTGTGTGAGGACTCACAAGGAGGCTGTTGTCAATGTATTACAGACTACAGGGAGTGTTGTAAGAAGACTGGAATGGCAAAAAGAGGTCAGGTTATGAAGGGCTTTAAAATCTTAACTGAGAATCATATTTGATCCTAGAGGTAATAGGGAGTCACCTGAGTTGATTAAATAGAGGGATGTTTGTTGAATAGGAGAGTGACATGATCAGACGTGTACTTTAAGAAGATTAATTTGACAGATGAGTAGACAATGGCTGGAGTGGGAAGAGACTTGAGGCAAGATCAAACAGAAGGTTATTGTAATAGTCCAGATATGACGACTATACAGGGTGGTAAGAGTGTCAGGACAGAAGGGAGAGTATATGAGAAATGTTGTGAAGGGAGAATCAACAGAACATGGCAAAGGATAGGATACAGGGAAGAAGAGAATGAGGAGAGATGAGAGATACCTCCAGTCTACCCCTTCACATAAGTGGGAATGCGATTCATTGCACATATTTTCAGATTGTTTTCAATATATTGATCAGATGTGCCGATACTGTTTTCCTCCTCTTTTTTGTTTGTAAAAATATTGTTACATGGAATGGCTTTCTGGGAAAGTGATGGAAAATCCTGAAGGAAATTGTGGTTAATTTTAAAAATATATATCAGAGAGAGAAAGACAGAGAGTCAGATCAGCTGAATGACAAGTTCAGAAGCCAGATTACAGAGAGTTAAGAAGAGAATGAGAGTAAAAGTAAGGGAATTCCTCAAGGAAGAAACTCCTATTAACAAGAGAAACCAGAACCTGTTTCACAACTTATAATTTTGTCTGGGGCACTGAGAGTTTAAGTGACAAGTCTTAGAGCGTACCATCAGAATACTTTAATCAATGTCTTAGATCCTGATTGTCATCAAATATGTTAGCTAGACCTAGCTTTGTCATCTGAAAATTTGGTAAACCTACTTCACCTTCAACCAAGTCATTGATCAAAGTGGAAAAAAAAAAGAATGGGGCCCTGGGCTGCTTATTCTCTTATACATTTCCATCCAAACTAACATTCTAAATCCAGTTCATAGAATCACAGAATTTCAGAGTTCAAAGTGACCTTAGCAGTCATCTAGTCCAACCATCCCCAAATAAGAATCTTTACTAATACACATCTACCAAGTGGTCATTCAGCCTTACTTAAAGAGTTCCAGTGGAAGGCAACTACCTTTTAAGACAGCCCATTCCCATTTTCCTCTCATTAAATCTAACTTTCCCTCTTTGCAACTTCAATCCTTCAGTCCTAGCTTCATCAAATTGAGAGGAGACAGGGAAGAAGCAGAAGATGGTAGAGCAGTACTGAGAAGTATGGCCTAATTCCTTCACCAAAGCTTTTCCATAAAGATCTAGAAAACCCACCAAATTCTGTCCAAGAAATCCAAGAAAAAATTACAGAGTCATTTTCCCAGTCCAGGGTGGCATAACGTAGACACAGAGAGATCTGCAGACACTGGAGATGGGGAATGGATAGGAATATGCCCCAGAAATCATTACAGCACCCAGGTGTTGAAAAAGACCTAAGATTAGGCACTAGAGAGGAAGCAACAGGGGAAGGAAGAGAGATCAAGGGGATTCCAGAACCGGCACAGGGTGAAGGAACAGGTACCATCTGGTAGTTCTTTACCCACAACCTAGATCCACACTGGGCCAAACTGGGGATCTGCACATGAAGGTTATGGAGAGGAGCAATGGCTGGCAGGCCCTAGCTATGTACTGAACAAGAAACAAGTTTGAAAGCAAACAGCAGCCATGTGACTCTGATCCCAGAAGCAGAATACATACTCCATTCTAGACACAGTGGAAGCCTGTAGTGGAATAACCAGGGCAGGAGTCCCAGATCATTCTGAACCTGCACAGGCTCCTAGCAGGCTAATAGTAGCTGAGACCAGTAGCACTCTATTGAAATTCCCAACCAGGAACAAGCTGACATACCCAAGCTGGGTCAAGAACTTGCAGAGCTCAGACCAGGAGAGAGCAGTCTTCATTCTGTATCACTTCACTCTGAGAGCGCCAAAAGCTTGCAATACCCCAGTCTGAGATATGAAAGCAGAAGAAAAGGATGGCTAGAATTAGTAAGCTCCTAAGACGGACATTCACCCCCAAAAAAGGTGTGCAGAATCTAACACTAAAATAAAGTCCAAAGTCGGGAAGCAGACTAGAAGAATGAGCAAAATTATAATGATAATATCATAGTACCATAAATGGGTATTATGGCAACAAGGAAACTCAAGACACAAACACACAGAAGAAGAGATCAACAGAACAACAATAAGCAACGCCTCAAAGAAAAATGCAGCTTAGATACAAGTCCAGACAGAAATCCTGGAAAATCTAAAGCAAGAGTTTAAAAAAAATATAAAAAAAATTATCTTAAAAACCAAAGGAGAGTAGTGAGGAGGAAAATGGTAAAAGAAATGAGAGCTATGGAAGATAGATATAGATATAGATAGAGATAGAGATACAGATACAGATACAGATATAGATATAGATATAGATAAGAATAAACAACTTGGATCAAGAAATACAAAATCTTCCATTCTTCCTTCTTTTCTTCCTTCCCTCATATTCACAGGCACTGAGTGTTATAACTAAGCTTCTTAGTTCTCTATTTTCTAACTGTTAAAGCATAAAGACTAGAAATTAGCAATAAATTCATCCTGGAGTATGTCAGGGCTATCCTCAGAAACAGCAATAAACTCATGTGCATTCGGCTGCTATTCCCTGCTAAAAAATGTACATATATGTGTGCATGTGTATATATGTAAACATTCATATATACATATATATCTATCTATAGCCTATATTCTCAGAATTGCCACCAGGATCTCAGAAACTAAGAACTAAATAGGACTTCAATGATTGCCCAGTCCAAACTGCACCTGACATCTATGATATCTGTAGTAAGAGCTTGCTCATTTTCTGCTTGAAAACTTCCAGTGAGGTGGAATCCATTACCCATTAAGGCAGATAATTAATTTTTGGACAGTTCCACAAACAAAAGGAAAGGAAAGAAAAAGAAATTCAATGACATCAAATGAGTAGTGAATTTTTACATAATAAATTTACACAATAAATTGCTGTGATTGTATTTGCTTGCTAAGAATCTCATGCTCTCATACCATAGGCTTCCAAACATTGTGACTATCCCTTGAAAATGGCAAGTGTACCATCTAATGAGGGCCTACCAAAACCAGTATGTTAAGGTTGGATCCCAAAGTAAAGCCAAGGACATTGATGGTAGATTTCTATTAAAGACTTGAAGTGGTTGAACAGACATGAGTTTACCCAGGAATCTGTAACAAGCCCCTACTGTTACTTCAAAAGAAGCAGGCAATGTGCTACCTAGTTAGTCTACCATGCAATAAATCAAACATGCCAGATGAACTTGCAAAAACTAGGAAACAATCAAGATATTTGGTGTCCTTTCCAGTTGCCTTCAAGTATTTGCACTAAAGCATACTGAGGGCCATTGTTTAGGCTGGTTTAAAAAAAACCAGAAAGAAAAGAAAAAAACTTCTGTCAGGCAAGCATTAAAAAATCATATAACCTCCTACACAGTTTCACTTATCAAAATCTGTTCAATCAAAGGGTGGGAATCAAATTACTTAGGATAGTATTAATTAATATACAATGTCTTGTTATTTCAAATCAAATGCTCACTTTAAGGATTAGAATTCCATCTGAGTATTACCCACTTAATTTTAGGCATATACCATTTATGTGATAAACTTATTGTATTAATTTTTTAAAAACCATTCAATTGTTGCCAACAATTCTTGAAAGAGAAAAATCTGAGCAATTGCTCTATGAAATCCTACCATTCAAAAATCTAGATCTAAAAAAAAATGCCCACTAGATAGATTAAAGTATCCGTTTATATTAATACAATGCTTAACAGAAAGTATTTTTTACATGCAAGATCATTTGTTCAACCCTGTTCAGCAGGCACTAAAAATGTTAACCACCTATTTTACATATGAGCCAAGTAAGACATAAAGTATTTTGAAAGATAAAATAATTCAAACAAATTTTCTTACCTTATTCGTGTCATGCTTTAAAGAGTCAATAAATATCTATTAAATGTTTAAATCAATCCTAAAGCATTTATTAAGTGCCTCCTATGTCCCAGGAAGTGTGCTAGGATCTGGAGATATTCAAAAGTCAGAAAGATATTGCTTTCAAAGAGGTTACATTGTACTAGAGGGATACATGTTCACTGTTAGATAGATACAAGGAGGGTGTACACAAACAACTAAGGAAATCACAAAAGACTTCCAGAGGGAAGGTGACATTTTAAAAAGATACTTAAAGTATCATCAAGGACAATGACATGTTACAATTGATCAAAAGGTTAAGTATGATTTAGTGACCCTTTATGCCTAGTGGAAATTAGGATGGAATAGTCGAATACTCGACAATCAAACAATCAATTTTCCTGGGGAGTAAGAGAGAAAGTGATTATTTTAATTCAACTAGCATTTATTAAGTTTTACTGTGAACCCAAGAATGTCTGTGTGTGTAAATGAGGTGTGTCTGTGTGTATCTATACGTGTATGTGTGTCTGTGTGCATGTACACACTTAAACCAAAGACAGTACAAATATAAAAAAGTCCTGACTCACAACATGGCAAGGGAAACAAGACAAAGATAGATGAAACCATTAAGAAAAATACAAGGGAAAGAAAATACACTTTAAAATTTGGTATGGAACCAAAAAAAAAAAAAGGAAAAAATTCGATCCTTTCACAGCTATTGATAGAAAGCAAATTCTTAACCAAATAATGGATAGAGACAATTACAAAAGATAAAACAAATTATTTTGATTGTGTGAAATTGGAAATCTTTTGCACAAATAGAATTAAATTATCTAGGATAAGAAATAAACCAGTTAACTGAGGGAAAAAATAATTTATGTTAAATATCTGATAGAGTTATTATCTCTAAAACGTACAAACAACTAAGTAGATACAATGTTGGGCCTAGAACTGAGTTTAAATCCAGTCTCAGAGACTTATTAGATGTGTGATGCTGGGCGTGTCACCTATGGTCTGTCTACCTTAGTTTCTTCATCTGTAAATTGAGGATGAATATATTACTGCTTCACAGGGTGGTTGTGAGGAACAAATGGGTTAACATATGACATGCACTCCAAGAATTACAGAAATATATAAGACCAAAAGGCATTTCCCAAAAGGTAAGAAGTCAAAGGAAAGGAACAATTTTAAAAAGAATTGCAAATTATTAACAATCCATATGATAGAATGCTCCAAATGACTAACAATAAGAGAAATGGAGAAGTAAGAGGAGGGCGGAGCCAAGATGGCAGCTGGAAAGCAGTGACTGGCATGAGCTCCCCACCAAGTCCCTCCAAAAACCTATAAAAAAATGGCTCTGAACCAATTCTAGAGCTGCAGAACTCACAAAGTGGCAGAGGGAAGCAGGGCTCCAGCCCAGGACAGCCTGGATGGTCTCTGGATAAGGTCTGTCCCGCACGGAGCTCCCAGCTCCCAGCTGAGGGGAGCGGAGCTGAGCCAAGCAGAGCCCAGCACAGGCAGCGGACCGACCAGACCACAAGGAATTAAGTGGCTGATCAGAGCAGAAGTGAAGAGCCTGCTGAAGATTTAAGCCCAGTCCAGGTAGGGGGTTCTTGGGGAAGGAGGAGTGCTGGTGAGGCAGCGCATCCGCCCAAGCATGGAACATAGAACTCTTTAGTCTACAAGAAGTCATACCCTGTTGAAAAACTCAAGGGTTAATTAAGTTGGTTGGGAACATGGCCAGACGGCGAAAACACACCCAGATTCAGTCTCAGACTCTGGAATCCTTCTTTGGTGACAAAGAAGACCAAAACATACAGTCAGATGAAGTTAACAAAGTCATAGAGCCTACAACAAAAACCTCCAG
>CM053622.1:146264708-146289869 GCA_028646595.1 Phalanger gymnotis | reverse complement strand
GGGGGGGGTGGAAATGGGGAGAAAATTTGTAATTCAAACGCCTGTGAAAATCAATGCTGAAAACTAAACATATTAAAAATAAATTTAAAAAAAAACAATAAGAGAAATGTAAATCAGAACAACTCTGAGCATAACTGAAAGTGCTCTCTCCCCAGTTATCAATGATCTTTTAATCGAAAAAACTAATGGTCTTTCTCAATCCTCATTCTTCACTTTTCTACAGCTTCTGAAACTGTTGATCATCTCTTCTCCTTGTTATTCTTTTCTTTCAAGGTTTTCATGATTATCTGTCCATTCCTTCTTAATATACTCTATAGCACAATCACTATTAACCTTGGGGTGGTCCCCCAAGGCTCTGTCCTGGAATATCTTTAATTCTCCCTCAATACTCTTCTATAGAAGTGATCTATCAGCTCCCCATGCTTCAACTACCAGGTGTATGCAAATGATTCTCAGATTTACTTGTTTAGCTCTGATTTCTCTTTTAACCTCCAGTCTCACAACTCCAATTGCCCACTGAACATTTCAAACTGGTTGTGTTGTTAGACACAATATATCCAAAACTGAACTCATCTTTTCCAGAAAAACCTTCTTTTTTTCCTAACTTCCCTATTACTGTCAAGGGTACTACCATCCTCCCACTCATGGCAACCTACATGTCATCTTTGATGTTTCACTCTCTCACCCTCACGCCATTTCCAATCAGTTGCCAAGTTCTGTCATTTTTACCCCATAAAATCTCTTGACTATGTCCCCTATTCTCCTCTGACACTGCCACCACTCTGGTACAAGCCCTCATCACCTCACATTTGGACTATTACAATAAATAGTCCTCTGGTTGGGCCCCCTGACTCAAGTCACCCCACTTAGGTCCATCCTCCACTTTATCAAGCCGATCTTCTTAAAGCACAAGTTTGACCATGTAATACATAGCCTGATCTCCACTAAATCGACTCCAGTGACTTCCTATGACCTCCAAAAGGAAATATAAAATCTTCTGCTTCACTTTTAAAACTCTCTGTGACTTGATCCTTTCCTACCTTTCCAGTCTTCCTAGTCTTTACACCCCCTACACATGTATTCTGTGATCCAGTGACAATGGTACCCTTGCTGTTCATGGAAATAAACACACTATCTCCCGACTCAAGGCATTTTCACTGGCTGTCCCTCATGCCTAGAACTCTATCCCTCATCATCTCCACTTCTTAGCTTCCTTGGCTTCCTTTAAGTCTCAGCTAAAATATCACCTTCAAGAAGCCTTTTCTAATTCTCCTTAATGCTAGTACCATCTCTCTGTTGTTTATCTCCAATTTATCACGTGTGTGTGTGTGTGTGTATGTGGTTGATACATTGTTTGTATGATGTCTCCCTCATTACACTACAAGCTACTTGAGAATAAGGACTTTCTTTTACCTTTCTTTGTATCCTTAGCACTTATCACATTGCCTGGCACATAGGAGGAAATGTTCATTGACTCAGTAAAGGCTGTAATGACTGTCTCATCTCATGCCCAACAAATTGGCAAATAAAAGGTGGGAATAGTCAATGATGGAGAGGTTGTGGACAAATAGGCAGACTAATGAATTGTAGATGGAAACGTAAATTGAACCATAATACAGTGACTAAAATTTCTATATCCTTTGACCTAGAAATTGCACTGCTATGTAATACACCCCAAGGAACTCAATGACAAAAGAAAGCCTCCACATACATGAAGATATTTATAGCAGCACTTTTTGCGACAGTAAAGAACTGGGATAACATAAATGCCTATCCACTGGGGAATGGCTAAAGAAAACATAGTAGGTGAATGTAATGGAATATGAATATATGTAAGAGATGATGAATACAGAGAAACATGGAAAGATTTACATGAACTGATAAAGTAAGGAGAACCAGAAAGGTAATAGAAATGGACAGAACAACAAAATAACTGAACTAAAAATTATAATGCCCAAGCCTGATTCCAAAGAAGAGGAGATACCTCCTCCCTTCCTTTGCAGAAATTGGGAAAAGGAGGAATAGAATGGATGTGGTATATCACATAGAGCAGTCAGACCTTTTCCATATGTTTACTAGTTTACTGATCCTTTTTTCTTCTCTTTTTTTTTTGAAGTAGGGAATGGCTCTCTTAGGTAGCAAAAGGAGTCATCTACATAATTAAATGTAGGTGATATGGAAAGAAATCAATAAAAATCTATTAAAGAAGAAAAAACACTATGGAAAATTACGTGCAACATGAAATTTGGAGGAAAAGTCTGATATTGTTGGTCATAGAAGAAGATGCTTGAATCAGACTTTTGAGGTGAATGAAAAATAAATCAAAAGTGGTTGGAAATCCTTGATGAGAGAGAAAAAACAAAAAATATTTTAAACCCAACTTAGATTTCCTGCTTTTCAATCTTATTTCATAACTATGACCTTATTGCTATATAATGTTTTGCCCTCTAACTTAGGTACTTCTTGGTAGTGCTGTTAGCTCCTCTTGAGATGCAATGGAAAATCACACACCATGATTATATTTACTTGATCAGGTCCACTGTCCTTTATGCCTTTGCTTTTCATCTACTTATTTAACTGCTCCCTCTCAATTATGTCTTCTACAATGGCTTCATTTGCAAGACCTAGATTCCAAAATCTCATTGTATGGATATAAATAAGTCACCTCATTATTTCAAGTCTCAGCTTCCTCAGCTATAAAAAGGGGAGGGTATACATGTGTTACCTATCCCACATAGCTTATGGTGAAGAAAAATATGTAAACCTTGAAACACTATACAGGATAAAAGAGCCTAGACAGCATATTAGAGGCAGTAACCCAGCTAAACTCTCAGCATCCCCCTTCAAATAACTTTAACCTCAAATCAAATTTTGGGGTGGCAGAGCAAAAAATAAAAATAAAAAAGGTCAGGATGAGAAAGTTTTCTGGCCTAAGGAAACTTAGGAGGTCTGGAGGAGACATCTTTGATACCAGCGTGTAGGCCACTCTGGAGTATGGACATTTGGTGGCAGCAGCAGCTTTAGGAACTCTCAGCCCAGGGAGAGTAATGGAGCTGGACAAATGATCAGAAAGAGATTACAGGGGACCCTTTGCTGGCACTGGATATTGTGGCATAGATTGGCAATTCTATCATCCAAACACAGTTATAGGTGTTAGTTCCAGGCCAGAGAGGAGTGAACGTGTTCAGTCACAAAGGAGCAGGCACTCTGGCCATACTTCCAAGGCCATACTTCCAGTACTTGCAGCTGCAGGGAACCAGGGGTTCTTCCTGGTTAAAGATCACAGCTTACCAGGAGAGCAGTGACCATACCTCTCTCAGGATCACACCACCTTGGAAGCACCACAAACTTGCAGGTCCCCAGAAATAGCTCAGAAAACAGAAGCACCAAAAAATCTGAAGCTCAGCACAGTGCATCCCTACCTCCAAGTGAGTGGAACCCAACTTCAACATAAAGTTCAAAGTCAAGCAACAAGACAGAAAAATGAACAAACAATAAAAAAAAAAGATTTGATCATAAAAAGCTACTACAGTGCCAGGGAAGACCAAGACATAATCTCAGAAGAAGACAGCAATGTGAAAACAGCTACAAACAAAACCTCAAAAAAATAAAAAAAAAGCTAATTGGACTCAAGATCCACAAGAATTCCTGGAAGCACTAAAGAAAGAGATGAGTGGAAGAAGAAAAATTGGAAAAAGAAATGAGGGTGATGACCAAAAAAGTATGAAAAGGGAATTAACAATGTAATAAACCATTATGATGCTATAAGAAATGATAAAAGAGAAGATTTCAAGGAATCTTGGAAGTATGAACTGATTTAGAGTGAAGTAAGAAAACAAAGAAGAACAACACCAATGACAACAACATTGTAAAGAAAGACAAATTTGAAAGACCTAAGAATCCCAAACAAAGAATCCTGAACAAAGCAAGGACCAGTTCATATCCAGAAGGCCAATGATGGAATACATTACTCACCTGGTGACAGAAAGCTAACTGACTGAAAGTATAGAAAGAAAGATACGTTTTTTATATGGTCAACATGGGAATTTGTTTTGCTTCACTATGTTTGTTTGTTTAAAAGGTTATTTTTTCCCCCTCTCTTTTTAATGAAGGAGAGTGAAAAGCAGAGCAATAAGAATGCCACAGGCAAAAAAGGAAAGAAAATAAAAAAGAGGAGGGGCACTGTAAAACATTTTTAAGTACACAAAATAGTATAGAACAAAGTTAAGAAGGAAGTACAGTTAAGCAGGGCAGTTTTGAAAGTAAAGCATGGGGGGGGGCGGGGCAGAGACAAGATGGCAGCCTGAAAACAGGGACTAGCTTAAGCTCTCCCCCAAATCCCTCCAAACACCTGCAAAAATGCCTCTAAACAAATTCTAGAGTTACAGAACCCACAAAATAACAGTGAACCAAGCCTCTAGCCTGAGAAAGCCTGGATGGTCACTGGGAAGGATCTATTGCACTGTGCTGGGAGCAAAGCGCAGCCCATGTTGGGCTAGACAGCACAGACCAGGTCAGAGTAGACTGAGCGGAGCAAGCCTCAGGGCCCTGAATCACCAAGCTGTGGTAGTGTCCAGACTTCTCAATCCACAAACGCCAAAGACAACAGAGCAGGTCAATGGGAAAATTGGTGCATCTGGGTGACAGAAGTAAGCAGTCCAGCCACAGCGCCACGCTGCTGCTGCTGCTTCCAGTTCCAGGCCCACATGGTGGGGGGAATCAAGTGGCTGATCAGAGCAGGAGTGCACAGATTACTTTGCTGGTGCTGAGGCAAGGTTTTTTGCTTTGCCATGCATGGATCTGGGTCCCTGTCCTGGTTGGCAGTCCTTGGGGGAGGAGGAGCGTTGGTGTGGCAGACCTTGTGGTGGCTTAGAAGCAGCTCTGAAAACAGCAGTGCAAAACCCCTGAAGGTTGGGACAAAGCACTCTCCACTCTGAAAGCAGTTATACCTTGACAAAAAGCTCAAAAGTCAAGTAATTGGCTGGGAATATGAGCAAGCAGCATAAAAGGGCTCAGACTATAGAATCTTTCTTTGTTGATAAAGAAGACCAAAACATACAGCCAGAAGAAGTCAACAAAGTCAAAGATCCTACATCAAAAGCCTCCAAGAAAAACATGAACTGGCCTCAGGCCACAGAAGAGCTCAAAAAGGATTTGGAAAATCAAGTAAGAGAGGTAGAAAAATTGAGAAGAGAAACGAGAGTGATGTAAGAAAATCATGAAAAACAAGTCAATGACTTGCTAAAGGACACCCAAAAATATACTGAAAAATATACTGAAGAAAACAACACCTTAAAAAATAGACTAACCCAAATGGCAAAAGAGCTCCAAAAAGCCAACAAGGAGAAGAATGCCTTAAAAGGCAAAATTTCCCAAGTGGAAAAGGAGGTCCAAAAGAACACTGAAGAAAATACTGCCTTAAAAAATTAAAATGGAGCAAGTGGAAGCTAGTGACTTTATGAGAAATCAAGAAATTATAAAACAGAACCAAAGAAATGAAAAAATGGAAGGCAATGTAAAATATATCATTGGAAAAAACCATTGACCTGGAGAGTCCAGGAGAGATAATTTTAAAATGACTGGACTACCTGAAGGCCATGATCAGAAAAGGAGCCTGGACAACATCTTTGAAGAAATTGTCAAGGAAAACTGCCTTGATATTCTAGAACCACAGGGTAAAGTAGAAATTGAAAGAATCCACCAATCACCTGAAAAAGATCCCAAAAGGAAAACTCCTAGGAATACTATAGCCAAATTCCAGAGTTCCCAGGTCAAGAAGAGAATATTGTAAGCAGCCAGAAAGAAACAATTTGAGTATTATGGAAACACAACCAGGATAACACAAGATCTAGCAGCTTCAACACTAAGGGATCGAAGGGCTTGGAATATGATATTCTGGAGGTCAAAGGAGCTAGGATTAAAACCAAGAATCACCTACCCAGCAAAACTGAGTATAATACTTCAGGGCAAAATATGGACTTGCAATAAAATAGAGGACTTTCAAGCATTTTTGATGGAAAGACCAGAGCCAAATAGAAAATTTGACTTTCAGATACAAGAATCAAGAGAAGCATAAAAAGGTAAACAGGAAAGAGAAACCATAAACTTACTAAAGTTCAAATGTTTTATTTACAATCCTACATGGAAAGATGATATTTGTAACTCATGAGACCGTTCTCAGTATTAGGGTAGTTGAAGGGAATATACATATATGTAGACAGAAGGCAGAGAGTGCATACAATATAAAGGGATGATATAAAAAAGAAATAAAATTAAGGGGTGAGAGAGGAACACAATGAGAGGAGAACAGGAGAGATAGATTGGGGTAAATTATCTCACATAAAAGTGGCAAGAAAAAGTAGTTGTAATAGAAGGGAAAAGGGGGCAGGTAAAAGGGAATAAGCGAATCTTGTTCTCATTGGATTTGGCTTAAGGAAGGAATAATATACGCACTCGATTGGGTATCTTAACCTACAGGAAAGTAGGAGGGAAGGGGATAAGGGGTGGGGGGGATGATAGAAGGGAGGGCAGATTGGGGGAAGAAGTAGTCAAAAGCAAACACTTTCGAAAAGAGACAGGGTCAAGAGAGAAAATTGAATCAAGAGGGACAGGAAAGGATGGAGGGAAATATAGTTGGTCTTTCAAAACATAACTATTGTGGAAGTGTTTTGCATAATGATACACGTATGGCCTATGTTGAACCGCTTGCCTTCTCAAGGAAGGTGGGTGGGGAGAGAAGAAAGGAGAGAATTTGGAACTCAAAGTTCCAAAAACAAATGTTTAAAAAAAATTGTTTTTGCATGCAACTGAGAAATAAGATATACAGGGAACAGGGTATAGAAATCTATCTTGCCCTACAAGAAAGTAAGGGGAAAGAAGATGGTGGGGTGGGGTGGGGAGTGGGGTGATAGAAGGGAGGGCAGACTGGGGAAAGAAGCAATCAGAATATATGCCATCTTGGAGTGGGGGAGGATACAAATGGGGAGAAAATTTGTAACTCAAAATCCTGCGGAAATCAATGTTAAAAACTATTTTAGATAAATAAGAAAACAGAAAAAAAAAGAAAGTAAAGTAAGGAATTTATTGTATACTTTTAGATTATTTTTACTTTTTAAAGTCTAGGAACTTTTTAAATTTTGCTTTTCAATTAACAAAAATTAATTTTCTCTCCACTTACCTAAAAAAAGTTTTTTAAAGAAAAACAAACCCTTTATAAAAATATGCATTAGTAATGCAAAATAAATTCCCATATTGTCCATGAAAAAAATATGTATCTCATTCTGCATCTTGAGTCTAACACCTCTCTGTCAGGAAATGGGTACTGTGGCTGGCTATTGAATTGATTAGGGTGCCATCAAACATTCTATTTCATTCTGAACGTATTTTGATATTGATTGAAGGGAAGAAATCCTTTTCAATCCTTGAGGGTAATGGTCCAAGAAAGAATAGAAACAGTGACTTTTTAGGCAACTATTCTCAAATGTTAACCCCATATAGTATTTAAATGTATCATGATTTTCCTTGTTCAAGATTCCTATTAATGTTGCCTCAAATCATGGTGGGAAGAGAAATACGTACAAGGGCATAGCATGGAGAGTGGGGGGGGGGGGCAGGAGGGAGGACTGTGTCAGTTTGGATATTTCTCTTTAGGCTAGAAATACCTGGATACAAAATAACGTTAAATTTTCAGAAAAGGCCAAAATATTTGTACCTAAAATACAGAGTACAGTATCAATACTTATAATACAATACAATAATTTGTAGAAGTTGTTCTCATAATTGATAACTTGGACTTCCTCTTTTGAAAAATGTGTAATCTATTTATATTCTTTGAAGGTTTATGAAGTGGGAAATGGCTCTTACTCTCATAAATTTGAAAATGAAACCTTTTTAAGGAAGATTTGCTTCAAACATCATTTTCCCAATTACCTATTTCCCTTTTCATTTTAACTGAATTGCTTTTGTGGTGCAAATACTTTTTAATCATATTTAATCAAAACTGTATATTTTGTCTTCTCAGATCCTCTCTTCCCCTGTCTATAAATTTTTTCCTTGTTCTTCTAATGTTTATGATGTAACTTTTCAGAATGCAAAATTGCTCACAAAACTACATCTTGAAAATTTAGATGTAATGAACAAAATAAAAACTATTAAATAGTTAAGTCCAAAGTACAACACATAGGAGGTTTGGGGGCAAGAGAGAAGGGATTTTAATTGTGTTCTCTAATAATAGGCAAAATGGAGCCATGTGTGAAATCATGTTTGCTAACTTAGTATTTTCATTACAAGAATTTCTAAGCAAAGTTACATTTCTCAAATTTGTTTGTAAATTATGAAAAATATGTTCATGAAGCAAAGATCTAGAAAAATGTCATAGCCTGCCCAAAACATAACTTTAGAATACTTGCAACTCAGGCAAAAGGGGGAAAAAAGTAGCTCATAGTTTATTTTTCATCTTACTTCAGAAAATAGAACATCTAGATTCAGTAAAAATGCTTTTGAATTATGACCAATAACATAATTTAATTGAATATTATACATTAGCATTCTAAATACTTGGTAGAGAAAATATTAAAACTTAAAGGAATATCACTCCGTAAAACTTTGTGACTTGTCAGTGTTTATAGATAATTATACCAAAAACATATTGCGTTTTCACATAACAGCAATATATGTTTTTAAAAATTGGGACTAATAATTATATCCAAGGGCCTACTGGAAGTACCATGGAATGCAAGGGACAACGGATATATAACTGTAGTATCTAATATTCTTGAGCCACCTGGTGGAATCTTTGCTTCACTGCACTGATAAACACCTGTTATGCACAGTGCCCCAAACACACCAGTCTATACTTGAAGTTTATGCTCTTGAGGTGCCAAGACCAAAAAGAATTTACACTTACCAGAAGTTAGCAATACTGTGGTCATAAGGCCCAACTCCACTCAAAAGTACTTAGAAAACCACTGTTGCTAAGTATGGAATGCACTACTGAAAATCTACCATATTAAGTCTCTATAATTGTTTCTTATGTTATTTTTTCAAAAGTGTTTGAGTTCTACACTAAGCACTGGATCCAAAACAAATTCAAAGGAACTGCAGATCACACAGCATGCTTGCCTGTGGTTCCTTTACCCCAGTCCTAGCACTGGGCAGCTTAGGACAGAACAAATTTAGCTTCTCTGAGGACACTGTCATAACTGTCAACAAGGGATAACAGGCTTTCAATTCCATCAGTTTAAAAACTAGAGGTTAAAAAGTGAGGTACGCTCTGTCAACAGGAACAAGGTGTTTAACTGCAACCTTTATTCATCCGTGTTTGGCTTCAGATTCTTCACACTTAAAGGATTCAAAGTTACCCAGGAAAATCTTGTGTCTGGAACTTTTTTTTTTTATAATGCTGGCTACTACCTTAGGATATGATCATGTCCAAATGTTAATATCCTGGCAGTCAAAGTTTATCATTAAATAAAAAGAATGTAATCATGTATGTGTAAATCTCATCTCTAAATTTAGCCAGTGGTTATTATGAAGATGAGTTGGTATAATCAGGTACACTTCTGTGCCCAGCAGCAGTTACACATCCTAACAGAAGTAACTCCCTCACTCTAATGTTCCTTAATTTCTTCAATGAAAAGCTAATAAAACTAAACACTAAAGCAAAGTTATTAGCAAACTCACACATACATTATAATTACTATTCCACATCACTTAATTTCTTGGATGGTTCACTAAGCACGAATGCCAAGGCTTTTTCAAATAGTCTTGCATTACTGATTCATCCTTGTAATTCAAAAGTTGTATGAGACATCAAATGGAAAAACTGAGTGAAATTAAATTATCCAAAGGATGGCTCTTTTTATTGTACAAATAGGGTTCTAATTTGAGCAAAAAGAAATTGTTTAAAGATGAGTTTTCTGGGGGTAGAAATTTACTTTTTATTTTCCTGGGGTAGAAATTACTTTGTGCACCCAAAACAATTTTTGAAGTTGTTATCTTATAGTATTATACCATAGGTAGAGACCACTTGGAAAGAAGTCAGAAGGTGCTATCTCTCCCCAACTGTTCTGCTGTCTCATTGTGTGGTCTTGAATAAGTTTTTTAACCTTTCTATGTCTGTGGCTAGCCCTATAAAAATGAACGAATTATACAATAAAATAGAGCTGCCTGGTTCTGCATGGTCTGTCTTGATGGCAAGGCCATATGGCTGGGTCCCAAAAATACCAGTATTGCTGGCCTTATGTTGTTGAGATGGCCCACAGGGCAAATAAGGAAGATTGTCTGTTTTATAGTCACACAATCAAGTTACTGTGGTTCACAGACTCAGCTTCAGTGTCACCTTCTTCAAAGTAAATAAAAATCTACCATTCATTCCCCCCAAGATGTTAACTGATAAAACAACAAGGCTTAAACCTCCTAACATTCCAGGACCACAATGACAAAGCAGCTGCATGAGGCAACTCAAAACAAAGGAAAAATTTCAATTTTATTTGTGGTTTGCAGCCAGAGGGAAATGACAATAGATAACAATCTCCATGAAGAAGCAACAGAAGAAAAAGTAGCTCCTACTCCGGTAGGATCTAGACACCAGATTGTAGTTGTGTTCATTCATTCCTTCAGCTATCATGTATTAAAGGCACATACTAAAGGCAGGAGCAAGCTGCTAGTCCATGTGGAGAGAAAGAAAGAATGTAGAAGGGATGGACCTGGTCCTGAGAGAAATAACCAATAAGGAGAGGATATTTCAATAGTACAGATGAGAACTGATGATAGCCTGAACTAGAGTAGTGGCCATTTAAGTAAAAACCCCTCCTTCTTTACTTCTCTGTTTCTATTAAGAGTGACAACATCCTTTAACTCATACAGGTCTACAACCTCAGAGTCATCCTCAATTTTTTATTCTCCCTGAGCCCCTATAACCAATCAGTTCCTAAGTCTTATGTATTCTGTCTTCACAATATTTCTCACATGCATGCCCTTCCCACCACTAAAGCCATAAACCCTAGATCAAACTCTCATAATCTCTCGCCTAGACAATTACAAGAGTGTCTTGACTGATCTCCTGCCTCAAGTCTCTTCCCCTTGCCAATCCCTGCTCCATATGGCTATCAAACTGATATTCAGAAAGGATGAGCTGATCACTCCTCTACTCAAGTTTTAGTGTCTCCCTCTTGCCTATAGCATAAACTACAACTTCCTTCGTTTGACTTTTAAAGCCCCCCACAAACCGACTCCAGCCTACTTTTCCAAGTTTATCTTAAACCACTTCTGTTCAGATACTCAACATTCCAGCCAAACTAACCTATTTGCTGTTCCCAGTACAGTACATAACATTCTATTTGAAACCTCCACAACTTTGCATAGGCCGTACCTTAGAATAAAATACAGACACTTTATTCTGGCATTTAAGATTTTCAGGTTACTCTTCCAACTGTTCCCCACAACTCCCCAAAACAAACATTCTGCTCCAATCATACCTGGCTCCTCCTAGTTCCTTGAACATCACCCTAAGATAGCAGAAAAATCACTAAACTTAGAAGTGAGAGTCCTTGGTTCAATTCCCAGCTGTCAATTACAGGCTATGTAATCTTAGACAAGTTTTTTTACTTATCTCTCTGGGTCGGTTATTCTCTGGGGATAAAAAAGCAGGGTATGGAATAAAAGATCTATAAGGCCTCCTCTAGCTCTAAAATACTATATTGGGCTTACCAGTGAAATTTCTAATTTTATCTGAGAATAATCAGCTATACTAGTATTAATAGGAAATATATCTGTCTAGACACAACACTTTTAAAATGAGCAGCTATTTTTGAGTTCCTATTAAAGAATATATAGACCACAAATTCTTTTATCAAACATCCTGGAAAACACATAGTATTTTTATTCATAAAGCTGAATCTATAAACATTAACCAACTATTTATTTTTCCCTCGTCTTTAAGAGATTTTAAACTGTAATGACCTGTTTCATATAAAACGTTTCATAATCCAATATGGTACATTTTCTTGCCAGTCATGGCTACGTAAATATTTATTCTGTCTAATTTACTATGTGCTGTTAATATTCTTATAATGTATTAACTAGAGTGTCATGCTGATTTCATAACTGAGATTTTTCTAAAATTCAACTAATGGAAAGTTATAGTTTTATGAAAAACACAGAGGACTAAGCATCAAGCTAAAATTTCTCCATTGCCCAATGATAACAGCCCAATACATTAACCCACTAGTCCCAAATGTAGGGATTTCCCAAAGACAAAGTGCTAATGCAGATTGCCTTAGCACATAAATTTGGGAAATCCTGACTTTCAGTGCCAATGGGTTAAAGAAAAGAAAAAAGAAATCACAGTGGGTTTTTTAAACAGAAAGATCAAGAAAATGTAACACTTTTATATGACATCATTCTCCTGAAAAAGAAATAGGGAGAATAGTTTAAAAAACCTAAATTTTAGAGATGTGATTCAACTTTCTCATTTTATACCCGATGAGACAAGTCTAGAAAGACCAAAATCTAGACAAACATGTAAAACTATCTCATTCTACTACTTAAAAATAATTAGCCCTTCCTCCCCCTTCCTTGAATCTCACAAAGTCACTCTTTTGGTCTTAAACATTTTCAGACTCTTTTAAACAGTTATTTGTGTATATATCATTCTATACTAGACTGTATTCTCCTGTGGGGTAAGAAATCTGATGTTTTCCAGTTTTATATCTCCAGTGAAATGCACAGTGTATTTAATAAATGTTAGTTGAATTAAAATGAATTAACAGGAAAAATCAGAACTAGATTCTAGGCTTTCTCACTCCTGTTAGGATGGTCATACATAGGAAAGATGGTCTCATACAAGGGGAAAAAATGTAAAATAAGCTATTCTACAAAGAAGGTTGGGTTGTCAGTAGCAGGAATAAGAATTCTAAGATACCCCAGCTAATATTTCATAAAGGGGTCTTTACATATTATTGCAAAATAAATAGATCTTCATCTTGTGTAAAGGATGAAATAATGTCAAAGGGCATACAGCTCATCAGCTTCCAGACAACAGGCTCCTTGTATCACAGGAACACAGGAATTGAGGCCATGGAATAAATATTTATACAGCCATGAATAGTAAGAAAATGTACTACATTGGACTACAAAACATCCTATATGAAACAGGTCATTACATTTTCAAATCTCTTAAAGAGTCACATGATTCACCGTCTGTAGCTCAGAAATAGCCAGCTGGATGTAGAAGCTACCAAAGGACACTCCGCCCTACCCAACCTCCCTAGTCAATTTATTTCCAAGTCTCTCCCCTGCTCAAAAACCTTTGAATGCTCCCCAATATCTGTGGGATAAAGTCCAAACTCTTTCCCTTTGCATTTAAGGCCTTAAACAAACAGAACTGGCCTACATATAGGGTAGGGATTAACTGCTCTAATACACTCATTCTCATTTACTTATGTTTATTGCACTGTTCCTTAGTGCTCATCCTAAAAGTGGGCAAAAGACGTAAAAAGAGACAAACTAGCCAAATTCGACATGTTAATCAGCTCTAACAGAAATTTTAGTGAGGGAAACACAAAATTACTCTCCTTAACCACTGAAAAACTTCTACATTCTAAGATATCCCTAACTTCGATTACAACTTAAATGAGTACTATGAGTGTACATATCATAATTATGCTATCTTCTCTCAATAATCTCATACAAAAAACAGGAAGAGGAAAGAGATAATAGTTTTACTCTTCACATACCTCTGTATTGCATTAATTCCATGCAGAACTTCATGGCCAATGGCATAAAAATGCTCTCTATTCAAAAGAATATGTTCATTTCTTGAATTTTAAAAAACTACTTGACTTCTTGAGATAGTTATTATCTAACAAAAAATGCTTAATGAAAAGATGCATGTGTCCTTTAAAAATAACAACTGTAAGAGGGAGAGAAAGGAAGAGGGAATGGTAGAGTTGGGGAGAGTTAAAGAGAAAAGCCGGGAGGAAAGGAGAGGGGAGGCAAAGGCAGGGAAGGGGAGGGAAGAGTTCAAGGGAATAAAATACAGTAAAGATGCTTCAAAAAAAATCAGCATGTTAAGTTATCCACACCCTATACTTTCTAAATCTCCTCAAAGAAAAAAAAATGCTTGCTTACAGTATTCAAAGGAGATAATCTCTAAAATTCCTTCAGCCACTAAGCTGTAGTCCCCATGTCCCTAAATGTTGCTATTGCTGCTGCTATTTGTCCTTTGTTCTCAAAGAGGACCATGACATTAGGGAGGTGATGCCAAGACATGCAAGTGAAGTGGATTTAAGTGAGGGAGGCCTGTGCAAAGTCACCAGCCTCACTTCCTCCTCCAGAGCCATCTGGGTCCAGTAACCACACATGGATCTGTAATAAGTCTGACAATATAGGATTGTTTCCCTTAATTTAAGGTACTCTGCATACAGGGGCAACAAATCCAAGCCAGAGTATAACCTCAGATTTATGGATCAAGGTTAGTAAGATACCTTTGGAACCTGAAGCTAATCAAAATCAATATAAATAGATGAGATTGGTTATTTGCACATATGATCTAACCTAAGAGATGACTTGTAAATGGAGTGTAAATGAAAATATAAGTGGCCTGCCCACCTGCAATCTCCTCAACACAGAGAGACAGACAAGAATCTAAAGTATAACTAGGGTAAAATAAATTATTTGGTCAAAATTTTGAAAGCTTAATATTAAAGAAACCAGTCTCTAAAACTCAAAGAAAATAGGGTGTATCCCAGGATCTCCTTAGAAAAGCATGAATGGAATGTAACTGATTCTAAGAAAAGCTGAAACCAACTCATACTGGATTATAGCAGGTCCAAGGTAATGTCATAAGTGGGCAGTAGTATACTTGGATTCTAGAAAAGGGAGTGCCAAAAACTAAGAATTGGTTAATACCTCCAACACTCTCCACAGAAAGAATGCTGACTCCTATGATCAGTTCTAGCCCCCTAGTTCTCCCATTAATTAGCTATGTGACGGGAGACATATCACTCCCTCTCTCAGCCTCATTTTCTTCCTCTATAAAGTAACAGGATAGAATTCCATGACTTCTGAGGTCCCTTTTATTCTGTACATTCATTCTATGATTTTAGTAGTGGTCTCTAGATAGAAAAATACATAGAACTAGGAGGCCCCCCAATGTTAAAAAAAAAAACCATTCTCAGCAAGAATATTACTTAAAATGAGGAGCTACAGCCCCATTTCCCTTTCCCAGGCAAATTCCTAGAAAAATCCTTGCCTCCTCTTTCTCTCCTCCATCCCTACAGTCTGGCTGCTGACCACACCTCTTAATTGAAACTACCCTCGCCAAGGTAGACTAGGATCTCTAAATTCTAAACTATCACTTCAGTGGTAGATCTGCTTCACTTCCCTATCAATTGCTTCATCCATCTTAGGATGACAACACCCTAAGGATTGCTCACTGTTGAATCTCTAGCTGGATTTACCATTTAATGAGGGACCCCTAGTCATGCTATTCACTTCACTCTCAGCTCACTCACTCTCTAGACTGCTCTACATCTCCTCCTCTTCCTACTCTTTCACCCTGACCTTTCCAGCTCTCTTTTAAGAGTAGGTATTATCATTTTTTTTTTGGTATCTATATATTGAATATTTCTACATCTGTGTATTTCTATATCTCCAGCACTTAGCATAGTGCCTGGTGTATAATAAATGCTTAATAACGTCTTTTTTTTAATTTATCTAAAACCAAAGCTAGGAAACCTGGGGCCTCAAGGCCACAAGTGGCCTTATAGGTCATTGGGTGTGGCCTTTTGACTGAGTCCAAGTTTTACAGAACAAATCCTTTTATTAAAGGGATTTCCTAAGAGGTCTCAGGTTCCCCACCCCAGTTAAACTACTAAATCCAATAGCCTTCTTCTAATAATTATCCTCTCAACCTTTCTGCAGCTTTTAATACTTTAAGAGGCTGTTCTCTTGGTTCTCATACTAATTGTATGGCCACTACTATTCACTCTTATTTGCTAAATCTTCATCCATGTCATGCCCCTAACTGGGCAGGTCCCCCAAGGCCTTGTTCAGAGTCCTCATCACTTCTATCTATACCCTCTCTCGATACTATCCATATCCCCATGGGTTGATTTATCCATCTCTTTGTACATGACTCTTAGTTTTATATCTCCAACCCTCCTATCTCTGAGCCCATTCCTGGATCAACTGCCTGATGTTCATTCCCAACAAGATATCATACTTAAAACGTGTCCAAAACATAACTCTTTTAATCTTCCTCTTCCCTAACCTAGAATGTAAACCTTGAGAACAAAGTCTAGTTTTCACGCTTAAATATTTTGGGGACCAGATTGGAAGTCATGAGATGATTTACATGGAAGATTCCCTCTTCCTCCTTTATACTACTTTGTCCCAAAGTCCCACACTCACTGACTCCTCACCCCTAGACCCAATGAAGGTACTTTTCCTGTCTTTTTGCCCCAAGAGTAAAAATTCCTATTTATAGCTTTGGCTCTTTGCCTTTTCAGATCATCTTGCTTTTACTTATGTATTTGTACATGTTGAATCCCGCACATTTACCCCCAGTAAAATGTATATTCCTTGAAGGAAGAGTCCAGTTCTTTTTTTTTTCCTGACCTCATAGCATACAAATACATAAATATTTTGTTGTATTAAGCTTAATTTGTTTTTGCTTAGAATAGTACCTTGGATATAGTATGGGTTTCATAAATGTTTGATGAATAATAGAATTAAGTATGAATTATTTAGAATTTTAAACTTTCCTTTTATAAGACAAAATCTTTCCCAACACTTTCACAGTAATTCCTTCTAAGAACTGACAAAAATTTCCAGGAACCTCATAAGAGGTTATTGAATTAAAATTACAAGTAAAATAGCATATCCATAGAATGAAACTGAAGATATTTTTTTCAAGCTGTACTTTAAGCTGTCGATACACAGTAGTATTCTAAAATCAGACCCACTTTAGAAGGTCCAAGATACAAGTAGTTCATTTGATAACCAAATCCAGACGAGTAAACTATAGGGAAAGGTTAAGATTGAAAATAGGTCCCAGCTCTGGGGCCATATGGTATATAAATATATCAAGAACCCTTATATTCTACTTTAACTTTCTCTGAAAAATTATTCCACCTTTACTGACTATGGTCTTTGAGGAAACACAGTGTTACAGTGGCAATAACATTATGCTTAGTCAGAGAACATAGATTCAAATACTAATTCTGCCATTGATTATCTATATGATCTTGGCCTACTCACTATGAGAAAAGTCAGAATTTACCTGTAATACCTAAGAAAAAGCTAAGTGAAGATGAAATGCTTAGCACAGGAGAACATATTGCACAAATTATTAGAAGTAGCTTTTTGCAATTTTCACTAAGGATAGAACAAAAGATGAAAGGCCTAAACTGAAATAAGAGATTTCATTTGATCCTTTGAAAAAGTTTCTGTTTTAAGATTTTAAGATTCTATTTTAAGATTTTATAGGTCCCTCGAGGCCAAAGAATATACCACCTAGTAGCCACCTGCTAGTCTCTTTACTTAATGACACTAGTCCCTGAACATTATTTCATGTCCCAGGGGGTTTATCATAGGAAATAACAGGATCACATCATACCATGCTTTCACCTGTAACAAAAGCTTGGACCCCCAAGGGTACCACTATAGCAAAATTTCTGGATAATTTTGATTGTGTTTGGTCACAGAGGGCAGTGTGGTAGACTAAATGATTTTTATGATTGTTTCTAGCCAGATTTTATAATACAATACAGACTAGGAATTAGAAATTTATTAGTAGGGCAGAATCCCTAGAAAGAACTTCAAGTGTATTTAGTAAAAGAACTCTCCTATCCTATTATCAGTTTACAGATGTTTGCTACTAATGAACAACTATGAAGTGAAAGATTTCAGCATCTTCAGAAACAGAAATCTTTGACAGAGCAGGAAAAGGAGTCCTAGTGCTACCTACTTCACTAGTATAAAACATGAAAAATTCAGGAGCTTGATATTTAGAAGAAAAACGCACTAATGGTTTATAATATCCTATAAGTCCTGACACATTTGGACTATGAGAAGGAATGATTTCCTTCAAAGCTAGATTAAATACTTAGAATTAAAGCATGAATAATAGATAATATACAGGGTAAAAAGAGAGCTATAGGAAAGATATAAGTATACATAAGATAGAAAGAAAATATATAACAAAAAGAAATTGGAAGTGACCTATCTTGTAGTATATTATTGGGGAGGGGGTATGGGAAGTTGGAGGAAGATGTTGAAAGAAAACTTGAGGAAGGAAAGGCAGCTGCTTTATGCAGGAAAGATCTTTCTAGACCACAGAAAGTCCCCTAGACTACAGAAAGGCCTACCCACAGAGGTGGCAATACAAATATCTTGTCGCTTTATGGTCTCCTCCAATTACTAAGAGAGCAACTCCAATAATACATAAACTTAAAATGCTGCAGGTGTTCAGAATTTGAAGAAGATATGCTATGAGACCTGTGTCTCACAATGAAAGAAATCTAAAGCCCTCCTTTCTAGCTGATAAGACATGTGGGCCAAAGGAAGTTTGAAAGAAAAATACTTCTAGCTGGAAGTAACCACCATAGTTCTTCCAGAAGGTATATTTAAAACCTTTGTGAACATTAAGGTGGGGGTGGGGGGAAGGTTAAAATGTCCTGTTCAATTATACAAGGATTATATCAATGGCATTAAGAAAGTATGGGATTTCTCTTATTCTCACATCACTGTTGCCAAAGTTTTCCGCAAGGGCTAAAATCAGCACTGCCATTCTGTTAGTTTGAAATAAAACAAACAAAAAAACTTCAACCTAGAAAGAAAACAAAATAACACCTCATGATGATCAACCAAAAACACTTATTTTTCCTCAGTTTTTCAGTCAGTTAAAATCAACTACTTTCTCCTAATTACCTACAGAAAACGTTTTTAGGAACTTGGAGGGAAAAAAAACCATTAAAAAAGTCTACATATAAAACAAAAATTGCAGTCTAAAATGTCAAAACAGTATTCATGCATGGCTCCTACAGTGGACCTACTGTACTATGTCTAGAGAAACTTGGCATTTTGTCTAGGAGTAAGTCAATAACAGGAACTCAATCATAAATGCCCTGGTTTCCGGCTAATACAGTACTCTCAGCTGCTCAGTCTAACAAGGCAAGAGCACACAAGTTTAAATAACAGCTGGCAGCAAAGTCTCACAGAGAAAGGCAGTATGTTTAAAAATCATGGAATTGTTTTTTACAATTTGCTTTTCCTACATATTCTTTCAAGTTTTATCATCATCCCTCATTTCAAAACTGACCCCATGCCCTTAAAGTAACATAAAAGAATAATACGGAATCAACACCTTTATTTTCCTTAATAGCTGCCCCATAGTTAGTCGAGAAGTCTAGCTATATATGCATCAGCCTTTTACTCTGTTAAATGGAAAAGTCTCAAAAATGAAAAAAAGTAATTTATTTTGGCATGCTAAGCAACAGGCTTTCCATGAACACACATTCCCATATAGCTGACAAGTATAAGCCATTCCATTCACACCAAGCAAAGTTCTTAGAAGTCTTGAAAATGAAAACAGGGTACAGTGTATGTGACAAAAATGGGCACTCCCTAAAACAGAAGGTTCCCCTAGTCAGGCCTCTTTGTTGTTGTCCAGCATCACCAAAATGAATAGAGTTTATACCTTCAGAGGAAGACCCAATGGATTTACTGTCAACACACTCCCTCTTCAGGCACTTGCTCTTCAGACCTGCACAAAATATCTGGTGTCTTACTACAGCACAGAGGAAGTAGGGAGAAAAAACTACATACCTGAAGTAAATTAAACAAAGTCTCCATTGACTTGGCATAGGTTTAAAGTATTAAACAGTCCCTTCCAAGAGCTCACTGTTAATTCAACCCATTTTCAGCCCACAGACCACTTTCTATAATAAATGTCCACCTTACTTTAAGACTTAACTGTTAAAAAACACTTCTCAACTGAGCATGGTGGTATACTCCTACCTTGCCTGCTACCTGGGAGACTCACGTTGGTAGATCTTTCAAGCTCAGGAGTTCTGAGCTGGGCTAAGCTGATCAGGTATTTACAATAAATTTGAAATTAAAATAGTGAGCACCCTAATGGTTCAAGGGAGTTCTAGGGTTGCCTAAGGAGAGGCAAACTGGCCTGCTGGTCAAAAGCTCCCATGCTGATCAGAGTGGGATTGGACCCTTAAATAGCCACTGTACTTCCAGTATGGGCAAGATAGAGAGGCCCAATCTATATTTTTTTTTTAAGGAAAAAAAAAACATTTCATACAGCTGGTGTTGCTCTTGCTTCCCCCTTCAGTATATCAATAACAATTCATACTATCAGTTGATATAAAAGAGCTTTCCTCAAAACATCATTATTCTCATTTAACACATGAGGAAACAAATTCAGAAGTGAAATAACTCACCTAACGTCATGAACTAATAAGTGTCATGTCTACATTAGAATTCAGCTCTCCATACTCCAGGTCTAATACTATTCCCACTCCATCAGTAGATCTAGAGACAGGAGACCCTGTCACTTACTATGTGGCTTTGGGAAAATCACTGAAACCTCTCTGACAGCATCATCCTATTATGGGAATGATGACAAATGTCTTTACCTCTAACTCACAATTTCCCTTATTTCCTTCAAGATTCAGCTGAAATCCCACCACCTTCAGAAGGGCTTTTAACCAGTGTCCATCCTACCCCTCTGCTACTGCCTTCCTCCTGAAATTACCTGCTGTCAACTCTGTATAAATCTTGAAGGTACATAGTTATTTATGTCTCCCATATTAAAATGTAAGACAGAGAATATTTTTATGTTTTTGTCTTTCTTCATATCCTTAGCACCTAGTATGGTGCCTAGTACAGAGTAAGCAGTTCATAAATGTTTGCTGAATGCATTAGAATATTAATTCCTTGATGGTAGGGACCATATTTTTGCCTTTGTGTCCCCAAAGCTTAGTATAGTCTATGGAATATAATAAGGGCTTAATAAATGCTTGCTGATCATCTCACAGGGACTTTTTGAGTAAATTATTTTATGAATTATAATGTACTTCATATGACTATTATTATTAATCAACCCTACTTCTATCCCCATGCCTAGGATGACATCTCGAGTTTTCCTGTCTGGGTCCTGAATCTACACACTATAGCTTCTTTCAGACAGGTATCCTGATAAGACTCCAGCCTCACCAATTTGTAGATTTTCCCTTGCATTTATGCAGAGAAGATCTCTGACAACTAGACTTTCTCCTGTTTGAGCTGGGGCATTTGGCTACTTATTCAATTTCCTTGAGGATTTCCTGGATCCTATGCCCTTGATTCTCCCTTTATTCATCTTACCCATTTCCCATCCTCATTTTCAAAGCTTTCTGGTGCACTCTTGTCATCTACTCTGCATCACTTCATTCTCCCTTTTACTCTAGCTTCTCCCTGAACCCACAAGTTTTCCTTAAAAGCCCTCGGATCCTTAGCATCCTTCTCCCACTTCACATACTCCTTCAGATGTCAGGAAGCAACAGCTAAGAGTTGGAGCAAATCTTTTTCACATTATACTACCATGGTAAATTAGATTTATATTTGCTGGCTATATGAACACTTTCTAGAACCAGAATTTGCAAGGATAATTCATTTCACTAGTGGTTCTTCATAATTCCAAAGTGATGATGACTATAAATAATAACATTAAAATATGCACTAAATATAAGTACTGTGGTATTTTAAAATGTTTTTATTTGAAAACACTTTCAGAAGCTGTATTATCAAGTGTTATTTTTAAGAAAGAAAAATAATCCTTAATATATATTTGTTCAGACTACATGTTCATAATGCTTATTAGAAAAATGAAATTTTTCCTCCTCTACTTCATTTAATAAACAGGATTTAGTTTCATTTCTTTTTTCTAAGAAATATCGTATTTTCTAACCATTCAAGAACCCATAAGTGACTTATCACCAAACATTTTCAGAGTCATCAGAAATGAACAAAAATTAAACATCTGACCGAAATGTTTGAACCAAATGTTAAGGGACACATGGCAAGAGCTTCCCACACGTCACTGTTTACCCATTTTATGAGGCTGTTATGGTCTTCTAAAGAACTTTTAGGCAAGTTTAATGCTGATAAATTTTCACATCAATGAGCTAAGTGTATTATTGTGAATGGCTGTTTATACTTGGGGAAAATGTGAAAATTTAAGGATATTAGTCAGGTAATTGAGCTAATGTTTACTTATATTTTATGTTTTACTCTCTTTGGTATATATTTGATTTCAGGATCATAGGGTGATTTGCCCCCATTTCAGCCAGTATACATGTAACCCTTTCTCTGCCTGGAAAAGGGAGACATAAAAAGTTATTCAGTCTCGATTCTGTGCTTCCTAATAATGCATGCTTCTTCAGAAACCAGTGAGTTCACATAAGGACATTCCTTCTTCCTAGAATCTCTTAAACTATGTGTACTTAAACCTGCTCGTTTTTTGCCAGTCACCTGGAACTGAATGCTTGGGACAGCAGAGATGCGGAAACAGAAGAGAAATAATGTGGCACCAGCAGACTGGCAGATACTCTCTCAATAGTCATGACCCAAATAATCAATTAATTTTGAAGGGAAAAAAACCTTATTTATCCACTGGAAAAATATTTAATAATAAAGCAATTTTCGCACAGGGAATCAGCCACTAAATGATCTGAATATTCTAGCCCTATTTACTAAAAGGGGATTCTGCTTGCAAGAATAAGTAACTGCCAAATTTTATTATATTATATTATTATAATAACATTATAAACTATTATAAAAATTAAGTAGATTATCACAGTATATGGGCAATGAATAAATGTAAAGATCTGAACAAAATTTATTATAACCAAAATAAATAAGTTAAACTGACATATTAACATGTATAGTCATCATTATACATTTGACAGTTACATACATGTATAATAAGCAGTTTCCATAACAGATTATCTTCTTTTTCAAAAGGTAAAGGCCTTACTATTAGAATCCTCCTTCAAGAAAAGCTTCAACATTAACACTGCCAAAAGGACAACACAATTTGAAAGGGTGCTTGATTGAGAGTTGGGAGACAAAGGTCCAGATCTGTCACTATCTATAAAAACCTGTGCAAGGCACTCTCCTCATCCACAAAATGAAAGAACTGGACTCAATGACCTCACAGGTCCCTTTTAGCTTTAAATCTATTATCGATTTTCTTATTTTGAGTAAAGGAGAATTACACAAATCCCTTTGGTTTAAAAAAAAACCCAATAACTAAGATACCTTCATAAAGCAGAAGTATTTGAGGAGTTAGAAAATCTGGCTTATTTTTATGTTAGCTCATCCGGCATCTTTTTCCAGGCATGTGAAAGCATTCAGCCTGTGAAGAAAGACTGACATGTACAAGTATTCCCCTTCCCAGACTATAAAGGGTTGGTACATCCTAAAAAAATAATGTGTTGTATTTACATCTGCTTCACAGGAGAATAGTGCAGCTGTGTCATTTACTGAAACAGTATATAAATATATATATATATATATGTATATGTATATATGTATACATATAAGATCCTGGACAGGCGATTGTGTACTCAAGGGTTATGTCTCCACTATAACGTCAACCATCAGCCTTTCTTAAAACAACAACAAAAAAAAAAGCGAAAAGCAACAGCAGCTGGTGGCAGCAATGGTATTGAGTTTTTTGGTTTTTTTTTTTTCCTAGGAGGCCTTAGAAGACTGTCTCCCTGCAGGTAGCCAAAGAAATTATAGAATTTAAACGAATCCTTCCTATAGAAGACATCATTACAACTCGGACTTTTTACATCCAAGGCAACCAGCACATAAGGAGTAGGGAAGGCAACAAAGAACACAATCTCAGATAAGGAGGTGGGACCCAGGCACAACCCTATGGGAATTGCTAAAGCAATGCAAAATGCCTGTTTATGCCCTCTAAGTTTGGTACACTACTTAAAACTCTGGGCACTTCTTAGAATGAAATGAACACTTCATTTGAGATGCTATAAGTATCCTCAAAATAGCACTTGTTACCTCTCTATAATATCACCTTTGGACTAGTAAGTATTTAAGTAAAAATAGGCTCATGTTCTTCATACAAAAGGATTAATGTGTTTACTCATCTAAGTACTTTCTGAAGTTCATATAATTTTTTGTCTCCTTGATCTCAATAACAAAATAATGTTGGAGTTTTCCCCTGTTCATGACACATTTCTCAGAAAATTATTTTCAACAGACATTTTCTCAATAATCCTTTCAAAACTGCTGGGATGTAGAGAAGTAGAGGAAAAATTGGGAAGAGAAATGAGAAGGATGCAAGAAAAACATGAAAAACAAGTCAATGACTTGCTAAAGGAGACCCAAAAATATACTGAAAAATATACTGAAGAAAACAACACCTGGGGGGCAGAGCCAAGATGGCGGCTGGGAAGCAGTGACTGGCGTGAGCTCCCCACCAAGTCCCTCCAGAAACCTATAAAAAAATGGCTCTGAACCAATTCTAGAGCTGCAGAACCCACAAAGTGGCAGAGGGAAGCAGCGCTCCAGCCCAAGACAGCCTGGATGGTCTCTGGGTAAGGTCTGTCCCGCACGGAGCTCCCAGCCCCCAGCTGAGGGGAGTGGAGCCCAGCGCGCAGGGTGCAAATAGACCAGATAGGGACCTACCAGACCAGGAGACGAGCGGAGAGTGCCCTAGCATCCTGAATTACTGAGCTGTGGCATCCACCAGACCTCTCCACCCACAAAGCAAAAACAACAGAGAAGGTTAGTGGGAAAAGCTGCGGGACTGAGTTTGCAGTTCGGCCACCGTCCCTGGGTCAGCCGAGGTGGGGCTTAGAACTACGGCTGCAGTTGCTTCTGGCCCCAGACCCACCTGGTGGGAGGAATTAAGTGGCTGGTCAGAGCAGGAGTGAAGAGCCTGCTGAAGATTTAAGCCCAGTCCAGGTAGGGGGTTCTTGGGGAAGGAGGAATGCTGGCGAGGCAGCGCATCCGCCCAAGCATGGAACATAGAACTCTTTAGTCTACAAGAAGTCATACCCTGTTGAAAAACTCAAGGGTTAATTAAGTTGGCTGGGAACATGGCCAGGCGGCGAAAACATAGCCAGATTCAGTCTC
>CM053622.1:146248122-146264208 GCA_028646595.1 Phalanger gymnotis | reverse complement strand
GGTGACAGAAGGGAGAGCTGACTGGGGAACAGGACAACCAGAATATATGCCATCTTAGAATGGGGGGAGGGTAGAAATGGGGAGAAAATTTGTAATTCAAGCTCTTGTGAAAATCAATGCTGAAAACTAAATATATTAAATAATAAAAAAAAAAAAGAAAAAAAACTGCTGGGATGGTATAGGTAACATAATCATGAACCCATAAAATGGGGACAAAGAAAGGTGAAGTGATTTACCTTAATGATATAATACTGACTTCAAATTCAAAGCACTTTCCACTGCAACCACAGGCTTCTATAAGAACTATATGCATTGTTATATACAGAATATACATTTAATTTTCCCAAAGAAAAAAGGAAGATCCAGATTCTGTTCCATACATGCTACATTACCACAGGATACACACAGAATTTTCTCTCAGTCTTGTAAAATAAAAGGCTAGGGTATAGCTCATTATGTGTGCTAGCAGGAAAATTTAAAACATAAATTTGGAAAATTGCACCCAGTCAAATTGGCTTATTGTTCCCAAGTTTGGCATGGAAGCTAGATGGAGCAGAAAAGAAAGTGGAGGACTTGGGAGTAAGGAAAATTTGAATGTGAATCCTGCTTTGGACACTTGTTAGCTGTCTGACTCTGGGCAAGTCATCTAACCTTTCAGCCTGTTTTCTCACCTATAAAATGGGGATAATAGCACCTATCTTATAGAGTTATGACAAGGATCAAGTAAGACAATATAGGTAAAGTGCTTAGCATCAAATTGCTAAATAAATCAAATTGATTTATGCTATCCAGCAGCAGCAGCAACAGCATCAACATCATCATCATCATCATCATCACCATCAATCACGTCTACTAACATCACATCATTCCTTGCATTGTTTTTGCTCTGTGCCTATAATGCACTTCCTATTTAGTCAATCAGTCAATAAACATTCATTAAGTGTTTAGCATGTGCCAAGCACTGCACTAAATGCTAGGGACACAAAAAGAGGCCAAAAAAAATTTCTGCCCTCAAGTAGCTTAAATTTTACTAACCTCTGCCTCTCACAACACTTAGAGTCCCTCCAGGTTAAACTCAGGTGCCATCTCCTACACCTACAAAAATCTTTCCTCATCCTCTCAATATGTTGGAGTTTTTTTTTTTCCTGCTCAAATTATTCCTTCTCTGCATCCCCCAGTAGTATATAAGTTCCTTGAAGGCAAGGACTATTTTTAATATTTGTATTAAATCCAGGGTCTTTCACGTGCCAGGCACATAATAAATCCTTGCCAATTGAACTGCACTGAAATTGGAGGATCTATCATTACAAGTACATAATTAAATTTTAACTAGTTTCTTCAAATAAAGTCACATTTTTTGTACTGACTATTCACAGCTAAATTATAATAACTTTATAATTATAGCTCATGTTCCTGAGGTTCTTTAAAGGTTTGCAAATTATCTCATTTGATCCTCACAACAACATTATTGGATATGTATTATTACCTCAAAATGAGGAAACCGTGGCTCAAGGAGGTTGAATGAGTTATTCAGAGTCACATAGCATACATACAAGTGTCTGAGATGGGATTCAAACTGAGAGCCTTCTGAATACAAGTCTAGACTTTTATCATTAGGCCATAATACCTCTGATAGTGTCAGAAAACTAACAGTTAAACTTCAGTGTGAAATGTGTGTTTGCTTTGGGACAAAAAAACTGTAATATTGATAACAGGAAGAATGGCTGTTACAGCACAGATGACTAACTTTTAAGATACCTAAAGTATAAGCAATAATTGCTAGAATAAAGCAATGACACTGATCCTTCAGCCACTTGAATCTAAAAAGAGCTACCACATTTAAAGAATGGATTTTTATAATCTTTAAATGGGGACCAAAGGGATAGATGATTTATGTACAGGCAATCCTATTGTAAGACGACAGGGGTAAAAATGTGCAAGCCTTCTCTCTGGGATCCTTGGCAAGCCTGGAATTTATTTATGCTACTTGAAGTATATGGTATCTTCTCACCAAATGAGGTTCCTCAATTACTGAACTGGCTGATCAACTTCTTTCTCTTCCCTCTAGGTGGCGCAGTTTACTACACTACAGCTAAATTCTGCCACCTCAGCATTTTGTACAAAAGACAAAGCAGGTGTCAACATGGTTTTTTTTACCAGGAAAAAACAAAGCTCTAACAGGTTTACTATGACTACGTATGATATAAATGCTTGAATCTTAGGGCATTTTTTTTTAGGGCATGTTTTTAAAACCAGTAAGTTCCCAGATATCTGAAAGCTTATTTATGTGACCAAACTAGAAAGTGTTAACCATTTGCTTTGGAAAATGTAAGTGTCTTTCACTTGAGCTGAGGGGTCAGCAAGAAGGGGAAGAGAGTGAAGGGAGAGCTGTGCAGGACGATCCGAGTTCCAGCACTGCCTCGGATATCTACTGGCCCTGTGAGCCCTGGAAAAGAACTTAACTTCTCAGTGCTCTAAGCAACTCTCTAAGATTAGTTGCTGGGTAGTTTCTCCTACGAATTAAATCAAAGATCCTGTCCCTATCTCTCACACATTTTATTTAATATGAAACATACTTTATGAAGTGCAAGTAAGAGAAAAAATCTCTAACACTAATTGTTCAGTTTTGTAAGTCTAAAAAGATATTTGTTGTTTTTCGTTTATCTCAGTCATGGCACACAAAATCAAAGAACAGAGGATCACCTTTGTTACAAACATAAGTTTGGCACTGTTATCAAACTGCAAACACTTCCTTCTAAATGAAAACATAATGCCTGACTATAGTTCCAATTAACAATACAAAATGATAAAGTAATATAAATGTGCAGTAAAGGAAATACCTGAATATTTCCAAATATTTCTATAATATCTACAATAAACTAGATTTTCCTCTTTGCTTTAGTACCTACCATCATACATTGTACATGGTAAGGTCTTAACAGATCTCAGAGATAGAATGACATTCAGAAGTTACCCAAGCCAAACTCTACCTAAACAAGAATCCCCCTCAACAACACACTACTCTAGTTCTAACTTCTAGGAAACAAGTCAGAACACCTTCAATGTAACAACCCTTCAAATAATTAAAAGACTAACATTTGTGTCACCCCCACCCCAAGGTATATCTTCTTGCCTTTAGGGTAACCATCCTCAATTCCTTCAGTAAATCTAATCTGGTACAACCCCATCTGGCCCTTTAGTCTCCTTAGCCCACCCATCTCAGGAAAGGTCACCATGCAATGGCCTCTTCCCACACTTAGAATTCTCTCCTAGGTCTCCTGGCTTTTCTGTTGGCTTCTTCCAAGTCCCAGCTAAAATCTCACCTTCTACAGGAAGCCTTTCCGGATCTCCTTTAATCCTAGTACCTTCCCTCTGTTGTTCACACTTATCTTGTACAAAGCTTGCTTCGTAAATTGTTGTTTGCATTCTGCCTCCCCCTGTTACACTGTGAGCTCTTTCAGATCAGGAAATTATTTTTGCCTTTTGTTGTATCCCTAGAGCTTAACAGTATCTGCTGCATAGTAAGAGCTTAATAAATGTTTGTTGGCTGACACTCACTGGTGGTGCTCAACTAAATGCCATCAGGCTCATCAAGGTCCTTTGTAAAATGTGGCACCTAGAACTGAACAGATACTCTAAATGTGCTTGGACTCTGGCAGAGTACAGTCCAACTATGACTTGCCTTCTTCTGGACACTGGGCTTCTCTATGTAGCCCAAGATCCCACTTAATTTCTTTACTGCCACTGAATCCCATTCAATAAGCACCATTTTTTATTATTTATTTATTTGAAACCGGTTCTCCCTACCTCATCCAGGCTGGAAGTGCAGTGGCCGAGGGCCTGATCCCACTGCTGATCTACACAGAGGCTTTAACCTCCTCAGCTGTTTGGATCTGGGCTGATTTACTCCTTATGGAGTGGACCTCTACTCCCCAGGACTCAACATACTAGTACTAGATTTAATGTGGACTTCAGCCCTACTGCAGCTCAAACTTCCCAAACTCAGGTCTCCCCAACTCAGTCTCCCCAGTAGCAGGGATTACAAGGGTGTACCACCACATCCAGCTGCAATAAGCATTATTAAATACATACTATGTACCAGACACTGTCCTAGGCATGCACTAGGGCCCCCAAGCCTTAGTATCTTCTAAACCTCTGCAGTCTAGCTTCCAACTTCATCTCTCAACTGAAGCTACTTTCTCCATCATCACCATGTTATCTCTTAATTGCCAAATCTAATGGCCTTTCTCAGTCTTTATCCTTTTTTAGCCCATTTGCAGCATGTGACATTTGCTCACTGACCATGCTCTCTCCTCCCGCATACCTTCTTTCTGGGTTTTCATAACACGGCTCTTTCTTGGTTCACCTACTTGTCTGACTGCTCCACAGTCTCCCTTGCGCAATCATGATCCATGCGAAACTCCTTAACCTTGAATGTCCCCAAAGATCTGTCCTAGATCCCATTCTCTTTTCACTCTATACTCTCACTTAGTGAACTCATCCGCTTCCATGGATTTAATTATCATCTATACAGATGACTCCCAGATCTATATATCTATGATGCCTAGTATGTCTCCTGAGATCTAGTTCTATATCACCAATTTTGATACCACCAGTTTTTAACTGGATGTCTCACTGGCATCTGAAACTTAATATGTTCAAAACAAAACTGTTATCTTCACTCCCCCCATTGCCCCCAAATCCACCCTTCTTGGAACTTCCCTATTTCTGGAGCACTACTATCATTCTAGTGGCCCAAGTTAACAACTTTAATGACATCCTCAACTCCTCACTCTTTGCACATCTGCTCAGTTACCAAATCTTGTTATTTCTATCTCCACACCTCTTGCAAACACCCCCTGCTCTTCACTCACGTAACCACCCTGTGGGATAGGTGCTATTTTCATCTCCATTTTATAGATGAGGATCCCAAAGCTAACCAAGTGGTTAAATGACTTGCCTAAGGTCACATAGGTAGTAAGTGTCTGAGCAAGAATTGGAACTCAGGTCTTCCTAACTCCAAATCCAATACTCTATTCACTGTTGCCCCTAGCTGCTAGCCATGCCATTTCTATCATCTACTTATAAAATTTATTTTTTAATCAAAATTTATATATTTTATATTTATCACTACTAAATTTCCTCTCATTAGATTTGACCTATATTCATCCAATATATTAGCTATGTCTTTTAGCTAGATGTCATCTACACGTGTGATAAGCATACCATCTATGCAGTGTCACTGATGAAAGTCTTATAAAGCACACGGCCAAGCACCAATGCTGGGGACATTCCACTATCTACCTCCCTTCCCAGCTGACATCGAATCATTGTGGACTACTCCTTGAGAGAAGAGACTATAGATCACAAGTTCACAGATTTAGGCCTGAGAGAGACCTCAGAGATCGTCTAACCCAACCCTCAGATTTTAGAGACATGGAAACTAATGACCCAGGTGTCAACTCGCTCAAGGTCAAATAGGTATTAAGTAGCAGAAGCAATATCCAGCACTTCAACCAGTCCTGAATATACTTAATGGTATAATTATGTTCATTTTGGCACCTGTCTCTACCCTAAGCCTCAATGGAACCCAGTTGATGAAGTTGCTACCCCTGCATGAACTCTGGTTGGATAAGGGTGTTTACATTAAGCAAGGTCACAATTTCCTGAATTAATTGACTCTTTGAGGAAATAGCTTGCTTGCAGCAATGGAAGCAGAGTATTTCAGGCCAGTTTTATGACTCAAAGAAGTATTTATGGAGTACTTTTTATGTACTTAGTACTGCTAATTGATATACCATAATAAAGAAAGATAGGGCATGGTTCCTGCTACAAGGCCTATTATCTGAGACCCAGTTAGAGAGACCACATCTAAACCTGAAACGATACTAAACAAAATACTATGTACCAATGTCCCAAATTCTGAGGGACATGTAATTTGAAAGAAAAGCTGCACTTGCTTATTTCTCATATTTTGCCAGAGAATAAAACATTCTATATAAATGAGTTTATGAGATAATGGAAAGTTACTTATTTAAACTAAAAAAAAAAAGATTAATTCTTTTCTTTAAAAAAAATCATTTTAAAATCTCTTACACATTCAAACTGGTGTGCTGGGCTTGGAGTCAGAAGACCTGGGTTCAAATCCATATTCTGGCACTGACTGACTAACCGTGGAATCATGGACCAGTCTCTTAACCTCTCTACCTGCCTCCATTGCAAAAGAAGGCTGCCTACCTACAGGTTGTGGTAGCAATGTGGGTAAGGCACTTTTGAAATCCTTAAAAACTAGGATTTCAAAGAGGCAGAAGTGAAAAGTAGATACATTCTGGGCATGGGGGACAGACCAGGCAAAGACTCAGTAATGGGAGATGGAGCATCATTTGTGATGAATGGCAAGAAGGCCAGCTTGGTTAGAGCAAAGCATGTGTGAAAAGGAATAATGAACAGAAATAATGTGTAATCACTGGATGTGGAAAGCAAATGTGAAGCCAGATTGTAAGGGACTTGATGAAATCCATGCTAAAGATAATACAATTATAAAGGCATTCAGAGATCAGTTTTTCAAGGTATTTCAAAAGAGGGTTGTTTCAAAGTAATGGAAAAAATGTACAGATGGTATTATTACCAAAAAAGGAAGATAAGAAGACACAACTATAGTTACTGGCCTTACGGGCCTATATGACTAATTTCTCATCCCTTTAAAATACTGATGAGCATGATCAATACAATGTATTAACAGCATCCTGGTCACTAAGTGGCATAGTGAATGGAACACTGGACTACATTTTAGGAAGACCTGAGTTTGAATCCTAGCGTAGACACTTACTAGCTGTGAGATGCTGGGTAAGTGACTTGATGTCTTTCAGTTTGAGTCCTCATCTGTAAAATGAAAAGAAATAATTGTACCTGTCTCACAGAGTAGTTCTGAGGATCACATGAGATAATAAATGTAAAGTATTTTGCAAACGTTAGAGGGCAAGAGAAAGTTGGTATTGTTATTGCTGTATTTGTTATCCTTGATGAAAACAACAAGAAGAAAACAGGTGGTCTTTTGCAGATGACTGTCCAAAGCAGAATCATCTTTATAGTCATATAACTGAATGCAAAGTTTAGAGAAAATAAGATCCAACTTTGCTGACTACCAAAAAAATGGCCTTAGTCCAGCAAAACAGTCATAAAGGCTCTCCCTCCAACAAAGTGTCTCCTTTGCATGTACTAGGATCTTGTAAGATGCCTTGATGTATTAACTATGTAGATGAATTTATCACAATGACCTTCTGATTATCGATATCAGTCACTGCCAGAAACAGTGAAACATACACTCACCAAAAGTGTCTGCCGCTGTCACAGAGAATGTCCAACACAAAGTCCAAAAAGAAAGAAGGATTCCATATAAATAATTAGCTCTTCAAGATGTTCCTCTCTGCTGACAAAAGTAGGCTATCATTGAGCTTTGGCATGGCCAAATATTTGTCATGTCTTCCTTCACAACATCTCTCATACTCACACAGATATGACCCTAATTCGCATCTTCATCACATCTCCCCCTGGATTTCTTCAACAGAATTCTAATTAGCCTCCCTGCCTCCACTCTCCTTACTCCAATACATCGTCCAAACAAGTGCCAAAGAAATTTTCCTAAAACAAAGGTCTGACCATGCTACCACTGCCTCCCTTACTCAGCAAGCACCAGGGTCTCTCTATTACTGCCAGGATCAAATATAAAGTTTTCTGTTTGGCATTTAAAGCTAGTGCCTTCTCCTCTAAAATTACCTCCTATATAGTCTATATAGATCTTGTATGTGCATAGTTATTTACATGTTGTCTTCCCTATTAGCATGTGAACTCTTCATAGGCTGGGACTATTTGTGCCTTTATTTAAACCCCCGGAACTTAACACAGTCCCTGGTGCATAAGCCCTTTATAAATACCTTTTGATTGATTGACTGAACACTACAAGGTCTCTGCGATAGGAAGCACAGCCAGTTTAAAGAGAACAACCTAAGTATTTAAACAGAAAAAGCCTAGTAGACAAAGACTGCACACTGCCCTGGATATGGTATGCAGCTGCACAGACAGCCCGTTGAGTTCACTGATCAGGACACAAATCTTGAAGAGGCACTGCAGACAAACCATGAGCTGGGCTGAGAATTGAACAGAACTTTCTAATTCTGTACCACTCCCTGACCATCTAACTTTAATATTCTCCCAGTGATGTTACATAGTTAAGAATCATGGAAAAGTACTATCTCAGAAGATCCAAAATGGCAAATAGCCCAGTGACCAACTGGATGGCTTAAGAGGGTTTTAAGTAGGTTTCAGCTTTTCACCAATGGCTTTCATGCAAGAAGTGAGAGGAAAAACAACAACTTTATTAAGAATATGTATGACCATAAGAGGAGACAAGGAAATCAAAAGTTAACAGATGGACAATTGGAATGCTATACTCATATACACAAAATAATAAAAGATAAAGAAGAAGCCCTCCAGTGCACTGGAGAGATGCTCTGGAAAGATTTATGGAAGGATACAGACAAGAATCATACTAGACAAGAAGGTAAAAATGGGTTAAAATCTGCAGCACTGTAAAGAATATCACTGGTAAGAACACAGCTCTGTGTTATGTGGTAGGTCATAAGAGAATTCAAATCTGAGATGTGGATATGTATATCAGAATAAAACCATAACCACTTCTAGAAAGAACAACCCAAAGTATAGACCCTCTGGATGCAGGCTCTACAGTAATACTTTCCTTTAAGAAGGAAAGTATATTTTAACTACCAGGGAGTGACTCAAGCACTTACAACGATTCAGGCACTCAGAACCTCTACTAGATTGATAGTTTTGATAAAGAATATTCATCACATAACTTTACTCTTCAATATTTTACATGCAGGTAAATAGTGATAACGCTTTTAAAAATAATTCTGGTTTACAGCTTCATTTGATTTAATAACAAGGAATCATAGCCACTAAAAACAAAGCCCACTGTTTCCACTTTCTGATACCAAAATTTGCTGAAATATCAGTTTCCTGAACAATGTGTCTATTTAAAATGTCTTCTTAGCCAGTTTTTAATCACATTTTTTCCTTATGGTTCTTTCATTTGCCTTTTATGCTTTATACTCTATACCAAATAAGTTCATTGGTGATGGCTGCTTCACAAGGCTTTGTGGGGGTGGGGCTTGTTTTATTTTATTTGAAAGAGAATTACTTAGGCCAAGAAGTACTTATTAAATAAACCAGCATGAAGAAAAGTGGTGAGACATGTAGTACCTCCAGTAGGACATTCAAGGCAGGGTACACAAATGTTTTTCAAGTTAATATTCATGATACCATCTAGAAAGTGTCATCTATGTTACAGCTTCAGAAAATGGGCATAAGTGAAAAGGACATTTAGATTTTTTCCTAAAGGATTCAAAGCTCTCACCAAGGACTTCTTTCATGGAATAACGCAAGACACTAAAACCTGGCTTCAAATGTTGTAGCATGCCAAAGAAGAGCTGACAGCTAAACAGTCATCTAAGAAGTATCATGCAGGTATGCTCCAATAAAATGAAACTATCCCCTTTCCCTGCTTAAACACCTAAAACTTAACTAAAACTTTCAAAAATTGGTAATAATTTAACCCATCCTTTTTGAATTACAGATAATTCAATTATACGACAGCAGTATCATGGTATAAGGAATTTTAATATTAGAGAACCTAGTTGTTTTTAATTTACAGAGCCTGTGTTACATTTCACTGTAATTCAATTGATTAAAAAACCAACTAGATGTGATGTTATGTGATGTGATAAAGAAAAGTAATACTACCGCAGACATGGACTTTTTTTTTTTTGCATGTGGCACATCTGGATTGAATTATAAAATAGCAATACCTCAGCTAACTTCTTAAGTGACTCTAATGTTATTTTCTGTTTTGGAAAGTCAGGTTTCAAGAATGTTGCTCTCAACTATTTAATTAGGTGAGCATATAAACATGTTAATGATTTGGAATTCCACCTACATGTAGTTAAAACATAGCTTTATACTGCATGTCACTACAACTCTACTACTGAGAAGGGTTATCTGGCATTTGATAAAGAAACTAAGTTTTAAAGGCAGAAACATGTTGATGTTGAAGACAGTAAAACAATATTACACCAGCAATAAAAGTTTAGCTATTCCCTAAAAAACTACAAACTCATTTTAATTGTTTGCAAATTTTGCTAACACTGGAATTTGTATACAAATTCAACCAGAGAAAGCATAAAATAATTACCTTTATATGGTTTGAAGTGTCTAAAGAAAACAAAGTTTGGTTGTTTTTGATACTAAGACAACCAAACACTTTTTACTTAGAACTTCTGCTAAGCCATCAGGTAAATTATGAATTAACTTCCCCTTTAACTTAGAAAAATTAAGTTTGTATTGTACCACAGAACTGAGATGAAAATTCTGAACTGCGCTAAATTCAGGAAATTCAGTTAGCCACTCTAGAGCAACCTTATTTCTCTGCTTCCTTGCACATATGTATTACAATAGAGACTTTCATTACTTGATCATACAAGATTGTATTGTGACCTTTCTGGCAACCAACACAACATGATACACTCTATAACAACTGGCATTTTTCTGTACAGCTGTTCCAGTAAAAATAACTTCAAATGTTAAAGCTAAAGGAAACATCATTGTATGGCTAAATTACAGCATCTTGCTGCCTTATATATATTCACATGTCATTTTGAATTAATTTGTGCTCCCTGAATCTATTTCCTCCTTGCTGTGTGACTTCAGAATATGAGCATCAGGGAGGTCAGAACTGCCCCCCACCAGGTATGCCATTTTCCCAATATGTTATAAGAGAGCTAAGGAAAATACAAGCCTTTCCTTCTAATCTGTACTCAGAGCATTATGATATATACTTAGGCTTTTTAAATCAAGGCATAGTCTCTAGAACAACAAAGGGGTTAGTTAATCCATCCTACTGTACTCTGCCCTCATCAAGTCCCCTCTGGAGTAGAGTGTTCCAGTATAAGCACAAAATTTTAGGAAGGCAATTGAAAAACCACAGCAGGCCCAGAAAAAAATGACAAGGATAGAAAAGGGGCTAAAGAAAATACCCTATGAGGATCGGCTGAAGAAACAAGAGACTGTTCCCTTGCAGGAAAGAAAACTCAGGCAGTAAAGATGTCTTCTTCAAACTTTTGAAAGGTTACTATGTGGGAAAGAATAATACTAGTAACAGTAACATTAAACAACTAGCATTAACATAGCACTTTATGGTTTAGAAAGTGCTTTAAAAATATTATTTCATTTTATCCTCACAACAATCTTGAGGGGTAGGTGCTATTATCATCCCCATTTTACAGATGAGGACACTGAAGCAGGCAATATTTAATGTACCTTGCCCAGTGGGTCACATAGATTAAAAAGGATCCGAGGCTGGATATGAAGTCAGATCTTCCTGTCTCCCAGTCCAATGCTCCAACCAATGTACACATGACTGCCTCTACACTCTAAAATGAAATCTAAACTTCATCTACTTGAATGCAGAAGGCAAAAGAGAGGGCAATTAGTAGAATCTCCAGAAAAGGGAATTTTGGCTCCAAAACAACAAAAACTTCCTAAGAATTAGTATGAGCCCAAAATGGAACGCGCTACCTCAATAGACTGTACCTTCCTCGTCAATCAATGTTGGTCCTTTTGGTAGACACTGCATGACCATTTGTCAAAGGAGTACCTCGTGGAAGATATTCATGTTTAGGTACAGGTTAGATCTCATAACTTCTGTAGTACCTTCTAATCCATATTCTAAATGTATTAGAATAAAAACTCATTACTCTTAGGAGGAAGATTTCACATTGCAGAAAATACTGAAAGTCATGCCTAGTAAATGGGACATCTTAAGTTGTACATACTCAGAATGGTTCTGGAAGTTAAAAAAAAAAAATGAAGAGCATAACATCTGACCTACCAGCTCAGAGTATTGTTGTGAAGGTCAAATTATATGTATGTGTCGTCATATGTGTATGCCTATATGTATGTATATATATATATGAATATGTGTGAGTGAGTATGTGTGTCTATACAGTACACAGTGTCCCAAAAGTCTTAGTACATTTTAAGCTTTAAAAAGTTCAATAATTTTAAAAATTTAAAATGGCACCAAGACTTTTAGAATACTTTGTATATGCCTATGTGTACATATATATACATACACACACACACACAGAGCATAGGTATATGTGTACATGTACATATATTTTATATATATGTAAATGTACATATTCATCTCATATATGTATGTGCATACATATCTGTATATGTGTGTGTATATATACATACATACATACATCTTTATTTTCTTACTAGACCCCTGATTACAGAAAAATAGAGAATTCTTGGTAAGGACTTCCCTCCCTCTACCAATGCAGATCAGCCCCTAGCTCTGCCACTTAAAGTTGCCTGGGCCACTGGGTAGTCCATGACTTGCCCAGGGTTACAGTAATGGTAATGTAAATGGGAAGATCTTTCCCATCCATTAATAGGCCCATGAGACCTGCTTAAGGCACATGGAAGCCTAGGTCATATGAAGCCTGTGGTGGAAGGAGACTGCTGAACAAGTGGAGCAGGAAGGGTGGAGCAGAGCTTAAAGAAAGTTGGTCAGAGTTGGAGAGAGATGATGGGAGCTGCAGCTTGGAGAGAGAGGAGGCAGGCAGAGAGAGGAGCAATTAGCATGAGGGAGAGCCAGGGAGTGATTTTGCTTGAGGGTTTTCATTTGTGGGAAGGCCCTAACAGAGGGAAGGCTTGGGGATGTCGGTGCTCCCTGCATTGTTGATGTGTATAGACTTCTTTGTTGCTATGATGGACTTGGCTTTCTGGTGTTGGGACTTGGCTTTCTGGTGTTGGAATAAATGTTCTGGTTCTGTCTTCCATGTAGAGTCTGTTATATTTTTGTGACCCAGAACTACACTGGCAAATTCATAGCCACTGTAGGCACTGTGAATATCGCATTGGCCCTACCGTTACACAGGCTGTGTATTTCAGAAGAAGGACTGTGGTTAATATGACCTGGCTTCAAATACCATTGCTGATATCCAACAGTTGTATAACCATGAGCAAGTCATGTAACCTCAGTAAGCTTCAGCTTCCTCATCTGTAAATGGGGACATTATAACTAGTAACTATACAACGTGAAATGAGAGCTCAAAAGAAAATAATAGCTAACATTTATGTTGTGCTTACTATGTGCCAGGCTCTGTGTGGAGTGCTTTACAATTATTATCTTATTTGTTCCTTACAAAAACTCTAGGAATTAGGTGCTATTATTATCCCTACTTTACAGAGGAGAAAACTGAAGCAAACACAGGTTAAGGGACTTGGACAAGGTAATAAAGATTAGCGTCTGAGGATGGATTTGAAATCTGGTCTTCCTATGATTGAATTTTAAAATGAACTAGGCAGCACTTCATCAAAATCAGTGACACTGTGAAACAGAACTCAGTTGAATTTTTCTGGTTCTGCTCACTGACAAGAGGCAAAGTGGCCAAAATGACATTATGCTTCACCAATATAAGGGAGACGTGAGAGACACAATCTTGGTCCAACTCATCTGAAGGTGCTTCCCAAAAGACTTTTGTCAATATCATTTGGAAGATCATATCAATTCACATTCAAAAGGAAATAGGGGATAACTCTAGTCTACTTAACATTTTCATGAATATTAGTTAAGGAAATAGAATATTCTCTGATTATGTCATTCAGCTGTCAAAAAACCTGAGTAGTTCCGTACTGTATCTATAGGCTAAAATACAAAGCCCTCAAACTGGCACTGAAGACCCAAAACACCCTGGACCTGGCCAATCTTTCCAGCCTTATTTCACTTTGATCCTCTTCAGGCTCAATATCTACCTCCTGCCCCCAAGAATATGCAAGGTTGCAACTTACTCCAGGAATATACTCCAATTTCTCCATTCCTCAGAACCTTTATCCAAGGCTCAACTTAGGAGTTAGTCACCTCCTGGGTAAAGCCTTCCTCAATTCCTATCAACCAATCCCTGTGAATTGTTAATTCTCTCTCCTCTCTCTCTTTCTCTCTCTCTCTCTCTCTCTCTCTCTCTCTCTCTCTCTCGCTCTCCCTCCCTCCTTTCCTCCCTCCTGAAATTTGCTGATGATGTAAAGCCAAAATGGGTACATGATTTAGATATAAAGACTGATACTATAAGGAAACTAGGATAACAAGGAATAGTTTACTGCCAGATCTATGGAAAATGGAAGAATTTATGACCAAACAAGAGATAGAGAACATTATGAAATGCAAAATGGATGAATTTGATTACATTAAAATGAAAAGGTTTTGCACAAACAAAGCAAATATAACCAAGATTAGAAGGGAAACAGAAAGCTGGGAAACAATTTTTACAGTCAGTGTCTCTGATAAAGCTCTCATTTCTAAAATGTAGAGATAACTGAGTTAAATTTGTAAGAATAAGTCATTCCCCAATTCATAAATGGTCAAAGGATCTAAACAGGTAGTTTTCAGAGGAAAAAAATTGAAGCTATCTATAGTCATGGAAAAAAATGCTCTAAATCACTACTGATTAGAGAAATGCAAATTAAAACAACCCTGAAGTAGCTCATCATAACTATCAAATTGGCTAACATAGGGGCAGCTAGGTGGTGCAGTGAGCAGAGCACTGGCCCTGGAGTCAGGAGGACCTGAGTTCAAATCCAGCTTCAGACACTTGACACATGTACTAGCTGTGTGACCTTGGGCAAGTCACTTAACCCCAACTGCCCTGCCAAAACAAAACAAACCAAAAAAAAAAAATTGGCTAACATGACAAAACAGAAAAATGATAAATGTTGAAGATGTGGGAAAATTGGAACACTAATGCACTGTTGGTGGAGCTGTGAACTGATACAACCATTCTGGAGACCAATTTGGAACCATGCACAAAGGATTATAAAACTCTGCATATCCTTTGACCCAGCAATAACACTTCTAGGTCTGTACTCCAAAGAGATCATAAAAACAAGAAAAAGACTCACATATACAAAAATATTTATAGCAGCTCTTTTTGGGGTGGCCAAGAATTGGAAACTGAGGGGAAGCCCATCAACTGGGGAATAGCTGAACAAGTTGTGGTATATGAATGTAATGGAATACCACTGTGCTATAAGAAATGATGAGCAGGCAGACTTCAGAAAAACCTGGAAATACTTATATGAACTGATGCTGAGTGAAGTGAGCAGAACCAGAAGAACATTGCACACAGCAACAGCAACATTGTACAATGACCAACTCTGATAGACTTAGCTCTTCTCAGCAATGCAATGATCTAAGACAATTCTAAAAGACTCATGATGGAAAATGTTATTCACATTCAGAGAAAGAACTACGGAGTCTGAATGAAGATCAAAGCACACTACTTTCTCTTTTTTTTTTCTTTCTAGTGGTTGTTCCCTTTGCTTCTAATTCTTCTATACAACAAGACTAATGTGAAAATATGTTTAATATAATTGTACATGAATAGCCTATACCAGATTGCATGCCATCTTGGGGAGGGAGGAAGAGAGAGAGGAGAAGAAAATTTAGAACTTAAAATCTTATAAAAGTGAAAGCTAAAAACTAAAAATAAATTTTAAAAATAATAGCGGTAGCTTACTTTACTAATTTTTTTTAAAAAGTTTATTAAGAGCCTTCCTCAACATTGCTCTATCAGGTAAGACAAGTGTTATTATCTCCAACTGACACATGAGGAAACAGGCTCAGGTAGTGACTTGCCCAGGATTACACAGCCAATGTTACATCTAGGATTCAAACTAGTGTCCCCACTGACTCACGTCCAGTGCTTTTTCTTCTATACAACTGCCACTAACATCTGTGCAATCAATCAACAAGTAGTAAGTGCCTACTATGTGCCAGGCACTGGAGATATAAGGACAAATAATGAAACAACTCCTACTCACAAGGAGCTTACATTTTAAAACAAGAGAAAGGAAGAAAGAAAGAAAAGAAGGAAGGAAAGAAGAAAGGAAGGAAGGAAGGAAGGAAGGAAGGAAGGAAGGAAGGAAGGAAGGAAGGAAGGAAGGAAG
>CM053622.1:146205219-146247622 GCA_028646595.1 Phalanger gymnotis | reverse complement strand
AGGAAGGAAGGAAGGAAGGAAGGAAGAAGGAAAGGAGGAAGCAAACATATCAAGTGAATAAATGCAAATATTAAGCGTAATTAAATAGGTCACTGGAGGGAGGCGGGGAGGGCTGGACACCAGAAGGGCTTTAGCGGCTGGGGAAATGAGGAAAGATTTCATGGAGAAGGTGGTGCATCTGAAAGAAAGAGACTCTTATGAGATGAAGTTCACTCCAACTACAGAGTACAGGCCAGTGCAAAAACATTGAGATAACTGTTACTGGCTAGATGGAAGGTCAGTTTGGCTGGATCACAGATAACAGGAAGGAGAATAATTTCAGTGAGGTCAGGTTGTGAAGGGCTTTAAATGCTAAACAGAGGAGTTTATATTTTACCTTTGAGGTAATCAGAAGCCAGTAGAGTTGAGGAAGAGAGTCACATAGTCAGATATGCACTTAAAGAAAATTACTTTGGCAGCAGTGTTTAAGATGGACTGGAGTAGGGAGAGCCTTGAGATAATAGTTAAACCCATTGGAGGTGGTGACATTACCAGACGGAGAGTACAGGGGGAGAAAAGATGAGAGCCCAGGACAAAACCCTGGAGAACATCTATGGGTGAGGGTGGTGATATGGATGATGATATAGCAAAGAAAACCATGAATGAGTGGTTAGACAAGTGGAAGGAAAACCAGAAAGGAATAATGTCACAAAAACACAGAGAGGAGACTACGCAGAAGGAAAGTGTGGTCAACAGGGTCAAATGCAGCAGATAAATCAAGAACGGGAACTGAGAAGAGACCATTGGTAACTTTGGAGAGAACGATTTCAGTTGAGTGATGCAGTCAAACGTCAAGATGTAAAGGGTAAAGTGGTAGAAAGCAGAGGTGGCTTTTTCAAAGTATTTATATTAAAAAGGGGAAGAGAGATATAATATAGGATGGAAGCTTGAATGAATGGTAGAATTTAATAAAGATTTTCTAAGGATGGGGTGCACTTGGCAGGTCTGAGAGTACTAGGGAAGAAACCAGTTGATAGGGAGGGAACGAAAACTCAAAAGAGAAAGGATGATTAATCTGCTGGAGAAGATGGGAGGGAAGAAGTTCAAGTACACAGGTAGAAGGACTGGCCTTAGAAAGGAGAAATATTACCTTTGTCAGAATCTGGGAAAGGAGAAGATAGTGGGAAATGAAGTCAAGGGGTTTCGAAATGAAAAGAATGGAAAACACATCAAACGGCCCCAGTTTTCTTTTTTTTCAATAAAGTAAGAGGAAAGACCCTGAGCAGTGTTTTATGCTTTTATACAATTTTCATATACTCTATTTTACTATATCCTCATAAATATTTATTATGAATTTGTATTTCCATAATTCAGGTAGTCCTCAATTAACAAAAGGGTTGTGTTTTAAAACTTAAGTTGTGAGTCTATTACTTCTTAACAACATATTTCCCACAGACAAAATAAGTGATCGTTAGGTTCCCAAGATAACCCACAAAAGCTCATTTGAGCCAAAATGCAGCTAAAGTATAGCACTAACGGTAATAGAGTAATTTAGAACCTAACCACTATTTATAACATTGTTTATATAGGAAAATGCATGTCTAGTTCCAATTCAGAATTCCAGAAATACCCATCTATGCCCATGCAGCTTCAGCAATGGCAGGGAAAAGGGAAGAATGGAAGGAGTATTTTGCACAATGCCTGCCACATAGTAGGAATCTAATAAATGCTTGTTGATTGTTTGGAAAGGAACTTGAGCCCTGAAGCATAAAAAGGAGCTGGAAGAACCCTTGGTGTATACAGCAGTAGTGGGGAAAGAGGGGGATGGGGGGCAGATTCCTAGCCTGAGGGCAGTAATCAATAAGTCAAAGACTTTCCAAAGTCATATGTTCAAATATCAAGAAATATCCATATGCACACTGGTAATAATTTTCCAACCACAAAACAAAGGAGAAATTTCCCCAGACATCCAAATAACTATATCTTGGTTACTTATTAGGTCTTACTTTCATTCTCTTTACTCGTATCATATTTATCCCTCTTTTCCACAGTGCCTAGGCTTTCTAGTGACCTTCTTTTCTCATTCTTTTACATTCTTAAATGATTCTTCATCATTTCTACTGTCCAAAGCAATCCTTATACCAAACATTTTGGTCTTTCATTTCCTTTCCTTTTAATAAAATCCTCAAAGTTTCTTTCTTTCTTTCTCTTTCTTTTCCTTCCTTCCCTCATTCTTCTTTCCTTGCCACAGTTTACCCATTCTGCCTCTTCTGTAATTTTGGCCAAATGGCCCCAACAGTCTTTGGTGACAGTGCACTCAGACATCTGATGGAACAAGAAATTGAGACTCAAAGAGTTGGAATTTTCAGTATCCATGACGGGGCACTTCTTTATAAAATGAAGCCTTTTGTTACATAAACCACTCTCTGATGTAGGAATGAGCTTGTGTAGAAATTGCAAAAAGGCAAATTTAAACATGATTCAACAATTCAGCAAATATCTACTAAGCATTTATTACATGCGAAGGCAGTAAGTTAGGCCTAGAATACAAAGACAGAAGCAAAATAGGCCCTGCCCACCTAAAATAGACTATCTTAGGAGATGCTGAGGCACACATCTTCCCCTTACTTGAGGTCTTTGAGCAAAGACTGAGTGCTTGCTTTTCAGGTATCCTATAAAGAGAAATCTTTTTCATGTGCACATTAGACTAGATAGATTATGGTATGCTTTCCAAACTTGAAATTTTGAGATTCTATCAACAATACTGAATCCAACTCTGGATGAATAATATTTCAGTAGACTATTATTTAAAACAACAAGAGACATTTAATATGTTTCACTACCCAGATCTAATTTGTGTTTATTTTACATTTAATCATAGGTTTAAAACCTTTCCCAAAAAAGACAATATGTGTACTGTAAGCTTTTACTAACATTTTCACATCAAAGAGATATTTCTAATGCAGAAATTATTAAACCTTTTTATGTGTCATGAACTCCTTTGGCAGTATGGAGAAGTCTATGGGACTTCTCAGAATAATGTTTGTAAATGCATAAAATAAAACAAGTACAAAGGAACCCAGTTTACTGAAATACAGTTACTAAAATTATAATTCTTTTAAGTTCATGGACCTCAGGTTAAGAATCCCTGTTCTAAGGGGCAGCTAGGTGGCACAGGGAGTAGAGCACTGGCCCTGGAGTCAGGAGGACCTGAGTCCAAATCCAGCCTCAGACACTTGACATATTTACTAGCTGTGTGACCTTGGGCAAGTCACTTAACCCCAATTGCCCTGCCAAAAAAACAAACAAAAAAAAGAATTCCTGTTCTAAGTCAGTATTAGCATGGAAGAATAGAAAGAACATTAGATTAAATTTAAGTCAGAAGATACGGATTCCAATCCTAGCTTTGCCACATACCAACTTTGAAACATTGAAAAAATTATATAATCTCTTGAGGCTTAAGTTTCTTCATCTGTAAAATGAAGAATATGACTACCCTTTCTACCTCACAGGGCTATTATGACAATCTAAGGAGATGGATAGTAAAGAGCTGTGTAGCAGGAAAACACTATAAATGAGGCATCTGGATTTCACTGGAAAGATTTGAAGTTGTTTTCCTAAAATTCCCCTCAAAGAGCCAAAAAGCATTTCAAAAGTACACATGGAAGTCCATATTCTAATATCTGCAGCATATTTAGATATATAAGACAGATAGATGCATAGGCAGACAGCTACAAAGTAGAATAGGTATAAAAATACTGATATACATGAACTATGAAGGACAGCTTAATTTTGTTTACGTATTTATTGGCCTATTACAGTATTTAGAGCAGATAACTATTCCTGCAAATTATATGCCTAGGTCAGAATTAACCTAACTTGCATTTTAAATAATTTTCTCCAGCTTTATAAAATCTCACTATCTCTTAGAATGTCAACAATCTCAATTTTATATAATTTTAATACAGGAAAAAGCAAGTTTTGAAGCGATTTAGCTGTGTGTGTGTGTGTGTGTGTGTGTGTGTGTGTGTGTGTGTGTGTGTGTGTGTGTGTGTGTGTGTGTGTATGTGAATATTCCTGGCAGCATTTCCCACCAATACATTCTATTTGTTATCTAGTCCACTCACTTGGAAACACACCAAGCCAAAGAGAAATAAAGTCATGGAATAACTGTGGGGAGAAAAGGAAAGAAGAAACAAATTCTAGAGTTTTGTTTTTTTTTTTAATGGGGGAAATGTTACAAATCTAAAATACAAAGAAGAATGGAAAAACTCAAAATGGGAAGAAAACAATCCATACAGATAATGTCCCAACCACAGAATGCTGGAAGACATGGCATGGAACCAGCAATTAACTAGTTCACTATCATAATTACTTCATCTTTCAAGAAATCCTAATAAAGAATGTACCCATAACTTCAGTTTAAGACCTACAGCTATCAAATAAATCACCTGGCTTAAAAAAAAAAAAAGGCTGGAAGCAATCAGAAGGCATGCACCTGGGAACCTCATTAGACAAATCCAATAGGACACAGTAATTTCACTGGCTAGGAGATCAGAGATCTCCCTTCCCCCCTTCCCCTTAATATCCTTCTCTAAACCACAAGATTTACTTTGGCCTTTTTTTCTTCTTGCTCATCATCTACTGATCGCCAATTAACTATGTACAAGTCATTGTGTTAAGTGCTAGGGATATCAAAGTATGAGACAAAGTTATTGCCCTCAAGAAACTTATAATCTAATTAGGTATACCAGAGAGATATTTTGAAAAGATAAACAGCAATGCAAAGCATTATGTTCCAGGTGTGAAATGAGTGGTACAGATAAGAATGTTAAAAGAATTAAAAGAAGGAAGAGATTACTATATGCAGAGAACATTAAGGAAGGTTCTACAGAGACAGAGGCACTAGATTTGAACCTTGAAGAATAGTTAGAACTAGACAAATGAAAAATAGGGAGGAGGACATGGACAAAAATTGCACTGGATAGAAAGTGTGGTTAGGCTGTTTTCTGCACTGTTGGAAGAAGTGTGCATCAATGAGATTACAATTTTTTAATGAAGCATATATTCACGAGTTTATCCACAAATGTGTGTAATTCATAACTTCCTTGAATTCTTCTTCCTCTGAGGGATTTCTGATTTTTCATTTTCTCTTTCTCCTGACCGATATGTTTTGAAAGTTTTGTTTGTTTTAATGTTTTGGTTGTACTGTGAGCAAATTGTCCATATAATTTATAAAGCCCCAGTTAACTCAAACACTTGAGGAATGGAATCAAGCTCTCTCTATAAAACTAAGGCCTTGCCATAGGTCTGTTAAAATTCTGTCAGTATCCATATAGTGCTCAGGCTATTCCTTTGTCATGTCTTGATCTGGCACTTTTCCTTTGCTGATCCTATGTTTCCTATTTCTCAATGATTTTTGGATCCATGCAAGGAAGTCATCACTGGGAGTACGCTGCAGCCAACTAATGCCCACAAAGCCTATCTCCACTGCTCACTTCTGGTTCATTATTCCACAGCTATAGAGCATCGCTAGAAGAATTCTGGTGCGAATGCTCTTTGATAGATCCGGGTCTTACTGATGTGAGTGTATCCGATAATACATAGAGCACCCAGCCATCTCCTCTCTTGCCCTTGTCCACGTCCTCTTCTAAATTCCTCACAAGGGCTCCTTTCTCTAAAACTCTTCCCATTGCCTGCATGACCAGTGGAACATGCAGAGAGTTTAATTAATTATTCTTTACTCTTACCACATGACCAGCCCACCTTCTTTTCCAGTCATACCCCAGTGTCATCATGCATGACATACTTTCAGGAGGTATTCAAATTTCTTCAGAAGCACATAAACCAGAAGCAAGAGCCAATCCAAAAATTAAGATCTCAAAAGCAAACAGAGAAAGAGATGGAACAGATTTACAACAACAATCTCTACCAGTGGATTATGAGCCAGAGAAGGAAATTAAATCTAAGAGAATGAGTGTTATTTTCATACTTAGAAGACCATGAATTAGATCAAAAGTGCATGGTATTTATTATGACTATTTTACTATGTTTTAAAACAGGAGTGAGGAGCCCTTGTCCCTAGAGTAGCATCCAGTCCCTGATCTGTTTCATGTAACCAATGGCAAATAAACTTTAAGGAAGAACTGGTCAGACCACAAACATGCAGCTCAGAGAAGTATTCATTTCCTTCTGGTTATCAGTGCCAGAGAGTAAAAGGCCTGGTGGCTGGCTAAAATTCAAGAGTCCAATGTGTGTCAGGGACTAATGACGGCCAGTAGGGTGTGCCTGAACGTTAGCAGAATCAGAACAAGCTAAGAATCAACAAGGGAATACAGGCAAACAGTCTCAGGGAGCTGGATGTCATAAATCCTGAAAGATATACCTGAAACTTGAAAAGCAAGGTTCAGGCACAAAGGCACCTATAAATTCAAGGCAAGTATATCAAGAGCAGGATAATCTGGGTGTTAGGTAAACTAGAAGGAAAGAAAATGAGACAACCTGACATCTGAAACAGTTTCTTGCCCCTAGCCCTAAACTCCATGTGTTCCTGTGATGGGAGCCAAACCCAGCAGCAATGGTCAAGATCCTACAAGAGGGAAGAATCAAGGTGAGTGAAGAGGGAAAGAATGAGCAACAGACTCTGGGTAGGCAGATTCTGACAATGAGCTACTACTGCCCTTCCTGTGTGCAGAGGAGGCCACTAAGCTATGAACAGATATACTGGGTAAACTTAAGATGAACATTACTCAAGTAAACACTCTAGTGATACAAGAATAATTTACCTCCAACTAATACTCATCTCATTATCTACTAAGCCCCATTTGCTTTCTACCTCTCTTCTGCCTATGACAGTAGCTATGTGACCAAGGGCAAATCACTTTACTTTTCTGGGTCTTAATTACTTCATCTGCAAGGACTAGATGTCCTCTGAGGTCCCTTCCAGGTCTTAAGCTATGATTCTATGCTCATTCTGTGACTTTATTTCATTGTCTTATTTTTTTCTTCCTTACTCCCTCTCTCCTTTCCTATCTGTCTCTATTCCTCCTGTATTTCTCCCCTGGCCATCTTGACCTTATTCTCTCAATGCCCTCTCTGTTCTCTTCATCATTTACTTCTTTTTATTCTCACTTCCAAAGGAAAAATTCCTCTTACTTTTAACCTGGCTTTTTCTACATAATGAACTCAAATTTGGGGAATGTTGTTTTGTTTTGTTTTGCTATGTGTATACTTTTCTGATTTTAAAAACCAATGAGGGCCCAACCATTCCAGAGAGCAATTTGGAACTGTGCTTAAAAAGTTACTAAAGTGTGTATAAATTTTGACCCAATAATAGAAATTATAGAAAAGAAGGCAATGTAAAAAAATTTATAAAAGTTTCTTTTCTTATGGCAAAAAATTGAAAAATTAGGAGATGCCCTTCTACTAGAAAATGGCTAAACGAATTACAGTACGTGAAAATAAAGACGTGCTATAGTGCATTAAGACAGTGATGTCAAAGTTAGAGAGAAATAAAGGGCCCCTAAATCTTACATAAAAATATCTGTGGGATACATGTTGACTTTAAAAACCACATATTAACATTAGCCATGTTCTGCTGTATTTATATTTTTATGTTAAATATTTCCTAATTACATTTTGGTCTGGTTCAGGCGGCACTCAGCAATATTGCAGGTGTTTGACACCTCTACAGTAAGAAATAAAAGTTTTCCAATTTCAGAGAACCCTGGGAAGATCTATGTAAACTGATGAACAGGAATGAGCATAACCAGAAAAACAACTTATACAGTAACAATTTTATAAAGAAAACCAAGTTTGAAAAGACTTGCAAACTCTAGTCAACTCAATGACCAACTGAGGATTGGTGATAAGAACCCTAACCACCTCTCGTCAGAGAAGTGATGGATTCAAAATGCACAGTAAGATTTTTAGATATGGTCAATTTAGATATGGGAATTTGTTTTGTTTACTATTCATGTTTTTACAAAGATTTTGGTTTTTCTTTTTTCTTTTTCCCGGGGGGGGGGGGTAAAGATACAAAGGCGAGGGGAATGCAGAATAGGGTAGCAAAAAATAAAATGGGGTCATTGACTCATCTTTTTAAAAATGCACAAAAGAGAACAAAAAGAAGGCCAGAAAGAAGCACAGACAAGCAGGACATCTTCAAAAGCTACAAGTTGAATTTATTATATATCTAAAAAGAAAATCAAATCATAAATAATAGAGATTTGCAGCTTCATTACAATCTTCTTTTTCTGTTCTGCTATGTAGAGAAATGCCATTTTATTTGGTGTTTGTCAAGTTCAGAATAAAAATAATCTTTCTTTTAAAAAAAGGAATATTGCTGTGCTATTAGAAACAAAGGGATGGTTTCAGAGAACCAGGGAAAATGTACATAAACTGATGCAAAGCAATGTGTGCAGAATCAAGAAAACAATTCATACAACAACCCTGAAAGGCTTAAGCTGTCACATTTCATTAGAAAAAAAAATCTTAATTTTCTGTTTCTGCTGCTAACTTCAATCTATCTGGCACCATTTTTGACTTATTGCTTCAGACAGGGCAAAAATATGAAGTAGCAGAAATTTTTCTTTGAATGTAGAGAACCCATCTAATATCATATTGCATTTAAAAAAAATAAAAAACATTTCTGGCTACCACAAAAAAAATAGCTTATAGTCTAGCCACTACTACATGTATAACCTATATCAAATTTCTTGCCTTCTCAATGAAGGCAGGTGAGGAAGGGAGGAAACGAATTTGGAACTTAACTTTTTTTTAATGAATATAAAAAAGTGTTTTTACATGTGATTGGGGAAAAAATAAAATATTAATTTTTTTAAAAAGAAAATACAAATAAACATTCAAACAAGATATGGAAACCTGTGATGGGCCTCACTGTTAGGGTCACTTCTTTCTCCATATTCCAAGTTGGTCTGAAGGGAGAATGCTGAAGAAAAGGATTAATATCAAAATTCTAGGTGGAAATTTTCACAATCATGCACCGTAGGAAAAGTAAGATGAAGAAAAGAACTGTTGAGTGGCTTCATTTCCATCAATTGCCACAGCTAAAAGTTAAAGCTGGTTTCACTTCCAGCTTACTTCTGATACATTCTTCTCTTCATGTAGGCTCCCATCTCACCTCTTCCTATGACTATATTGCCCTGATGATTACCAAGGCATTTGTCTGCAGAATATACTCTTGCATTTTGGAGTTTGTACTGATCTATCTATACAAAGTGCCTTGACTTGCCCAGGGTCACACAGCTGGATATGAACTCAGGTCTTCCTGATTCCAGGCCCAGCACTCTATCCTCTGCACCACCTAGTTGCCTCTAGGGAGAAGCAAAAGAGAGAATTTGTCCATTAAACCATGCAGAGACCACAAACTGTTGGTCACCTTTTAAAAAGATACACCAATTAAGGATAAAGCTGCAGAAAGGATGGCTGCCCTGAGTTGTTCTTTTGCCAGTGCTTTCCCAGCCACTGACTAAAAGGGACAATACCAATATGCAAGCATTTCTCAAACTACAGGGTTGGGTTTTTTCCTAATTCATTGACTTTTTCTCCTAAAAAATTCCACAGGGCTACCTGATAAAAATACTATGAATCATTTGCTAACCCTCTCAATTTCCAGTTTGTGCCAGGAACATTGTGTTTCCTTTATATATCAATACTTATAAGCAAATACCACTGAAAGAAATTAAAACACACCTGCAATTATCAAACAGTGATTAGAAGAAAAGAAATGAAATTATCTTAAATGACAGGTACAATAAGGAAAAGTTTCAAGTTTTAGCTCCAAACTAAATTTCAGAATTATTTAAATAAGCTTCCATTATTTGCTTAACACAATTTACAGTTAGGATGTGTATACATAATCACCATCCAGTCCAGCAATTAGACCTAACTGAATGTAGGATGAGGTAAGCAATAACTTTGTTCTAAATCTATGTTGACACAGTTGCTCCAAGTTCCTGGTTTAGATTAGGTTAAGATTACCCACAGGGGCACAATACAGCCCAGGCATGAAAGGCCAAAGAAGGAAGATGAGGAAAGAGAGTACCGAAGAAGAAAGTATAGTTGTCCTTGAGACAAACCTAGGATAGGCTGGGATGGGGGAATGAGTGGGGAGGAGGTTGGGGAAGTGGTTCAATCTTTCTTCTAACCTTCTTAGAGTAAAGCACAGCCCCTTTAGCAACATTCCACCACTTTGGAGACCACTGTTTTGGATAACCTGGCATTTCTAAAATTCCCAGACCAGGAAAGCCACTGCTCTACCCAGGGATGATTCTGCAACATTTCATGATCCCCCAGACTGATATGGAGGACAGCAGGTAGGTCCTGAGGATATTCCTACAGTAGGAGTTACAGAGGATATAAAGTGTAAGAGTGAGTTAACTAATGACAAGATAGCTAACCTTTAGATACAATTTCAATGTAGAACTTTCCTTCCAATCTCCTCAATTTACAGGGAAATAAATTGAGGCCTGGAAAAGTTAACTCATTTGTCCTAAAACACAGATAGAAAGAAACAGATCTGGTATTTGAGCCTGAATCCTATGTAAATCTAAGGCTCTTTCTTGTATAGCTCTCCCCCAATGCCAAAAAAATTGCCTTCTATTTTGTATATACTTATAGAAGTACATGTCACAATGTTCCATAAGAATTTAAGCTTTCACCAAAAATTTATTTTACAGAGCTGGATAAAATAATAACAAAATTCATCTGGAAGAACAAGAGGTCCAGAATATCTAGGGAAATGAAAAGAAACGCTAGGAAAGGTAGCCTAGCCATACCAGAAATTAAACTGTACTTATAAAGCAGCAGTCATCAAAACTACTTGGTACTGGCTAAGAAACAGAGTGGTGGATCAGTGCAATAGGTTAGGTACACAAGATGCAGCAGTCAACAACTATAGCAATCTATTCTTTGATAAACCCAAAGAATCCAGCTTCTGGGCTAAGAATTCACTATTTCACAAAAACTGCTGGGAAAATTGGAAAATGGTAGGACAGAAACTGGGCATAGACCAATATCTTACACTGCATACCAAAATAAAGTCAAAATGGGTTCATGATTTAGGAATAAAGGCTGATAATATAAGCAATTTGGGAAAGCAAGGAATAGTTTACCTATCAGATTTATGGGACAGGAAAGAATTCACACCACAACAAGAGATAAAGAGCATTACAAAATGCAAAATGGATAATTTTGATTATGTTAAATTGAAAAGTTTTCATTAAAAAAAGCCAATGCAACAAAGATTAGGAGAGAAGCAGAAAATTGGGAGAAAATCTTTACAACCAGTGTCTCTGAAAAAGGCCTCATCTCTAAAATATACAGGAAACTAAGCCAAATTTATAGGAATACAAGTCATTTCCCAATTGAGAAATGGTCAAAGGATATGAACAGGCAGTTTTCAGAAGAAAAAATTTACAAGCATATGAAAAAATGCTCTAAATCACTATTGATTAGAGAAATGTAAATCAAAACAACTCTTAGGTACCACATCTCTCCTGTCAGATTGGCTAACATGACAAAACAGGAAAATGATAAATGTTGGAGAGGATGTGGGAAAATTGGAACACTGTTACATCGTTGGTGGAGTTGTGAACTGATACAGCCATCCTGGAAAGCAATTTGGAACTATGCCACAGAGCTATAAAAATGTGCATACGCTTTGACCCAGCAATACCACTTCTAGGGCTATATCCCAAAGTGATCGCACAAGTGGGAAAAAGGACCCGTAAGTACAAAAATATTTATAGCAGCTCTTTTTGTGGTAGCAAAGAATTAGAAATCAAGGGCATGTCCATCAATTGGGGAATGGCTGAATAAGTTGTGGTATATAACTATAATGGAATACTATTGTGCTATAAGAAATGGGGAAGATATGGATTTCATAATAACCTGGAAAAAACCTACAGGATAAAATGCTGGGAGCAGAACCAGGAGAACACTGTACACAACCACAGATATATTGATTCTGTGATGACTAACCTTGATAGACTTGGCTCTTCTAGCAATACAAGGTTCAAAGACAACTCCAAAGAACTCATGATGGAGAGGGCTATCTACATCCAGAGAAAGAACTATGGAGTCTGAATGCAGATTGAGGCAAACTATTTGGTCTCTTTTTCTTTTTCCTTATTTTTTCTCTTCTGTTTTTTGTTTTGTTTCTTCCTTCTCATGATTCATTCCATTGGTCATAATTCTTCTTTACAACTTGACTATTGTGTAAATAAGTTTAATGTGAAGTTATATGTAGAAGATATATCGGATTCCATGCCATCTCGGGAGGGGGGCGGGGAAGGGAGGGAAGAAAATCTGGAACTCAGAATCATGCAGAACTGAGTGTTGTAAACTAAAAATAAAAAATCTTAATTTAAAAAAAAAAAGAATTTAAGCTTCCTTTGCCTTTGTATCCCCAGCACTCAGCTCAGTACCTGGCAAATAGAAAGTGCTTCATAAATGCTTATCTGCTTGAGCTATGAAACAAGGTGGTGGGACTACAAAGCAGTTTAGTAGTAGAACATTGAATTTGGAGTCAAATGTGAGTTCTATACTAGTTTTGTTACTTAGTGTGATCTTGGGAAATCATAAGGTTACTATAAAGTACTTGCTGCAGTATATATGTATGTGTGAAATATGTATAAATATACATATATATGTATATAATTTGTTGCTTTATCTTTTTTTAATAAAACCACCTTCTGACATAATCCTTTCAGCTGGGGAATTGATGGCAGTTTTCTATCCAGTGAAAGGATTTTCAATTATTAGCTAAGTGGCAATTAAAAGGAAAGTGTTTGTAAAGAAGTAAATGAGTTATTATTATCATTAATTGACCACTCCCATTTTTAAACTCTCTAATAACTTGTGTGTAGAGAACTATGCTGGTTTTAGAGAATACAAAAATGAATAAGGTACAATCTCTGACCTCATAACACTCAGTCTAGTTAAAGAAAGAATATGATATATGTACAAATAACTAAATGGTATATATAACCAAGTACTGGCCAATAAGCCCTGTGAGGCCTGGGCAGAAAGCCTCAACATGCTTGGTTGATTAAATTCCCTATGTGTGAGATCCAGGAAAGCCTGCTTCCTCTGAAAGAGCTATGATGATGTGTAATAAAACTATCTTGGAGGCACTTAGGAGAATGTGTAGGCATTCTGTTATGGCTCTAATCTGCTAACAACATACTGGATGGCAGCCTCTTTGACTGGCTATAGTTGTAGAAACAGAAGTGTCTTCCAAAAGTCATTATTAGACCTTTTCTCTTTGTATGACTTCTTCCTGGTTGATGGCACCAGGTGAGAGACAATACTACGAGGGAAGAGTACACGGGCCCTCATTTCAAAGCTTACATATTACCCCATGAATACAGGACTTGATGCTTTGCCTACTTCAGCATTAGTTCTTCAATTTTAGGTGAAGAAAGGTAAAGGCTATTACCTCGTGTGTTTTGTAAGGTCAGGAAAGTAAGTCATCTAGGAGTCTGGGACTCACGTCTATACAGCTCTGGGCTCTGCAGTGATCCCAGCATTCAAGCCACAATGAGCAAGGAGGAACCTTCAGGACATATCTAAAGATAAGGATTCATCTGTCAATGATGCTATGTTTGGATGTGAAGTTGGAACCAATTTCATACAGAATGCATTCAATCTGAGGGCACTCTCCCTAGAGACCAAAATGATATAGGGAAGCGTGTAGCCCCTCCCGAGTTGGAAGGAAATGACTTTACTTTGTTTTAACTTTCACTTCATAAAATTTAATTCATGTTAATTTGTTAAACAGAACTGGAATGTGGCTTATTGGCACATGACAATGGGGTAAACAGAGCCAGAATGGGGGCTTGAATCAAGAGTGTTAAAAAGACAACCCAACCCACAGGGATATCCCTAGAACCTAAGGAGAAAATGTAGCTGGCCTGGTCCTGAGATAGTTAGATCAGAGAAATACTCCCTACAAAAAAACTAAATGAGCAAAGCTAGGGAGATCTAAGGAAGAATTATTTCTGGGAGGAAGAAGAGAGTGACGGCCAAGTTAGAAGAGGGGAGATTTTGAGATGGGATTTGATGGATAAGTAAACTATCAACAGATAATGATGTGGGAAAGCAAAACAGCAATTCTACCAATTTCACCACAGGACAAAGGCCCCAGGATGGGAGAGTAGCTATGGTTTCAATACAGCTTTCTATCATAGTGAGTGAGAAGGATATAATTTGTGAAGACTTCACAGGGTAAGAATACAGGGGCTGCTCTCTTCTCATGTTTCTAGAATGGGGAATGTCTGAGGGAGTAGGAGAGGCTTGGAATTTAACCTTGTAGTGACTTAGCTAACTTCTGGAAAGTCAGGGCCTGAAGCTGCAGGTGCCCCTTCCCTTCCCCCTCTCTTGGTGCTAACACAAGAATTTTACCAAATAGGGAGATAATGGACTACCTGTGAGCTGTTTGTTCTCTGCTCCAGGAAGGTCCCCCTCTCCTTCTTCATTCTTTCTCTTTTACCTGAGCCATATCATCACCACATTAGTAGCCAAATAAGAGAAGTATGTATGGATTGGCTCTGTATTTTCACACCTAGATTGTAAGCCTGCCTCCCAACCAATGGTGAGAAGGGACAGAGGTGGGTGGGAATCTTTTCATTAAGAATATAACTAGTGCTGCACTTCCTTTATACTTTGCCTCCCCTACTAGTTTCTTAGTGGAGGCGATGCCCAAATCTTGCAAGCTTTGTAAAATAAATTCGCTTTGCTTCTCCTAAAGATGTCTCTCCTATTACTTGAATTCTCTGTCCTATACAATAGTGATATTCCCTAAAAGAAGCCTAGAACTTTGTATGCTACAGGTGCCTCTGAAACATTTGTTATAGACTAAGAATCAAATAAATGTAGCATATTCTTTCTCCCAGTGTATAGTCCAGGCCTGTATAAATGTAATGTCATGAAGTACATGGAAAAAAAGAGAACAATCCTTTGTTCCAAAATCAGATAAAAATAAATTACTTGCACAGAACAAGAACAATTGGTGGTATCTCTATCTCAGAAACTTAACCTAAGGAGAGAAGAAAGACAACTATTTACTTGTCCAGACTTGCTTGTCTCTTGCTAGGATACGAATGGCTGTGTCAAAGTGACTAACATAGCAGGATTAAATTATTATGCTTTTTTTTTCTTGATCAAATATAAAGCTAAATCCCAAAGAAGACCAAAGAATACAAAGTCAGGGAAATTAGCCAGCCTGACAAGATGTACTAAGAACCCAGAAATGGTAACAGCCCTATATAAAGAAAACATTTCCCAGGATTACTTCAGCACTTCTCTCATACTGTTTTAGGCTTTTTTCAGATTATTACTCTTCCCTCCCAATGCTCAATCAACCAACAAGTGCTTATTAGTGCTTCTTAGGACAACAGATTTATGGTAAGAAGGAACATAAGAAGCTATCCAGATTAACCTCTCATTTTACAGATATGGAAACTGAAGACCACGAAGATTAGGTTACGTGGGGAGTAAATAGCAAGGTCAGATTTTGAACTAAGCTCCTTTGACTACAAATGCAGCACTCCTTCCACTTGACCACACTGCTTCACCTTGAGTGACCAGTACTGGACAACTGTATACTTTAAAGTTGCTTCTCTAGGAAGGGCAACCTTCCTAGCTCTATAACTGACCTGTTCTATAGCTTTCAACAATAGCAATTGCTGTAGCTCAGTAGCTATAATCTTTCATTTGTTAACCAACTGTTTGGAGGTTTGGAACATTTTCCCATGGAAATAAGGTTATAAATGGTGGCTATGTTTCCAGGATAGCCCCCAATGGCATATTTATAGTTAATAATGTGACTGAAAACTTGGTAATATTGCTTCTTTGGGAAAATGGGTTCACAAGTCCAACCACCACCACTAAAGGCACATCTTCCCCATCCCTAATATCAACTGCAAAGGCTCCTGTGATGATTATTCATGTGGAAGACTGAAGTAGGAGAAAATGCTGGAGTATGAATAGACTACTGGGACCAAAGGGGATGGGAGGGAATGGGATTTCCTGGGGTTCTAGCAGGGAGTCTGAAGGAATCCTACCTGAGTGTGAGTGGGGTGTTGTGGAAGGGGGTGTTTCTGGCACCATGATGATAGTAATGCATTAGGGGGAGGGGGGTAAGGTAAGGTGTTCTAGGCAAAGGGAAAGAATGAAGAAGCAAGAGGGATTGATTATGGGACCCCCCGAAGTGCTAATTTCTCTAAAGAGAACAGTGGTTGTAGAGTAGGCAGTTGTAGTTATTCAAGGGTTCATAAGTCAGGTGTTCAGAAATAGGGGTTTGCCTAGACCGTGGTCTGACAAATAAGAATAGTTATGTTGCTGCCTTAGGGGCAATGCCTGGAAAACGTCAGACCAAATCAACAAATCTTAAGACATAAGCTTAAATTCCAAAACAAACCCCATGTGCTCTTCTACTAAAAGAACTATAACAGACTTCCTCCAAGAAATCGTTACTGAACATTCTGGATCACAAGCTTGCTAAAAGTATGAAGCAAAACATCCAGATGATTTCACAGAATATCAGAAAGAGCAATACCCACCACCCATTTTACATTTCTCTACTTATTCCACTGATAACTTTTAAAGGAGATGCCCAATTTTGATGAAGCATAATTTTAAAATATGAGCTAATAATTTCATATGAATATATTTTCTGTCATTTTTAATGGATTTTGGTGAAAGTCAGTGGATGAGAAGCAGTGTAAGATGCAATTGCACAGGGAGAATTCTATCACAGAACTGCTAGCTCAGTCGATTGCCTAAATGTTACCTATCCTATAAAAGCATCCTATCCTTTAACAAGTATCTCTCAGTGCTAAAGAGGATGGAGAATCTTCCTGGACAAAAAAACTAGGAGACAGGTTGTTAGCGAGAAGAGTATTCATAATTAAAAATCCTGTTAACATTAGCGTTGGACTCAAACTCATACCCATGGTGCATTTTTGCCAGAAGATTTCCAGGGAGCAGATCTCAAGCTTTACCATACCTTACAACAATGAAACAAATTTCAAAGGCCTAGGAAAGAAAAGCTTTCAAGCCATGGAGATACAGTAATACATTAACATGGTCCTATTTTATTCTGTATAGAAAGAAACTAAGTTGTTATCAATTCAAAGTTTAAGTAAAAGAGAGACATTCTTGGAAAGCCTCTAATTAGGCTAGACCCATGAAAGTTAATCCTTCTTCTACAACCAAAGGTACTGATTCTGGTGTCCAAAGACCTAGATTCAAATCCTGTCCATAAAACTTAAGAACTGTGTAACTGTGGCCAAGTCACAATCTTCCCTGGGCCTCAATATCCCCATCTGTAAAATAAGGAGCTTGGATTGGATGACTTCTGAAGTTCCTTCTATATCTCAGTCTATGATTCTATGGTTCTGCCATCTTACTTTTACCCAATGTAATTTCTGCAAGAGAACTGTACTACTTTTCAACTAGAACCTTTCTTCTAGTTTTATCAAAACTAGAGTACTTTCCTGGTAACTTTACCTATTCAAGTACAATCAACTATGAGTGTTCTAACAAATGTATTTATCCCCATCATACAACTTTTGCCACTATAGCCACTGCAAAATTAAAATGCTTTTGCACTAATGTTTCCTGAAATATCCATTTTTTCAAAAAGAGAAAACTAAAATTTGTAAAAGTTAAGTCCGGATGCCTAAATGGAAAAGCCAAGAGATGATTCCTATTCTGTCTCAGTCCCTCACTAACCAACAGTAGCCTATGTAGGATATATCCTATATCTCCAGCTGGATTTCCCAAGCATGCAAATGGCCTAGAAAAGATAAAAGAACTTGTCTGAAAGCACTCTTCTTTCAAGCAATTGAAATTAAAATTCCCATAATGATAGCCTGTAGACATTCCATCCACAATGTAAACCTCTGATTATGCTTAAGTAGACTCAAACATAGATATTCAAACCCATCTAGAAGATTAAAAGACATGATTTAATGAGAAGAAAATACCGTATAAGGTAGAATGGCCGAGTATCACTTACTCACTTGTGCACATAAAGAAAAAGGGTGAGGCTAAAAAACAAACTAAAACCCAAGACTGCTACACCCATAAGAACTGGTGATGTGTCAAAAAAAAACAGACACGTTTCAGTCCTTATTTGTTTAACACTGTTTCTTTCAAGAGGTTCTCATCAAGGTTGAAAAGCTAAATTCTCTTTGCAAAGTATTTCATTAATGAAATATTTCTCTTTTCTTCAGAAATTATCTGCAACCTTCCTGGCCTCCACTCCTAAAAAATGGGAAGTTGTTTTCCTTTCTTTCCTCCTTGTCACACTAGTAAAGTTCAGTTCTACAAAATCAACTTCATACCTGTGAAAGAGTGAAAGAAAAGAATGATGCCCAAATTACTACCAAGCCATCTGTACTACACTGAGGTTCAATGAAACTTCATTTCAGTTTCATAACTTCCAGGTGACATTGCTGTAATAACTATGAGCTGAAAATAAAATATCTTTTGAGAATTTCCTTTTGGAAGCAGGAGTTGCTAGAGTCACTTCCACAGGCACTTAATTCAATCATAGATCCTTAATTCCTATTTTTTAAAATCAGGACCTATGATTTCACTGGTTTAAGGAACCCTCTCTACCAAGGCAGATCAACATCAGTTCTCCAAGTGAAAATCTTAGAGAATTGCTGGAGCACTGAAAGGTTAAGAGATTTTAAGGATCATATAACTGATAGGTGTCAGGAGGGACACTCAGGTCTTCCTTTCTGCAAGATCTGTTCTCTAGCTACTAAGCCTGTTGCCTCTCCTTAATTCAGAGGCATCCTGACACAGTGAAAAAGAGCAACAGATTGAGAGTTAGAGGACCTGGCTTAAAATTCCACCTCTGCCACTTACTTAATACCTATATGACCTTAACCTCTCTAGCCTCAGTGTCTAACTCTAACTCTATGAAACAATACCTCTTATCCTTACCTCCATACGTCTTAACCCATACCTTTTGAAGTATGAAGTCACTTACTAAGCAACCTTTTGTGATAGTCTTTATAAACCTTGAAAACTCCCTGAGAACTACGTACTTCTCTAAAGCCAAAAGATGTCACTAAAGAGAACTTCAGCAATCAACAAATACTTACTGAGTGACGATGGCTGTGTAAATAGCGATCTAAGAACTCAAGATGCCTGCAGCCTATTTGGGGAGGAAAGACTAACGAAACATCCATGAATAATACAAAGCAGCCATCTCCCCAGATGATCTGCCTTCTACAAGCTTCCCACTTCCTGAACAACAAACACACTCTCTCTTTGCATTTCCTTATTTGAAGTCCACATAATCTCTTCATACCTGCTCAAAGGCATTCTTGCTTTTGTCTGCTGTTACCATCACCTTACCTCAAACTTTGAAAAACTTTGGAATTGGTTGTGTTACATGGGAGACACTTGCACAGGACCACCCAGCATGGTGTGCCCTCATCAGAGAAGGTGCTATGCTCTATGAACAAAGAAGAATTGAAGTGGGTCAAAAGAAATGCTAGATGCACAAATTTAGAGAATCTACTCCAAATGTTCACAAGAACTATTTGTGCCTGACCTGTGGTAGAGCATTCCAAGGTCATATTGACCTGACCAGCCATAGTCAGACACGTTGTAACTCGACACTAACATAGTAATGTCATTTTGATCCTCTTGGAGAGCAAAGGGCAACAACCAACCCCAAACTCCTACCAGACCCCACTTCCATTTTCCTAATTTCTGGACCTGGCTCAAATTCTTTCTTGGCATCCTTTCCACCCTCACCCCCTCCCATTATTCCCAAAAAACCTAGACACCATGGTCAAGCAACTCCCATGCCCTTATTACCTGTAGACTCTCTCATGTATCACCATCTTTCTAGGTACTCAGGTTCCTCTATTTCGCTGTCATCATTCAACTCTTTCCTCTCTTTCACCCCTCATGTCCAATAAGTCCCGCCTTTTCACATCTCACAATTCTAGTTAACTCTGCCTCCATGATTTATCTCCCTTCAGTCCCCTTCTCTCCAGTCACACAACCATCACTATAGTTCAGGCCCTCATGAACTTTCTCCTGAATTACTACAACAGCCTCCTACTTGGCCTGTCTTATCCACCCTCCATACAGCTGCCAAGCAGATACTCTTAAAAAGGAGAGGTCTGTTCATGTCACTTCCCACCTCAGGAAGCTCTAGTGCCTCTAGGATAAAATGCAAACTCTTCTGTTTGGCTTTAGTGGAAAAACTTTATGGCATTGTTCGAACCTATCCCTCTGTGGCTGAGAAACCAGACCTGTTGCTCTGAGACCAAAATTCAGACCCGAAGTTTGATGCAAGGAAAGTGAGGAGTTTTCTCCCATTATATATATTAAGCAACTCACATGCCTTATCTGCAAACTGCTTCCATACTGACCAATCAGCTATTGTTTCCTTGTTCCTGTTTGAATCCTATATGATGTATAATTTACATACACCCAGGGGGAGCGGGCCATCCCTTTTTCAGCTCTCCCCTCTGCTGGAAGATTTAATAAACTTCATTCTAAATTGTTTCAGTTCCAGGTTTTGTTCTCAGCCTAACATTTTTCAAGCAATCTGGTTTCAGCCTACCTTTCCAGGCTTATTACCTACTTGTCCTTCACGCACTCTTGTCCCACCAAACTGGCCTAGAAGACGTTCCTCACTTGTGACATCCTGCCTTGCAGCTCCACAGCTTTGCAAAGGCAGCGGTGCATGGAATACATACCTTCCTTCCCACCAACTCATCAAAATCAATCAATCCACAAGCATTTATCATTAACCACCTACCACTGTATTAAGTACTATGTTTAGGAGAAAAGCTATAAAGTCAAAAATGCCTTCCCTCAAGAGAACCTGGAGTCTCAGGGACTCTATGAAGCTTCCTTGCACAGAGTTTTTATCTGCTTATGGCTGCCTTTATCTCTTTATGTAGTACTACTGCTGCTTTTACCTGGAGGTTACTGAATGTTTTTAATGAAAGAAATTGAATATCTTAGACCTCAGGCTTTATGATCCACACAAAGTAACTATAAGGTAACTTCTGGCAGAGGCACTAGTAATCAAAGAGCAGGAAACTCTTATGGAGGAGGTGGCACTTGAACTGAGCTAAGAGATTTTATGAAGCAAAGAATAAGAGGGAGCAAAGACAATGGAACAGGATATGCTCTGTCAGGTAGCCTCAATTAGACCAGGCAGGCCAATTTGGCTGAATCATATAGTGTGTGAAGGGGAGTGATGGGCAGGCAATAAGCCTGGGATGGTAGGCTGGAGCCAGTTGTGAAGGGCTATCAATGCCAAAACTTATATTTGATCCTAGACACAATACAGAGACGCTGGAGCTTCTTGAGGCAGTGGGGGTAGGAGGATGACATATGTGTGACTTATTAATATCATTTTGGCAACTTGGTAGAATACAGATCAGAAAGGAAGGAGATTCAAGTCAAAGAGGCCAGTTGGAAATCTGTTTTAATAGTCCAGGCAAGATATAAAGGCCCATACTAGTGTGGTCATGGTATGAAAAGAGAGAGTTGCAGGAGGTGCTGGGGAGGTAGAATCAGTAAGACTTAACAAATTATTAAACAAGAAGGATAAAGTAAAGTGAAGAGTTCAAGATGACCAGGGGTGCAAACCTGGATTACTGGAAGGATCGTGGTACCTTGACAGAAATAAGGAAATTAGGGAGAGAGGTGGTTGAGGAAAAAGGAATATGTGTTGCTTTGTACAAGCTGAGTTAGAGAGGCCTAAGCAACATTCAACCAGTTGGAAATGTGCATGTGACAGTCAGCAGCATGGCATAGGAAAAAAATTACTGACTATGGAGTCAGAACACCTGAGTAGAAATTGTATTCCTGAAGCTACTGACTAAGTGACCAAGTCACTTAAGCTTCTTAGGGCTTAATTTCCTCATTTGTAAAATTAAGGAGTTAAACTAAATAGTCTGTAAAACTCCTTCCAGATTTATACCTATGATCCTATTATTCTCTTGATGATCCAAAGGTGGAGCTTAAGAGTGAAAGTAGGGATGAATATTAAGATCTGGGATTCATCTGCACAGAGAAGATATTTGATCCCTTGGGAGGTAACAGGATCCCTAGTTTCCAAAGCTCAGTTCAAATGCCATCTCCTTCAGGAACCTTATCCTGTGCTCCTCTGTTGTTAGTGCTTTCCATCTCAGAAAATATTTAGTATTTAAATTTTCTATGTATATGTTTACACATACATACACACACACACACACACACACACACACACACACACACACCAAGAATATATAAGCTCTTTTAAAGAAAGAACTGTCTTATTTTTGTCTTTGTATCCCCAGATTCTAACATAGTGCCTGGCACATGACAGGTGATTGATAAATGCATGTGAATGAATTATTTGGCCATGCTCACCAGGCCACTGTCCACCCTTGTCTGGTTGAATGTCATCTACCACATCCTAAGATGCAAAGTGCTGCTTGGGATATTACACTAACCTGACTCACAACAAAATCAAGCTGTCAAAATTCCGCTAATTGCCTAATGAAATTTCCCAATATAGACCACAAAATTATTCCAAACCATCACCATATTCTAACCCTCACTACTTACCTCCTTCCTTCTTTCCCTTCCCATTGTGTACAAATGAGCTCAATATTTCTTTACCAAGAAAATCAAGGGCTGATATTAGAATCACAAGGCCACAGAATCCAAGAACTGGAAGGAACCTCAATGGACATCTGGTCCAATCAATACAGGAAAAGAATCCCTACTACAACATACCCAACAAGTATAACATCTGCTTGAAGAACACCCAGAAGGAAGAACTCACCACTTTAGAAACAGCTCATTCCAGTTTCGGACAGCTCTAATTTTTAGGTAATTTTCTTGAAATCAAACCTAAAGTTGCTTTGTTACAGCTGCCACCCACTGCTCCTGGTTCTGGCCTCTAAAACCAAACCAAATAAATCTAATCTCTCCTCAACCTTCTTCAAATATCTGAAATCAGCTACCTTGTATCCCCAAAATCTTTTCTTTTACAGGTTAAGAATCCCCAGTTTCTTCAACCAATCATCATATGACATGAACTCAAGACCCTTCATCATCTTGAATGCTCTCCTCCAGACATACTCCAGCTTATAAATGTCATTAAATAGTGGTGTCCGGAATTGAGAACAATACTCTAGATGAGGTCTGGACAAATACAGTGGGACTGTTACCTCCCTATTCCCAGAAGCTATGGATTTCTTAATGGTCCCACCAAACTGGATTTTTTATTGTTTTTCAAAAGCAGCACTCCATGTTCTCAACTTCATACTTCTCCACTGCCTACAATTTGGCTGGAGAAGAGATAAAATTGATACACAAATACATCTTGTTTAAAGTCCTCTCTACTGATAAAACCACACATTTCCAACAATGCCAAGAACCCGAGTGGCAAGAAACCAGTCTTCAATAGCTGAGGCTGCTCAAGAGGTGGAGGCTGCATTGCTAGAACCGGGTGCTAGTGAGCTTTCCACTGACATTGCCCTGCAGCAACAGACCAGATTAAGGCAAGGCCAGAGGCCTACGGGATACTGCTATTTATGGGATATGGTAATGAGGCTCCCTGTGAGGAAGTCAGTGAAGAAGTGGTACTGGGGTGATTGCATCTCACTTATGCCAGACTCCCACAGGGAACCTAAATGCTTCTGCTCAGCTGGCTTGGCATGACATGTTCCAGAATATTATCAATAGAAAATAGGCACTAGAATTTAGAGGGATCAGGAAAACCTTCCTGTAGAGAATGGGATTTTACCTGGAATTTGAAGAAAGCCAGGAGTCTCCAATGGGCTTATGTCCTATGAGGTAGGATACAATATAATCTTAAGGGAAGAGCACTAATGACTGGGGAGATTAGGAAAGATCTTGGATGAGAAGGGGCACTTGAGCTGAGCCAAGAGGGAAGCTCAGATTCTAAATGGTAGAGATAAGAAGGGAGAGCACCGGGGTGGCCTATACAAATGCTTACTGACTAAAGATGAAATGTCAGGTTTGGGAACGTCTAGGAGACAAGTTTAGATTAAAGGAAGAATACGAAAAGGAGATTAATGTAAAAATAAGTCTGGAAAGGCAAGCTGGAACCAGACTGAAAGACTTGAAATGTCAAGTTGAAGAGTCTATTTTATCCTAGAACCAACAGAGGCAAAGAGAAGCCACTAAAATTTCTTGAGGAGGGGAGTGATGAGGTCAAACATGTTTTAGGAAGATTAATTTGCCAGTTGCATGACAGGTTAATCTGAAAATAGAAAAACAGGATACAGTGAGAATAATGAAATTATTACAACAAACCAGGCAAAAGGTGATAAGGGGCTAAACCAGGGTGGTGGCCCTATAAATGGAAAGGAAAGAGATTCAACGGACATTATGGACATAAAACTGACAAGGTTTCACAATTGACCAGATATGGGGAGTGGGAGAGAAAGAAGAGCAGATGGTGACTCTAAGGTGGTGATCCTGGGTAACTAGATCAGTGATAACCTCAGATTCCCTCAACAGAAACAGGGAAGTTTGGAGAAGGCATAGGTTTAAGTAGGAAAATGATGAGTTCCATTTCAAACAGTTTAAATTTGAGATGCTTTAGGGATGTCACCAAATGCTGAATAGGTATAACTCATGATGTGAGACTGGAGCTCAGGAGAGACATTACAGCTGAATAAATAAGAAATTACTAGAGAGTGATTTTGATCAACCTCAATGTAAGCTAATATTTGCTACGAGCCTATTATTTATGAAACACTCCATAGATATAGAAGATGTGGTCTCTGCCCAATAGCAGCTTATAATTTAATTCAGTGGACTACCTCCAAAGATACAAAATTGATAAACACAAACAACATTAACAGCAACTGAACATACATAAATGCTAAGGGAACTATTAGAGTGATTGCTGACAGGTAAATTATAGCCTGGTTGTTATTAGTCGAAGCACACTTCATTGAAGAGGAAGCAAAGGTTGAAGGAGAAACATTCAACTTAAAGAGAAAAAAGAAAACGTTCTAAGCACAAAAAAAAAAATGGCTGGCAAAAGGAATCCAAAGGATAACAAGGAAAATGGGGGAGGGGTACTTAGGGAAAAAACTAGGAAATCAGGGAAAACAGAGAAAAAAAAGCAATAGAAGGGAGAGTTGCCTAAAAACAAGGACTTCTGGGAATCAAGATGGTGGAATAAGAAATAAATCGACATAACTCTACCATATTCGCCTCCAGACAACCGCAAAATAGTGCCCTTAAACAAATTCTGGTACAACAGAGCCAGCAAGTAGACAGAATGAAACAATCTTTGAGCCCAAGAAACTTGGATGATTGACAAGAAAGGTTTGTCTCAGTTGGGTAGAAAGAGAGCACAGTCCAGGACAAGAGGCCTCCCAGCATGCCGGCAGCAAGCTCCAGCTCAGCAAACCAATGATAGATCCTGAGCCCCAGTATAGTGGAGTGGGCAAACACCAACACTGGCGTCCCCCGTGTGCCTCAGCAAAGCCAGGGGAACAGGCACTCCAGCTCTGAGAACCACAGTGTGCTTCAGTGTAGCCCCAGGTAACCTCCAATGGCTAGGCCTCCATGTGCTTCACCCTAGCCCCAGGCAAACAGGTAGACCCCAACCCTACCTGTGCTTAAGCAAAAAAGCAGCCGCTAGCATCAGGTGCATCAGAACAGTCCTGGGCACACAGTGGCCAGACTTCCATGTGCTTCATTGCATCCCCAGGAAATGTAGAAAAACCCTTTTGGCCTCAGCACATGCCAGACACCAGCATCAGAACACTGGCTCAGCACCAGGTAAGCTGCCAAACCTCTACAGCCTCTAGCAGCACCAGCCACCCCCTACCCCACCTACTCAGAGCAACACCAGACACAAGGGTCCCTTGTGGGTCTCAGGACAACATCGGTACAGTATCAGGTAAATAGCCAGGGCCTGCAGCCCCTGGCACAAGAAACCTGGGATGGTGCCCTTAAACCCTGGGAGCAGAGCTCAAATTTAAAAGGAAAAAGGCCAAAAAAATAGATGAGCAAAAAACAACAACAAAAAAAAAAAACCAGAATCTGACCATAGAAAGATATTATGGTGACAAAGAAGATCAAGACACAGACTCAGAAGAGAACAACAATGTCAAAACACCTATGGGCAAAAACCCAAAGAAAAACAGGAAGTGGTCTTAAACCCAGAAAGAACTCAAGGAAGAGCTCAAAAAGGAGCTTAAAAATCATTTAAGAGAGTCAAAGGAAAAAGTGGGAAAAGAAATGAGAGTGATGGCAAGAAAATTATGAAAAAAAGGGACAACAGCTTGGAAAAACAAAACTACTACGTAAAAAGTAGAATTGGCCAAATGGAAAAAGAGATACAATGATCCACTGAAGAAAACAATTCCTTAAAAAGTGTAATTGGCTAAATAGAAAAGAAAGTACAAAAGCTAATTGAGGAAAACAACTCCTTAAAAGTTAGAATTGGGCAAGTGGAAGCCAATGACTTTATGAGACATCAAGAGTCAATCAAAGTCAAAAGAATGAAAAAATAGAAAAAAAAATGTAAAATACTTCATAGGAAAAAAACAACTGACCTGGAGCACAGATCCGGGAGAAACAATGTCAGGATCACTGGACTACCTGAAAGCCATAATCAAAAGGAGGAACCTGGACAGCACCTTTCAAGAAATTATCAAGGAAAACTACCTTGATGTCCTAGAACCAAAGTGTAAAATAGGCATTGAAAAAACCCACCAATCACCTCAGGACAGAGATCCCAAAATAAAAACTCCAATGAAACAATACAAATATTGGGGAGTCACAATCAGGATTACATAGGAGTTAGCAGGACATTAAATGAATGGAAGTCATGGAACATGATATTCTGGAAGGAAAGGGAGTTAGGTCACTTACCCAGAGAAATTAAGCATAATACATCAAGGGATAAAAAATGGTCATTCAAGGAAATAGAAAGATTTCCATCTTTCATAAGGAGAAGACTAGAATTAAACCAAAAATCTGATCTCCAATATCCAATATACAGAAGTATAAACAGGTAAAAAGGCAAAAGAAAATGTAAGGAACTCAATGGAGCTAATCTGTTTACATCCCTACATGGGAAGATATTGGTAATTCTTAAAAACTGTATCACTAATAGTAGAGCTAGAAGGCATATACATAGACAGACGGTAGAGGTATAAGGTGAATCTGGGGGAATGACACAAAAAAAAAAATTAAAGGATGAGAAAGAGGAATACACCGAAGAGGTAGAATGGGGCAAATTATTTCACATAAAAAGGCATGAAAGACCTATTACGATGGAGGGGAAGATGGGAGGGTGGGCAATGGGCATTGCTCTCATCAGTATTGGCTCAAAGAGGGAATAAAATACACCATCACTTGAATATACAAATCTATCTTACTCGACAGGGAAGTAGGAGGGAAGGAGATTAAATAAAGGGAGAGGAGAGAGAACTGACAGAAGGGAGGGCAATTCAGGTAAGGTGATAGACAAAAGCAAAACACTGGTGAGGAGGGAAAGGGTAAAAGGAGAAGACAAACAGCAGGAAAAATAGGATGGACGGAAATATACAATTAGTAATCATAACTGTGAATGTGAATGGGATGAACTCTCCAGTAAAATGGAAGCAGGCAGCAGAATGAATCAAAAACCAGAATCCTACAATATGTTGTTTACAAGAAACAAACCTGAAGCAGAGAGATACACATAGAGTAAAGACAAGGAAGGGATTGGGGCAGAATCTATTTTGCTTCAGCTGAAGTAAAAAAAAGCTGGAGTAGTAATCCTGAATTAAAACAAAGCAAAAGCAAAAACAGACCTACTTAAAAGAGATAAGGAAGGAAACTACATCTTGCTAAAAGGTACCATAGACAATGAAGTAATATCAATACCAAACATATATGCACCAAGTAGTATAGCATCCAAATTCTAAAAGGAAAAGTTAAGGGAATTAAAGGAAGAAATAGACTGCAAAACTATACTAGAGGGGGACCTCAACTCTCTCCTCTCAGAACTTGATAAATCCAACCAAAAAGTAAACAAGAAAATAAGGAGATAAATAGAACATTAGAAAAGTTAGATATGACAGACCTTTCAATAAAACTGAATGGGAACAAGAAGGAATATACCTTTTTCTCAGCAACATATGTCACATACACAAAAACTGACCATATACTGGGGCATAAAAACCTCAAAATCAAAGGCAGAAACATTCAATATGTTCTTTTCAGACCACAATGCAATAAAAATTACATTCAACAAAGGGCAGTGGAAAGAGATTAAAAATGAACTGGAAATTAAATCTTATCCTAAAGAATAAGATGATCAAAGAACAAATCACAGGAACAATCAATAATTTCATTAAAAAGAATGACAACAATGAGATAACATATCAAAATTTATGGGATGCAGCCAAAGCAGTACTTAGGGGAAAATTTCTCTAAATTCTTACATCAACAAAATAGAAAAAGAACACATCGATGAATTGGGCATAAAACTAAAAAGACTAGAAAAAAAATTTTAAATCCCCAATTGAGCACTAAATTGGAAATCCTGAAAATCAAAAGTGAGATTAATAACTAGGAAGTATATTTAAAAAAAAAAACAGTAAGATAAACCATTGGTTAACTTGATTTAAAAAAAAAAGAACAAATATCTAGTACTAAAAATGAAAGGAGTAAAATCACCACCAATGAAGAAGAAATTTAAGCAATCATTAGGAAATATTTTCTGGCAATTTGAGTGAAATTGATGAATATTTACAAAAATATAAATTGCCCAGATTAACAGGTCAGAATAAGATTACAATTAGATTCAGAATTAGAATCAGATTACAAAAAGAAATTGAACAAGCCATTAAAGAACTATGTAAGAAAAAATCCCCAGGGCCAGATGGGTTCACAAGTGAATTCTACTAAACATTCAAAGAACAATTAATTCCAATACTATGTAAACTATTTGGAAAAAACAGGTGAAAAAAGAGTCCTACCTAACATCTTTTATGACGCAAATATGGTGCTAATATTTAAACCAGGAGGAGCTAAAACAGGAAGAAAATTATAGACCAATTTCTCTAATGAATATCAATGTAAAAATTTTGAACAAAATACTAGCAAGGCAATTAAAACAACATATCACAAGGATTATACACTATGACCAGGTGGTATTTATACCAAGAAAGCAGAATTAATTCAATATTGGGGCAATTATCAATATAATTGACCATATCAATAACAAAACCAACAGAAATCATATAATTATCAATAGATAATGACAAAGCTTTTAACAAAAATACAGCACCCATTCCTATTAAAAAAAAAACAACAACAACAACACTAGAGGGCATAAGAATAAAGGGAGTTTCCCTTAAAATGATAAGCAGTATCTATCTAAAACCATCGGCAAGCATTATCTGTAATGGGGAGAAGCTAGAAGCCTTCCCAATAAGAAAGATCAGGGGTGAAGCAAGGATGTTATTATCACCACTATTATTCAATATAGTACTAGAAATGTTAGCAATAGTAACAAGAGAAGAAAAAGAAATCGAAGAAATTAAAATAGGCAATGAGAAAACAAAACTATTATTCTTTGCAGATGATATGATGCTATACTTAGAATATCCTAGAGAATCAACTAAAAAAAATACTTGAAATTATTAACAACTTTAGTAAAATTGCAGGATATGAGACAAACTCATATTAATCATCAGCATTTCTTTATATGACCAACAAAGCCCAGCAACAAGAGACAGAAAAAAGAAAGTAAATTCAAAATAATTGTAAACAATGTAAAATACTTGGAGGCCTACCAGCCAAGACAAACCCAGGAACTATATGAATACAATTACAAAACGCTTTTCACACAAATAGATCTAAACAACTAGAAAAATACTGAATGCTCAAGGGTAGGCCAAACCAATATAATAAGAATGACAATTCTACCTAAACTAATTTACTTATTCAGTACCATACCAAACTACCAAAAAAGTATTTGATGGAGCTAGAAAAAAATAACAACAAAATTCATCTGGAAGAACAAAAGGTCAAGAATACCAAGGGAATTAATGAAAAAAAATACAAAGGAAGGCAGCCTAGCAATACCACATCTCAAACTATATTATAAAGCAATATTCATCAAAACTATCTGGTACTGACTAAAAAATAGAATGGTGGATCCATCAAAGGAATAGATTATGTACATAAGACACAAAAGTTGATGACCATAATAACCTAGTATTTGATAAACCCAAAGAGGCCAGCTTTTAGGATAAGAACTCACTATTTGACAACAACTGCTGGAAAAACTGGAAAACAATAGAATACAAATGAGGTATAGACCTGTATCTCACACTATACCAAGAGAAAGAAGGTCAAAATGAGTGCATGATTTAGAAATAAAGGGTAACACCATAAGCAAATTAGAACAGAAAGAGTTTATCTGTTAGATCTATGGGGAAGGGAAGAATTCATGACCAAATGAGATGGAGAGAATAACAAAATGTAAAATAGATAATATAATTATATTAAAATTAAACTTTTGTACAAACAAAACCAATGCAAGCAAGATTACAAGGAAAGCAGAAAGCTGAGAAAAAAATCTTTACAGCAAATAAGAGAAACGAGTCAAAGTAATCCCCAATTGATAAATGGTTAAAAGATATGAACAATCAGTTTTTAGATGAAGAAATCAAAGCTCTCTATAGACATATGAAGAAGTACTCTAAATCACTTTTGATTAGAGAAAAGCAAGTTAAAACAACTCCATACCACCTCACACCTATCAGATTAGCCAATAGGATGAAAAAGGAAAATGATAAATACTGAAGAAGATGTGGGCGAATTGGGACACCAGTATACTGTTGGTGGAGTTGTGAACTGATCCAACCATTCTAGAGAACAATTTGGAACTATACTCAAAGGGCAACCAAACTGTGGATACTCTTTGATCCAACAATATCACCATCTCCCTCTCTCTCCCCCTCCCCTTCCTTCTGCCTCTTCTTCTCTGCAAAGGAAGGTAAATTTTGATGGCCAAAAGCTGCCTAGTTAACTTGAAATTTACTGGCTAGATTTCTTTCTCAAAGACCAAGCCTTAAACCCATTTCACTCTGGAGCTCATAGATTGGACAACAGGTCCCTGCCCCATGCACCACTTAATTGCTATTTCTTGAGCCCTCTTGGCTCAGAGTGGATGTAAATAGTAACTGTTTCTCTTTTCTTCAGCAACCCCAAGATCTTCCCCTCCTAGACTGATTTTTTTTTTAAATTAAAGGGGCCCTCCCTTGACTCACCTCTTAAAGAGGCCTATTTACTGAATTGGCATTACCTCACTCAAAGTAAGAACCTGAAAAGACCTTAGCCTAAAAGGGCTAGGGTTTCCCATTGCATCTTGGGTCATCTCCGGTCACCCTAATGAAAAAATCTGGCCCCTGGACCCAGATGGCTTTGGAAGAGAAAGTAAGGCTGATGACTTTGCACAGCCCTCCCTCACTTAAATCCAAGTCAACTGCAAGTGATGTCATCATTTCCCTGTTGTCATGGTCCTCTATGAGAAGGAAGGAAAAATGCAACCATAACAACAACAACCACTGATAGGTCTATATTCCAAAGAAATCATAAAAAAGGGGAAAAGACCCACATGTACAAAAATACTTGCAGTGGCAAAATATTGGAAATCGAGGAGATATCCATCAATTGGACAATGAGTGAACAAGCTGTGGTGTACAAATGTAATGGAACACTATTGTGCTATAAGAAATGATGAACAGGCAGATTTCAGAAAAACCTGGAAAGACTTGTACAAACTGATGCACAGTGAAAGGAGAAGAACCAGGAAAACATTGTACGTGGTATTAGCAACATTGTGTGATGATCAGCTATGAATGACTCAACTCTTCTCAGAAACACAAAGGACTCATGAAGGAAAATGCTATCCATGTCCAGATAAAGAACTGATGGACTCCAAATGCAGATCAAAATATATTTTTCATTTACTTTATTCTTTTTCATGGTTTCTTTTTTCCTTTTGATCTGTTTCTTCTTCCACAACTGTGACTGATATGGAAATATGTTTTACATGATAGCACATGCATAACCTATATCAAAGTGCCTGCCATTTTCAGAAGAGGGAAGGGGACAGGAGAGAGAAAAACTTTAAATTCAAAATCTTGTAAAAATGGATGCTGAAAATTGTCTTGATATGTATTTGGCAGGGAGGGGGGAATAAAATACTATTTTAAAAAACAACAACAAGGGGTCAAGTCCAGGTTCTGAGGTCAACATTCTGGTTCTGATTGTTGAGAGGACAGATTGAAGGACAGGTTTAAAAACAAGAGCACGATAAGTATATAATATGCTATTTCCTTGTGGAGGGGATTTGAGGCCAGATCTGTGATTTCTTTATATATACGGAACTTCAAATGAAGAAATTTGTCCTGCCAATGCAGATCTTGTAGCAGACCAGGCACTGGACTTTGAGTCAGGAGGACATGAGTACAGTGCCCTCCTCTGAAATGAACTGGCTGTGGGGCCTTGGGTAAGTCACAACTTCTCTATGCCTCAGTTTCCTTTCTGTAAAATGAGGGGGTTGGACTCAATGACCTCCAAAGTCACTTCAAGCTCTAAATTTATGATCCTATGATTTGCAATTTATAGTCTTAGAGCATTGTCCAGCTACCAGGAAGTGAAATAACCTTTCCAGGGTCACACAGCCAATGGATGACGAAGGAAGACCTTAACCCCAGGTCTTCCTTATTCTCTATCCACTATATCAAGACTCAATAGTATTATGTACAACCAGGTAAGCTGGCATGGACTAGTGTTCTTATTAAGAATAGTGAGGACAGAAGACACTATTACATGGAAAGTACACTGAATTGAAAGTCAGAAAACCTGTGTTCTAATCTCCTCTTTGTCAGCAGGTAGTAGTCACATGACCTTAGGCAGGTCACAACCTTTCCGAGCTTCAGTTTTATCAGATCATAGATTTAGATCTAGAAAGAACCCTAGGGATCATTTAGATCTGGAAAGAATCTTAGGAATCATTTAGATCTGGAAAGAACCTTAGGGATCATTTAGTCCACCGTACAGTGGATGGAGTGCTGGTTGGGCCTGGAGTCAGGAAGACCTGAGTTCAAAAATCCGGTCTCAGACACTTAACAGCTGTGTGACCCTAGGCAAGTTACTTAACCTGTTTACCTCAGTTTCCTCATCTGTAAAATGAGAATAATATTAACACCTACTTCTCAGGATTACGAGGATCAAATGAGATATTTGTAAACTACTTTGCAAACCATAAGGTACTATGTAAATGCTAGATTATTATTATTATTATTATAGATGCAACAGCTGAGATTCAGAGAAAAGATTAAGTGACTTACCTGAGATCACAGACATTGTGAGAGGATTTGAATTCAAGTCCTTCTAATCACAAATCCAATTCATACCACGACTCGTCTATAAACTGAGGGCACAGACTAGAGGAGAGCTTTTTCAGGTTTAATCAGAAAAGGGCAACAGAAGCGGGCATCAATAAAGGAAAACAATAAAGAGCATAAGTGCTTAGAAGAGATTGGGAGGGAAGGTATAGGAGCAATCTACCAAGCAACCCTTGGTTTAGAATTTATGAAATTATGCAGGGTTTATTTACAAATTTATCCAGAATTTATGAAATTATCCAGATCTCCTTCTGGAACAGGGCACCATCTTGGCACAGCTGCTTAAAACAGTGGTTTCGAACCTTTTCTAGTATGTGGTCTCCTTTTTAACAAGCAAAAATTGTGACATCCCCACCTAATAGTCATACTATTAATACTCATAGAGTAAGACAATGATAACCAAAAGCCACTATGAATGCAGCAACACTTCAAATTAATTTCTATTTTATTCATCATATTAGCATCTACTTTTATTTGAAAAGTAGTTATACATATATAGGTAAGATATTTATTTAGTATAATAATAAATAAATGAGGTTTATTTGCTTTAAGATTAACAAAAATAAATAAATCATCTCACTTGATGAAATCACCTCACAATGATTTAGATAAGCAAATGGAGGTTTAACTAGCCCTAGAGCATACAATTATAAAGCCTCAGTGATAGCATTTGGATTGGCTCTCAAGGGGAAGTATGCATGTATGCTTATTTATGCAATCTGATATACTTTAAAATGGCTCCACAGCCCCCAGGGGTACTTAGCCCTTGGCTTGGGAACTACCAAAATGGAGAATATTTGGAAAACAGAGAAGAACCAAGAATCGCAATCAACGAGTATTTATTGAGCACTTATTATTTTTCTTGCCCCACCTTACAACAAAATAGACTAGGAGACAAAATCTTCATAAAGATAATAAGTACATAATGAAGTGCTAAATTCCATGATACAAACTAAGGTCCGAAATTATCAGAGAGAAGAAGTGAGAAGTCCACCTAAAAACTTCACGGAGATAGGTTTTGTCTGGTAAGAAAGGAAAAGGCACTGCCATAGGATCAAAGGCTGAGAAACAGGAGATTTTGGGAAACATTGAGAAGATCCTCCTTCTACAGCAGACAACGCATGTTGGAAAAGTAAGAAATAAAATTTATGTTTATGGAAAATTGAAAATGTGAGGTGGACACAAATTATGGAAGACCTTAGAAATCAAGTAGAGGAGTTCAGACTTAATGCAAAAGGAAATGATGACACAATAGTTTTTAACACAGGAGTAACAAGATGAAAGGAAGTCTGTTGTATAATGGCAAGAACACTGGCTTTGCAGTCAAAAGACTTGGATTCAAATCCCAGTTTACTATTTACCACATGTATGCCCTTTAGACGAGTGAATTAACCTCTTTGGGACCTAGTTTCTGACTTCCAGACTTCAAAGTCATGCTTCTGCTAATGTATCATCCTGGGATTTCCCCCAACACGTGGGGTCCTCCTGGAGCACTGCTGCAGTCTTCCCATTCTGCAATATCCCTTGGCAAGGCACCTTCACCCATCATGACCTCCAATAAGAGTCCCCATTTTGTGGAGCAGCCCAAGCAAGACTTTATTCATTTCCTCAGCACCCACTCTCAGCTCCCTTTTATTTGTATTCTTACCTTGTTAGAATGTAAGCTTCTTGAGGGCAGAACTGTCTTTGTTTTTGTTTGTATTGGCACAGTATCTGACACAATAAATGATTAATAAATACTTATTTCTCTCCTTGCTAGTTTCCTTGTCTATAAAATGAGGCATGGGAATAGAGACCTTTAAAATTCTTCCCAACTTTAAGTCTCTGATCCTAGTATTTGACCTTTGGACAAGTTGAGACTCAGTTTCATCATCTGTAAATAAGGATGCTGGGTTAAATGACTTCTAAGAGCCTTAGAATCCCATGATTCTATTATTTAATCTAGATAGCCATAATCAAAATGAATTGAAAGAGAGAAAGCCACATTCCTACCACATAGAAGCTGGCAAAGTATTATTTTCACGGCTTTAAATAGGGTTCTATTTCTAACCCTATACTATTCAGCTTAATAGTGCCTTTTTTTTAAAAATTTTAACATCTCAGTTAATTCCCTGACTCCAGTAATCACTACTAACTTTACTAGATTTCCTAAAAGGCATCATTTGAGTTACAAATCTAACCTACAACTGACAAACTGTGAAAAAGAACACAATCTCTGGAGGCCAAGCAAAAGGAAAATGACAGGATGTGTAATAGGCCTTGAACTATTCACCTTATTTCTTTTATTTCTAGTTGAATTTTCTGATTATCAGTTTCTCATCACTATGTTCCTTTCTAATAAGCTATGCTTAAGTAGTTGCCTTCAGTAAAATGAGGTACATAAATGCCTAAAATCCAGGGCAATCTTGGGTACTGAAAGCTGAAAACAGAATCAAAGAATTGTATAGCCAAAACTATCTTAGAGTTCATCTAGTCCAGCCCCTACATTTTACAGACAAGGAAAATGAAGCCCATGGACTTGAAGTGTCTTGCTTATGGTAGGTTATACAGCTAGTTAAATGAAAGGGCAGGGAACTAGGACTCCAGTCTTCTGATTCTCAATCTAGTAGTCTTTCCACTGTACCACACTGCTTTCCATGGGTTAGTCTTAAATCTTGGTACATATTCTAATAATAATAATAATAATAAACACAAGCTAAGTGCTTTACAATTATTATCACATTTGAACCTTACAACAACCCTGGGAGGTAGGTAAAATGGGGAGGTCCCCATTTTACAAAAAAGGAAACTGAGGCAGGAAGCAATTAAGTGGCTTGCCTAGGATCACACAATTAATAAGTGTCTGAGGCTATATTTGAACTCTAGTCTTCTTTATTCCATACCTACACTATTATAGTTATCCTGCTGTATCTATTTTCCTTTAGAGAGGGAAGTAACTTCTTTTGTTGAGTATAATGCAGCTTTCCAGGCAAAAAGAACAAGAAACCTGTAAGTTTTTATTGGAGAAGAATAAAAAACATGCTCTTTAAAAATACTGGCAATATTATTTCCATTAGCACCTGAGAAGGTGCTAAATGACTATATCTGACAAGACATCAACCAAGTTCAGGAAGATGCATGACAACACACAGATGCCACATCACATTACTGTCACTCCTTAGAAGGACAAGTCAGCCGTCTCAGGATGGGTTTCCAATGTTCAGAACCATCATGTGAATGAATAAACTTCATTAAGTTACTTCAGATCTTTCTAAGACAAAGTTCTCTTCTATTTTTACACTGATCTGTGAAATTCATTTCAAAATTGGTTATAATACACCTTAGAAATTCATTTTTTAAAAACATCATTTTAAAACCTGACCTGTTCTGCAGAACCTACTTTCTGGATTCTTTCACCCTTCAGGAGACCCAGTCTGGGAAATCAGAAGGAAATGTTTCAGGTTTTTGCCTCCTGTGCCAAGTGTCCAAAAAAGTATGCTGGCACTAAGGATTCTGAATCCGGCTGTTCCATCCATACCCATGCACACGCAGCCACCTGTTCTCTCCTCCTCCGACTAAAACTCTAATACAGGTTTCCTCAGTTCCACCTGGCCTAAGCAGCCAGAACTTTTATGTGCCTCCCAGGTAAAGGAGGCATGTGGCAGGTACCAAAATGTGTGGGCAGGAACGCGTGCCCACACATCCAGGGAATCATTCACAGGACACAAGCCCAAAACACTGTCCCGCACGGAGAAAGGAGGAAAGCAGCCCAACAAGGAGACAGCACAATCAGAGTGCAGGTATCACCATTACACACCCTCACCTATCTGTGGCCGCTGACACCTTTCTGGGACCTCCTGGAAGCTGCAAGCCAGCGCAAGGGAAGCAGACCCATCCATGTGCACCCATCTTCCCCGCGCTTGAGTCCCTCTCTCCCTCCCTCACTCGCTTGCGCTCTCAGAGACCCCCAACCCCTCGAGAGCACTCTCACCTGGCCGGTGATGCCGGTGATGAGAGCTACTTTCCTGGACTTGTCCATCTCGCCATCCCCGGCGCCCCGATCTCTGGGGCAGCTTCCCCAATCCTGTGCCATGTTTCCTGAGGGTTGGAGTAGAGTGCGAGCCCAGGGGCAGAGGGGACAGAACGTGTGTGCCTGCTGGGTGTTGTGAGCAGCCTGGAGGAGGAGGAAGAGGAGAGGAGGGGGAGGAGGGGGCTCAAGGCGGCCGCGCTGCCACAATTACAGAGCCCGGCCCACCGCCAGACGCTGACAGAGGAGGGAGGGGGAAAGGGGGTTGTCTGGGAGGAGGGGTCAGAGCGGCGGGCTCTGCCGGCCCCTTACGTCATCAGCGTCTTCCCACAGACGTCCATCAAGGCCCCTCCCACTTCCCCCTCCTCGAGACTGTAGAGAACCCTCAAAGAGCTACGCTGCAGCCCTCAGCCGCCACAACTGTGGGGGCGGGGAAAAGGAGAGACCTCGCCCTGCCCGCGCCTGGCTCCGCCCCGCCCCGCCATAAGGGTGCGCATGCGCCCGGGGCTTGGGGTGGGGGGGTGGTAAATGAGGAAAGGAAAGAGAGACTGCTTGTGCGGCGACACGGGGACGCTTCTGGGACCTATGGGTGTTGGAAGAGAAACCTCAGAGGGAGACTGAAGAACCGGAAGCAGCGAGCTCCTTGCTCCTTGCCCTTTGGGGGGTTAGAGTGAGGCTCAATAGAATGGGTGTTATAGGCCCTTGAGTTGGAATCCTATCTGTCATTCTTTTGGTGCCCTTTTTCTAAGCCTCCATTTCCTCTTCTGTAAAATGAAGGGGTCGGACAGGAATGATTTACAGTTTAAATGACTAACATTTACATAACGCAAAGCGCTTTCTAGGCACCCGGGGCACAGAGAGGTTAAGTAACTTGGCCAGGGTTACACAGCTAGTAAAGTCTGAGAAGGTATTCGAACCCAGGTCTTCCTGATGCCTGGTAGGGCACACAACCTTTGGTGCCACCAAGCTACCTCACTGATAATGCCTGCTCCCGACTCCCCATCCATAGCCTCGTGCGTGTTGTAGAAGCATGGATCTGACACCCAAACTATGTGGCTCCAGGTCCCATCTCTGCTAAGCACCAGGCTTGTGACTTGGCCAAGTCACAACCACGCTACAAAATCAGGGGACTGGGCAATACGTCCAAGATCCCTCCTGCCCAGCTCCAGACCCGGGACCTGGGACCTCTTTAGATTCCAACGGAGCAGGGAGAAACCGGGAATGACCTTCCTGTAGTTTCTTTTTGAAAAAGATCTATGTGTTAAGGCCGGGAGTGACTGATAGAAGTTCACAAAGAATCCCTGAAAATATGCTGGTGTTTCTTGGAGGCATCTGTTTTTCTTTTCCTACAACTTGAATGTGAAAAAATGTCTGAGTTCCTGAGTGTTTGGTGACCCACCGAAAGACTAGGCACTAAGGTTCCAAGTGACTTAAATTCAAAGGATACACACTCAAAAGGACAGGTGTATATCAGGGAGGGAAGTATTTGGGAGGTTGAAGAGGCCTAAGGGAACACATAATTCAATCTCTTCATTTTAAAGCTAAAGGAACTGAAGATCTGAAGAATTAAGTGGCTTAACTAGGCCAGGACAGATAGTGCAAATGGGAAATCTGGGATTGGATTCAGCTCTTCACACTCCAAATCAAATCCATTCTTTTCCCCACTGTATCATGCTACCACCATTTGAAAATGATTTCACAATCAACCAATAAGCTTGCACTAAGCATCATCAACCACTATGCTATGTGCTAGAGATGCAAAGACAAAAATGAAACCGTCCTTGTCCATAAAGAGCTTATTTTCTAACAGAAAGACAACAGGCACCAACATGCCGCCCACACATACATGCAAAATAAACATGAGGTAATTTAAGGTGAGGAGGCAGCTAGGTGGCTAAGTGGATTGAGTGCTGGGCCTGGAGTCAAAAGACCTGAGTTCAAATTTGGCCTCAGATATTTACTAGCTGTATAACCCTGGGCCAGTCATTTAACCTCCCATTGCCTTAATCCACTGGAGGAGGAAACGCAAATTACTCCAATATCTTTGCCAAGAAAATCAGGAAGAGTCCCCATGACTGAAAAGCAACTTAACAACAACAATAAATATACCAGGCACGGTACTAAGCACTATTTTTTTTTTTTACAAATACCTCATTTGATCCTTAAAACAACCCTGAAATATAGGTGCTATTATTTTATATTATATAGATATATCTATAGATAGATGATAGATAGATAGACAATTTAAGTGATTAAGTGACTTGCCCAAGGTTACATAGCTTGTAGTATCTGAGACTGAATTTGAACTCAAGTCTTCTTGACTCTAGGCCCAGCACTGTCCATCCACTGTGCCACCAACATTCATTGCCTTCCAAAGCTACAAACCTGGGTTACTGAAGGGATAGTAGTGCCCTTCATAGAAACTAGGAAATTTGGAAGAAGGATGGATTTAAGAGGAAAGAAAATTAATTGTTTTGGATGTGTTGATTTTATGAGCCTAGATAAGACACTCAGATAGAAATGTCCAATAAGCAGTTGAGTACCTGGAGCTGAAAAGAGTAGAGGGTTGAATATCTAGATCTGGGAGTCATCTGCAGAGAGATGATAATTAAACCAATACAAGCTGATGTGGTCACCAGGTGAAAGAGTTTGAGAGAGAAGAGGGTCCAGTACAGAGACTTCATTTGGAATGTACCAACAATTAGGGGGTATGATAATGAATAATGATGCATCAAAGGAGCTTCGGTCAGACAAGTAGAAGAAGAATCAAGGGCCAATGTTATCAAAACTCAAAGAATAGATAGTATCTGGGTGGTAAGGGTAGTCAATAGTGTCAAGTGCTGCAGAGAGATCAAAAAATATGAAGTTGGGGGGTGGGAAGCCATGAGACTTGGCAATTAAGAGACCAATGGTAGTTTTGGAGAGGGCATTTTCAACTAAGGGATGGCATAAGAAGCCAGCTTGGAAAGGGTAAGGAAGTAAGAGAGAAGAAGAAGAGGCAACAAGCATAAAACAGCTTTTTTTTTCTCTAGCATTTTGACTAAGAAAGGGAGAAGAGATATAGAATGATAACTGGAGAATCTCCCTACTTCTTGAACTCATGAAGTTGCCTTCCAGACAAGGCCAAATACAAAGGAGAAAAGGCATCCGAGGGCCAGACTAGATTCAGGCCCTTCTTGGCAGTATATATGTGCTGGCTGTCACATCTGAGCAGCCACAATAGCTACCAGGATGGAGAAGGGGAAGTAGAAATCTCCCCACCATGAAAAGCACATGTAAAAGGCTCACATGCTTAGTGGAAGAAAGAAAGAGCTCTAGAAGATAGAGACCCTGCTTTTAATGCTTACTAAGTGAGAAGCTCTTCCTGGTTTGATATCCAAATCTCTTTGTAGCAGCTTCCTTCCCCTGCTATCATCATGGCGACCAAGGAGTTTTGACACCATCTCAAAATGCCAAGTCCTTCAGCACTGAACCAACACATGTGGCATACCACAAGTGGCCCTTGAAGTTCTGGGTGACTCTCTAGCTTGCCCCAATTATAGCAGTAAAATATAAGGCAAGGTCCTGAACCATGAGCAGAGGAGGATAAGCGAAGTTTGAGGGGAAAAGAAAAGGTTTGGATAAGCCTTTGGATACAAGTCACTGGCTAGAAATAGGGAAGATTTCCCTTATTTCAGTGGTATATTACACTCAAGCAATGCTCTCTACACCCCTCTCCCCAACAAGGTTTCTTCCTCTCCTTCTTATTCTGTAGGAATTGCACATTGACCAGTATGATGTAAGATATTTTATAGAACAAGGGTCCAAAATTCCATCTAGGAATTAGACTCCAGACCTAACGTAGAAAAATCCATCATAAAAATATTTCCTTATTTTGAATCAAAAAAAGAGAGTATCTTTTTGATGCCTCGTCTCATTTTATGTGCTAAATGATCCCCTATTTAAAGGATCTTTTTATCCTCATTGGAGGTCAATGGAAAAGCTGTTTGGAGGGAGTAAAGTTCCTAACGGGTATCCCAAACTCTGCAATAACTAGTCTGTGGCCTTTTCTGAAAGGATTTAGCAGGTGACTATAGCCTCACTTATTAATTGCTATTTACTAAAATGAAAAAAAAATCATTAAAGTTCATAAAAGCTCTTTTACAAAATGCATTTAGACTTACAAAATGCTTTCTTCAAAATGACCCTGTTAGTGTAGGTATAACCACGGCCTTCCTTTCTGGAGAACATGCCTGGAACCAGTCCCATTCCAATGAAATGTGTGTCCTCCTTGTCTTTTCTGGTGAGTCCCTCAATAAAAGATACATGAAACTTGAGACTTTTAGTTACTTCCTCTATGCTCTGTCTGGCTGCACAACTTCATAATGGAACTAGAGGGGGCTATGTTAAAGATGATTGGGAATTGAACAGGAAATGTTGCCCACTCGGTAGATTTAAAAATTATTATTCTTTCTCTCTTCCAGTCTATCAAGCTTTCTAGCACTCTAAACTCTTCTCCAGGCTTCCAGTGGATGGGAAGGGGGCAGGGGAGATGGAATTGTGGGAACTGAGAGGGCAGTGCCAGCCCATGTCTTTTCCACCTCTGTCACTCTAAAAGTGACAATGAGTACATATGCTTGTCAAGGTGAGCCTGAAACTGGATCTCAAGTCTCTCTCTGCCTCTGTTGCTTTGTGTTTCTTTCTCTGAGCACAGTAATCCAGAGACTGGTGATTACAGCCTCGGTGGCAATGAGTTCAAGTGGATGGGAGCCCAGAAGGAACTGAAAGGCCATGATTCAAACGAAGACGCCAGTTTTTGCATAGAACTGATGATTTGGGGGGCGGAGCCAAGATGGCGACTGGAAAGCAGTAACTGGCGTGAGCTCCCCTCCAAGTCCCTCCAAAAACCTATGAAAAAATGGCTCTGAACCAATTCTAGAACTACAGAACCCACAAAGGGGCAGAG
>CM053622.1:146162194-146204719 GCA_028646595.1 Phalanger gymnotis | reverse complement strand
AAAAGCAAACACTTTTGAAAAGGGATAGGGTCAAGGGAGAAAACTGAATAAAGGGGGACAGGATGGGATGGAAGGAAATATAGTTAGCCTTTCACAACATGAGCATTGTGGAAGTTTTTACGTAATGATACATGTGCGATCTGTGTTGAATTGCTTGCCTTCCTAGGGAGGGTGGGTGGGAAGGGAAGAGGGGAGAGAACTTGGAACTCAAAATTTTAAAAGCAGTTGCTTTAAAAAAAAGTTATTTTCTGCATACAGCTGGGAAACAAGATATATAGGGAATGGGGCATAGAAATCTATCCTGCCCTACAAGAAAGTAAGGGGAAAGGGAATGGAGGGGGGGAAGTGGGGTGAAAGATGGGAAGGCTGACTGGGGAACAAGGAAATCATAATATATGCCATCTTGGAATTGGGGGGAGGGTAGAAATGGGGAGAAAATTTGTAACTCAAAATCTTGTGGAAATCAATGTTGAAAACTAAAATATTAAATAAAAATGATAAAATTAAAAATTAAGAATTGTATGATGTCTGTCTGCCTGCCTGCTGCTGCTGCAAGGACTTGGTACTGTGCCTTCCTTGGGGCTGGTGAATAGTTAGAAGAGAATCTGACAAGGTCCCATCCAGCTCCTGAGGAAAAGAGCAGAATACTAACAGGATGATATTTCCTGGAGGGCACAGGTCACAATCCCTTGAAGTCAACATTGAGCCAGGTGATTCTCCATGATGCTACCCTCTAGCCACTGATCTTGGGAAAAAAGAAGCCAGTGGTGTCTGAAATACATCCATTTCCTTATCAAAGAGGCTATATTGCTGGAATCCCAAGGAAGGCCTAAAACCCTGGCTGGTATGGAACTTCTGAGCATACCACATCCATAGAGACCTCAGCCTTCTTCTGATTTGCATCTTGCCCCTGTCACCTTCTTTGTTCTCCTTGGAGAGTGTCACTTCCCATGGAGGAGGAGTGAACAGAAAGTCTTTTGGCACATTCTGGTACTTTAGCCCCTGTGCTGGGGCCTCTTCCCTTTCTGTGTCTTCATGGAGTCAAACCCAGCCATGATCTAGGAGACATTCCCCACCCTGAGCTCTGGGCCCAATCCAGGAGCCCTTTGGTTTCCTCAGTCAGTGATGGCAGCCTGTGGCAGGATCCTTGAACATCTGTGTCTGTTCACATCTATTAGGTGTGGTGCTAAATCAGTGATATTTTAACCAGCCTATTCTTTTGTATCTTTTTTTCTTATTTCCACTGAATTTAATGAGGTTTGTTTTTTTATTAAGGGAGATTTCAGCATGACTGCACAGGTACTGTTCTCCACTGCCTTGTTTTCTTCCTCTTCCCTCAAGGATAGAACAAAATAAATATCTGCATAGATTTAACCAAAAAAAAAAAAGGCAACCGCATGGTTGCCCAGTAGGAAGTGACATCTGAAACAACTCAGAGAAGATGACTGCCACCAGGAGGATGAGCCTAAGCCATGTTTTGGCTTGCCAAAGCACATGGACTTTGAGTAAGCTACTCAGAGAAGGCAGAACTGAGGTGAAGGTGAAGTACCAATTCTGCAGTTGAACAGAGAGGGTCATATTTTAACGTTTATGTGTCAATTTTCTAAGAGACTATGTTCAGTTGTTTTTCAGTCAAGTCCAACTCTTCATCACCCCACTTGGGGTTTTCTTGGCTAAGATGCTGGAGTGGTTTGCTATTTCCTTCTCCAGTTCATTTTACAGATGGGGAAACTGAGGCAAGCAGGGTTAAGTGACTTGGCCAGAATCATCCAGCTAATAAGTGTCTGTATCCAGATTTGAACTCTGGTCTTTTTGACAACAGGGCCAACGCTCTATCTAATGAGCCATCTGGCTGCCCCAAAAGACTATACAACAGTATCATAGGAGCTATGGATTACTGTATCATGTTTTAGGTATTTGTCAATGCACACTTAAGGTCCTAAGCATTTCTTTTATGGTAAACAAATAGGTATCCTATAATTGATCTACATTGTACAACACTGAGTAACTTTCTAGGAGGGACCTTTGGGGGAGACACTAGACATGAACAAAACCAAAACTTTCAAGGGATTTTTTCATGGGAACTTGGCATGTGGATACATTACAAGCCAGAGAGTGTGAGAAGAGCCTAACTCCCTTTATGGAGCCAGGTTCCCTCAGGATTGAACCTCAGCCCAGAATAGATCCCCTTAGTGGAAGAGAGTACTCCATCCCTAGTATAGACCATTGGTCTTTGTACAAATATTAAATCCATCTTATAGATAATGAAACTAAAGCCCACTTAGGCTTAGCCTGTCTATAGTCACACAACTAGTATGTATAGAAGCTGGAACTCAAACTCAGGTCCCTTCCATAGTGCCATATATTTTACAAGACACAAAAAAGTATACTGTGATGAATGAAAAGTCTGAGAGACACAATTTCTGGGTAATTATCAATTTATTAATTATGGCTAGTGAATAGTTAACAAAATGTGGTCAGTGGCTCAACATCCATCCACTCATCTATCTATCCATCTGTTCATCCATCCATCCATCTATCCACCCATCCATCCATCCATCCATCCATTCATTCTTGACTCACAGGATATTGCCAGTGCTGGAAATATCACTTTGATCTTTGCTCAGTAAAAATAAAAATAATAATAACAATAACAAACAACAACAACAAAAAACCCAGAGCACAAAGGAGTCTGTGACTCAGTATCACCTAGGCAAACACATGGACCACCTGCCACCGTCGCTATTGGGGGAAAAGCAAAAAATTCTCTTCTCCTCTGTTGGAAGTACAAGAGAGAGAAAGTGTTAGCAAAAAGTCCGAAAGAGAAGGCCTCAAAGAAAGCTGATTTTTCTTGCTCTCCTTATAGATTATTGATGGTGGCTCCATCTCTCAGTTTGCCAGCTTTGATACAACCCCAAATGCTACTATTTCCCTTCTGAGATTACCTTCCATTTTCACTGTATTCCTCTTGCATGTAAAGTTATCTGAAGGTTGTGTCCTCCATTAGAATGTGAACCCCATGAGGGCAAGGACTACGTTTTTGCTTTGCTTTCATTCTTGGTACTTGGCACAGTGCCTGGAACAAAGCAGACAATAAATGCTTCTTGACTGACTGAGATCTCACAATGGCAGGAAAGGCCTAGAAGTCCTAAGGTTCGGCAGCAGGTCAGATGGGAAAGCCCAGGAGTCCTTAAGTTACATTAGTAGATCAGATGATGGTCCTGAGGCTCTGGAGGGACTAGAGGTATAGCTGAGGGTAAGGCCTTGACTTTAGGAGGCAGTGACAGAACAGATGGTAAGGTCTGCCTAGGAAGAAATGATAGAAGAGATGATTTCAGAGAATCCTGGGAGGTAGGAACTGATGCAAGATGAGATAAGTAGAACCAAAAGGAACAATTTCTACAAGGGCAACAGTCATTTAAAGAAAAACAACTTTGAACAATTAAAACTCTGATCAAATCACATTTCCAGAACACCTCTGATGAAGCTTAATCTCCAGCACTTGACAGAGACTTGATGAACTCAAATGTGGAAGGCGACATATGTTTTGGGAAATGGCCATTATGTGGATTTATTTTCCTCGTCCCTGCTTATTTGTTCCAAGAGGAATTTTTTTCCCAGTTTTTAAGTGGAGTTTTTTAAGTCCTATGGGAAAAACAGAAAGTAATGATGATTCCAAATTTTAAAAGGAGAAGAAAAAAGAGGAGGCCATTGAAATAGTGTTTAAAAGTACACAGATGAGTACAAAAGATAGTTCAGAAGGAAGTAATAACCAGCATGACAACGTTGAAATAGGTTCATTTTATTTGCTTCTCTTTTACAGCAAGTGATAGCAAGTGAAATTTGTGGGTTCATATATAATCCCCTTTTTATGTTCTACAAACAGGATCAAATTATATCAATATTTCTTCTTCCACAACAGAGATTAGTTTGCCCATGTCACCTGAAGATCCTCTTCTTCTCTTGGCAGCCTTCTGATTACCTAAAAGCATAAAAAGTCCTACTCATGTAGATATAAGGACCCTCTGATTTGGGGGATGCTTGAAGACCACACAAGTCACCACACCCTGCCTTACTGACCTGATGCCTTTTCATATGGAGAGAATGATGTGTTTAAATAAGCTAAGTGACACAATATCTTTGTTGCATAACCTTGCTATGTTAGACCTAAATAAAGTTTCTTTCATTCAGTTTCTTATCTCCTTACCTGTGCCTTATTTCATCACAAAACCTGACCTGAACTAACAAGATGCCAATATCAGGGTTGCTCCTAGTATATGGCATAATCAGTAATTAGGGATAAGATGTTCTCATGGCTCATATCATAGTTGAGTTGGGGAAAAGGGCACTGAAAATACAAAAGATGGCATGATTGAATGGCCAGACGCGATAGGATATCATCTTCTAGCCCTTGTGTATGAGGTGTCCTCTCAATGGAACACAAAACAGGCTCCCACTCTCATGGAGTGATTAGCTCAATGGCAACTGGAGGAGGCTGCTTAGGAAGTTAAAGAAAGTCTAGAATTCCCTGGTTGTTATGGATCATCCATCAGAAATGCCAGGAATGCTAGCATAATAAATTTGAAAATCAATTGGTTCAGTGCCTTGACCAGCTAGACACAGAGATTTTGGCTTTTAAGGACCATGCAATGAAAGCTGAGAGGCAATTAATGCAAGTGGTAGTTGTGTGAAAGAAGGGAATTCTCCTTATGGGGTGTAGGGACTGACAGTAAACAGACTGAAACCCACTGTATGATTCCCAACCTAGAGGTTCAGCTTCCAGAGACTGTATACCACTAAGGTCAGAACCACAAGAAAGGAAGAAGAGAGTGGAAGTAAGGAAGATACTTGGGAACTCCCACTGGTGTTTTAAACAAACACACAAACACACACACACACACACACACACACACACACACACCGAAAAACAAAAATCTTATTATTGGTCATGGAAGGACTCACCTCTCACTGATGACATACTCCACAGTGAACTTCTTGAAGACCCTCTGGAGAAAGCACAGCATAGCTCCGCAGTTCCAGGATTGCGAGTTGCTTTGGCCATGAGGGATTTAAACAAGAAAAGGTTAGAGGAAGGAGAAAATTGCCTATCCATATCCACCAAGCTAGATAGAGTAAATAGTATCAATCATTTATTAAGCACCTACTACGTACCAGGCGCTGTGCTAAGCACTGGGGATACAAAAAGAGGCAAAAGATAGTCCCTGTCGTCAAGGAGTTTACTATCCAATGAGGAGGACAACATGCAACAAATATATGCAAAACGAGGTATGAACAGGATCGATAAGAATAATTAACAAAGAGAAATCACTGAAGTTAAGAGGGATTGGGAGGACTTCCATAGAAGGTGGGATTTTAGTTGGGACTTAAAGGAAGCCAGGTAGGTCAGAAGTGTGAACGGAGAAGGGAAGTGTTTCAGGTATCAGGGAGAGCCGGGGAAAATGCCTAGAGTGAAGAAATGGAATGCCATGTACTTGAAACAGCTGAGAGACCAGTGTCACTGAATTGAAAAATACATTTGGGACACTAAAATATAAGAAGACTGGAAAGATAGGAGGCTAAAAAGGGCTTTAAGGGGCAGCTAGGTGGAGCAGTGAGTAGAGTACCGGCCTTAGAGTCAGGAGGACCTGAGTTCAAATCCACCATCAGACACTTACTAGCTGTGTGACCCTGGGCAAGTCACTTAACGAGGTTGCCTCACTTTCCTCATTTATAAAATGAGCTGGAGAAGGAAATTATAAACTACTCCCTTAACTTTGCCAAGAAAACCTCAAATGAAATCACAAAGAATCAGTAGTGAATGAAAATGACTGAACAAAAACAACTTCAATGACTTTAAATAAAACAAAAAATATAGACCAAAGCTTCAAATAAAATCATATAAGCGTGAATTAGTTTTTGACTTGGCTACGATTTATTCCTTTCTGTGACAGAACCAAGTACTGATAAGTAAAGTTATCCTCATAACTTGAAACGTTTTCTTCCCAGGGATTTTGAAATTTGTTTCATTGTTAAAAGGTAGTAAGATCTGAGAGATCATGAGATTATAAATCTAGAGCTAACAGGGACTTCAAAGCCTCTCTAGTCCAATTACCTAATATTACAGACAAGGAATATTTTGTAAACTTTATAGTGCCATGTCAACATCAGTAATTATTATGGCTACATAAATAACAACAAAACTTAAACATGTATAGATGGAGCCAAGTCTGAAAGCAGGCACAGAGTAAATTATTTATTATTATTATTGTTGTTTTATTAGGGTTTATGTTTTGTCATAGGATCATAGGTCCAGAGTAGAGAGGGATTTCAGAACCCACTTAGTACAAACTCTTCATTTCATAGTTGTAGAAATTGAAGCCCAGGAGGGTTACATTCCAAATGGAATAAATGGCAAGGTCAAAATGTAACTCAAGTCTCTCTGTCTAGTACTTTTTTCATTTTAACATACTGCTTTATCTCAAATGGTCAATATTTGCTAACTAAATACTTTATATTTCAAATATTTTTACTTATTAATTTAAATATTTTAATTAGCTAGTTAAAATATTTTAAAAGTTCCTCTCTATAAGAGGCAATATACTATACCATGAAATGAAGAGAGAAGTTACCTCCCTGTCTTTGGAGCTGACCTGTTCTGTAACTTCAGTAATGGCAGTTGCTGTAGCTCTGTACCCATAATCTCCAATTTGTCAATCAACTGTTTGGAGGTTCAAACATATCTTCCTCTAGAAATAAAGTTATAAACAGTAGCCATGTTCCTAGGCTTACCCATGAAGGCATAATTAGCTCAGAAGGTGATTGCAAACTTGTCCACCCTTGGTAACATTGCTTCTATGTGAAAAAGGTTTCACAAGTCCAATCACTACTACCAAAAGTACATTTCCCTCATTCTTAATACCAGCCACAGTGACTTCTCACAGTGACTTCTTTGGCGACCACTCATATGGAAATCTGAGGTAGGAGGAAAGGCTTTTGGGACTAGAAGGAATGGGAAGGACTGGGGTCTCCCAGGGTCTAGGAGGAGGGAGACATCTAGAAGAGAGCCTGGGGGCTCCTGCCTGGGTATAAGCTCTTGAAAGGGAAGGGGACCTATGGCACCATGTTGACAGTAAATTACGGAGTCTAGGTGTTCTGGCTGGAAGAAAGAATAAAGAAGCAAGAAGAATTGTAGGATCCACCTGAAGTGACACTTTCCCTAAGGAGTTCTAGAGGTATAAGGCAGTCACTGCTATTCTTATCTTCTGGTGGTTCATAAGTCAGCTATTTAGAAATAGGGGTTTGTCTGGGCTCTGTCTGATAAATGGAAATAGTTATGTTGTTGCCCTAGGGAATGGGGCAAAGCCTGGAAAATATCATATTATGTCAATAAATCTTAAGATATAAACTTGACTTCAAAAACAAACCCCATATGCTCTTCTATTAACAGGACATTAGCAGACTTCCTCAGACATCACCAAACATCCTACATTATAAGTTTGTTAAGGCATTGTAATGCCAATGCAATACCCATAGTAGCTGCTTTGAATGTGCATAGGGAACCCGGCTGGTTCACAAAATACAAAAAACTCTTCCTCTAAGCTAAAACTAAAATATTTATTTGGTTCATTACTATTAGGATGCCAGATGGCAAGATTTAGCAAGGCACTCATCACCAATCCAGGAAAAACCAACATCTCAAGCATTCTCTAAGTTCCCCTAGGCAAATTCCACCCTTTTTCTCTCAGTCTGCTTCTCTCCCTGCCACACCTCTCCCTCCAAGCAATACAACATATACTGTTTCCAATCAAAGACTGGGGACTTGACTGCTTTAGTGCTGAGAAGCTTGGAAATCAGCACTTAATTGGAAAGGTGTGGAAATCCCTGTGGCCCAGAGTCTAACTGACTCTGTGGCAGGACTCCATCTGAGGCATATTAATGGGCAGGGAATATCTTATATCCCATTAACCTTACAGGCATAGAGAAAAAAAAAATTACATTGTATCATAGATTTAGAGCTGGAAGGGGCCTTAGAAAACTCATTTTATATATGAGGAAACTGAGGTCCTAAGAAATTATGTGACATGCCCAAATTAATACAGGTAATGAGCCTGAGATAGGATTTGAATTTAGGTTGTCTTACCCTGGACCGTTTTCTTTTCATTGCAACAAGATATATCCTTTCCTAGGCCTGAATGGCATCTGGAAGTCCATTTTCCCTTTCTTCACTGTATTACTCTCTTCTTTCCCCTCCTGTCCAGGGCCCTAAACCTGAATTGTAGCAGATGAACTAAAAGCTGAAATTTAGCACTTTAAATGTATCCCAGTTAAACTCAAGGCCTTTTCAAAATCCTCACTTGCGTGTTGACAGGTCAGGTGCTTAGAGGATAGCTAATTATGTCTCCACTCAGAGACTAGAGGTAGCCCTGAGGGTTTGAGATGTAGTTTTCTTGAACTATATAGTTCCCAAGCTGCTAGTATGCCTCCTTCCATGATTGTAAATTCATATGAATCAGTCACATTTCATTGATTTTTTTGAAAGGCTTATATACTAAGATGGTATAAAAAGAATGGGTAGTATAAAACATTCTCTGCAAAAGTCTGCTTTTCTTCCTAGTGTACACACAAATATCATGGGAGAATGTGCCCAAGCTTAAAGAGCCCATGGGCAAAGGAGTAACTCATAGTTCTTGGAAGTGCTTTTGCTGGAGTTCTGGTGGTATTCCCTTTAGGTATGGTGGAGCTGTTTATCTGGGCTCTTTGTGGAGCCTTGAATCTGTTTTCATCATTTAGCCAATCTGTCCTGGGATCCTGATGTAGACACTAGTTGATCCAGGGATGCTGCTAGGATGCTGAGGCTGGGATGGAGATGCCCTCTTCCCCACCATTCTTGGGGTTAGGCTGAAACATTCTTCCTGGATTGCTGTTCACTCAAAGCTTCCTAATTTCATACAGATCCCACAGAGCATTAGAGTGACCCTCAATCAATTCAAATATTTTTCCCTGTGCAATAGCTCCAGTTGATAAAGGATCTTTTTGCACTTAGTCTGGAGCCTATGACTGATTAATTAATCAACTGAAACAAGTTTCTCACCTGGTCATCAAGGTATCACATTTTATCACCTAGTTTAAGTGGGGGAGGATGATTTAGTCAATTTACTCAATCACACCCCACCCTGACATGTTTGCAAAGATCCTCATAACAACCCTGTGAATAGGTACCAAAGGCTATCTTATCCCTGTTTCAGATATAAGGAAACTGAGTCTTAGCAGTAATGGTGGTGACACTGGTATTTGAACCCCAGTGTCATTAGCTTCTCATTCCATCTTTACAATAACCCAGTGAGGTTGGTACCACACACAGTAATTGTCACATTTTGCCAATGAAAAGTTTCAGAGCACATCAAAAGGCTTGTGGATATAGGTCTATTGAGTCCAAGTTTACTGGCTTTAAAACTACTTCAGCTTAGTCACATTTTGTGTTCTAGTTCTTCTGATTTTTCTTTGCTTTGCATTAGTACAAGTGTCTTTCCAAATTTATTTATATTTCTCATATTTGTAATTTTAATAGCATAATAATATTACACTACACTGATAGATTACAGCTAGGATATTTTTAGCCATTTCCCAATCATTGAACATATGGTTTCTAGTTTTTGTTGCTATCATGAATAAAATCACTCTGAGTATTTTTGTGCAGACAGTATTTTTTCGTTTTAATAATTTCCTTAAGATACAATACTAACAGGGGGATTACTAGGTCAAAGGATGTCACTGATTTTGTAACTCTTATTGTGTTTTGCTGGATTGCTTTCCAAAGTAAAATCTATACATTTATGTTACAATGAAGTAGCTATTTCTTTACAATCTGTGAACACTGAAGTTTTGAATTCTTAACAACTTTTGCCAATTTCTTGGTTCTGTTCTTTTGTGGTACCATAGTGTGGTTGTGACGCTGAATCCTTAAAAACTATGCCCTTGGAGCACAGCAAGCTAAAAATTTGACTTAGCTTCTACAACATTTTGTTAAATTATTATTCCTTTTATCAGAAGGGAATATAAATTCTAATTTTTCTATTTCTATCAATGAGCAAAATGATGCAAAACTCTAACTAGATTTCCTCTATCTTATGTTATCAAATCTATAAGTATCTCTAAAACTTGTCTCCTCTTTTGTCAAATTTATCATTATTAGGGCATTTAAAAGGAGTCTACTTAGAGGATATAAGTGTGAGTCTTTTTTTTATTGGGATGATGTCAATACAAGAATGGAAAGGTAAGGAAAGATGGATATCCTAGGAGAAGGAAGAAGAGACGAAGAATGGGGAAATCTCACAGAAAAGAGGCATTCAGGGAAGGGTTTTTACACTAGAAGGGAAAATGGTGGGGGTGGGCATGGGGGTGGGGAGGAGGAGCAGGCAATTCTTGAACCTCACTCTCATCTGAACTGGTTCAAGGAGGGAATAATACAAATATACACAGAAAGCTGAACAGAGAAACCCATTTTTCACAACAGGGAAGGAGATAAGAGAAAAAGAAGTGGTGGTTATAAAATGAAGGGTAGATTAAAAGGAGGCAATGGTCAGAAGCAAAACTATCTTTTTGGGAGGTGATAGGGTTAAAAAAAAAGGAAGGATAATTTGAAGAGAATAGGCTTCTTGTAGGAGGTGACAATTAAACTGAGCCTCGAAGGGTGCTAGTGATCCAAGATAATGACATAAGGAGTAAGAAGGGGATTAGCCTGTGCAAAATCACAGAGGCAAGAGATGGAAGGCTGTTTACAAAAAATAGCAGGTGGGCCAGTTTTGCTAATGTAGAAGAGGAATAATGTGAAATCAACCTGAAAAAATAGGCTAAAAAAGGGAATAAGAATTTATGTAGACCCTACCATATGCTAAGTGCTTTTTATAAATATTATCTCACTTGATCCTCTCTGTGAAGTAGGTGCTATTATTATCCCCACTTTACACTTGAGGAAATTGAGGAAAATAGGTTATGTGACTTGCCCAGGATCACATAGCTGGTAAGTGTTTGTGGCTAGATTGGATTTATAATTTGCAGATTAGAAGAATTTATTTTAAAAGCAACAGGGGTCATTGAACTTTCTTGAGCCCTAATTCTAGTAGCCAGGGTGGTCCTTGGATCACACACACACACACACACACACACACACACACACACACACAAAGCAGCTGGTGGCACAGTGGATAAAGCATTGGGCCTTGAGTTAGGAAGACCTGAGCTCAAATTTGGCCTCAGAAATTTACTAGCTGTGTGACAGTGAGCAAGTCATTTAACCTCTGTTTCCCTCAGTTTCCTTCTCTGTAAAATAGGGATAATAACAACTTTAACCTCCCAGGGTTGTTATAAGGATCAAACAAGATATGTGTGAAGCACTTAGCCCAGTACCTGGAATGTAGTAGGCACTATATGAATTCTCTACATTTCCCTTCTCATTAGTACCTACTAGAGCTTGTATTCTGCTGACATTTGTCTTTAAGAATCCAGGGTTATGGGGCAGCTAGGTGGTGCAGTGAGTAGAGCATTGGCCCTGGAGTCAAGAGGACCTGAGTTCAAATCTGGCCTCAGACACTTGACACAATTACTAGCTGTGTCACCTTGGGCAAGTCACTTAACCCCAATTGCCCTGCCTCCCCCCTCAAAAAAAAAACAAACAAGAACCCAGTGTTACCTTCATGCAATGAAGCATCAGAATATCGACTTTAGTGGAGGATATAATAAATATAACATAATATAACTACAACGTTATATAATATAATATAATATAGAGTATAATGTAATATATGTAGCATTAAAATATAGTCAGATTCTCTCTTTCCTTCTCCTCTGCATATGTATGGCTTACTATGGCTATAAATTAAATAGCATTTTATAGACCTCCATTGTAAACAGAGTTTCTTCCCTGGAAGTTCCCTGTAACAATGAAATCACAGAGAGATAACATATCTATTTATACATATTATTTACATGTGCATATAAACACATACACACGTATCACATATATGCTATATGTCTGTATATACATGGATATGTATATGTGCGTGGGCATGCATATATGTATGTGTGTTTGTAGGAAGGGAGATGCAAAATTGTGATTCCATTCTTGCAAGGAACTCCCAGTAAAGAAATTCCTTTTACCAACCAATGTAGATTGATAAACTGTTATACAATTTATTGTTTTAGAGAGTTGTCTAGGGGTTTTGCAATGTCAAATGATTTGCTCAGGATCATACATCCAGGGTACATTAGAAGAAGGACTTGAAACTGTCTTTCTAACTCTGGGGCAGCTATTTAACTAGACACACACACACACACACACACACACACACACACACACAATTTCTGGAATTTAGGTGACTTTCCCTTGTGAAATATTAAGGTATAAGTTACCACATGAAATTTGAATTTATTTTATGTCATACATTATGGCTCCTTGTAGCCAAGAAATCATCAAATCTTTGAAGAGACATTTGCGGATTGAGAGTCAGGTCATTCATGAAAATCTAATAGCCAGTCTGGTTTGAAAAATTTGGATTCATTTACTAGGGATGAATTATTTAAAAACTGCAGATCTTTCTTTAAGTGTGTTGTAGTATAGCAATGTTTCTTAAAATACCCTTCCTGGATTACTAGTCCCATTGGTTATGAAGGGAAGCAGTAACTTGGCATTAAGCTTTTTTAAAAAAAAATGTTGTTTTTATTATTACTATTTTAAAAAATTTATTGAGTGCCACTTGAACCTGAAATTTTAAGGATTCTCTTTACAAAGAGAGCCTCAGGACTGACTAAGCTTTTCTCTGGAAAGAGAAAAATCAAAGAGGAGAACAAGCAAAGAAAATGTGTACATAAAGGCCACATATCCAAAAGGACATTTTTTCATCAATCATGTTTTATTTCAGTGGCAGCACTGAAAAAATTACATAAAATATGATTCTGTATTAACCTTAATCTAGATAGATTTACTCTTTAAAGATCATACTCTTTATAGGTTAGATCTTTGCCTTTTCCATCCTGATTATATATATGGTAAGACTGGGAAGTTTCCTTCAGGAATCCTGGAGATGCAAGCAGTGGAAAAGACTTAAAATTTCCTGGGAGAAAATTTGTCATTTTCCATCCTCAAATCACCTCATTTAATACCTCAGGATGTTTTTGGTTGCATACTGGCAAATGCTGCTGGAAAAAAAAAAGTTAAATTAGACTTTATAGCTGCCAGCAGAATGTTAACTGCAAGGTGGAAATGTGAGAAACCTCCCACTTTGCAACAGGGGGCTGGCAGATCAGTCTGTTTAGCTCCACTGTAAAAAATCTGCTATGATTTTAAACAGAAACCACAGAGGTTTGCTAAAGTGTATGGTGAGTTCCTAGGAATTCCTTGACCAACTAGGAAAGATTATTTTTCTAGTAAAGTAATTTAGATAAAGTATCAGTCCATATTTTGCTTGCAAAAACTATTGTGTAAGAATACATCTATAAATGGCTCTGCATATTAAAGAATGAGATATTTACTTTTCTATTCTCATAGAGCTTGTGTTATCAATACACTGTGAAAAAGGGATTTTTTTTTTGCATTTTCATCTTATAAATAAGCTTTGAAATGAGATAGCAATAAGGCTAGACTGTATTCAAAAATTGTCAGAGAAAACTCAAAAGTTTTGCAATATAGAGATAGGATGAGGGCAAAGAAAGCAGGCCTGGAACGCTATGGGATATGGGCATTTTTGCAGAAATCTGGGTCAAATTATTCCTTTTTTGGGTGACTGTATGCAGTAATATTCATATGTGGTTTGCTTTTTCCCCTTCTCTAGAGGAAGGGTAATGGTGGGAACTTTTTAGTGGTCTCTTAAGAATGTACAGGCCAAGAGTGAAAAACCTATTGGATTGTTGTTGGTGTAGTTTTGTATAATCGATGACTAGGTTTCAGTTAAGGCCCTGAGTTGGGCAGATCTTATACTCGGCTTGGGGTGGAGTGGACAAGGAAGGCATTCTGAGTATGAGAAGTGGCAGCCTGGGATACAGTTCTGGCCCAGAGAATTAGACTGTACTGTGTAGTCAGCCTGAGGACTTCAGTTAAGATTCAGGTAGGGTAGCCAGCTTTGAAGTTATTCAATTCACACTGGGTAGATTTCTTTCACTCACTTTTCATTGCTTGTACCTCTATTGTAATGTTTCTGAATTTTATACTCTTTCTCTTGTGAATTATGCAGAAGTGAGTGTAAACTTGTTTTGCTTGGCCCCAGAGAGCAATACTAGGTCCAGTGGGTAGAAGTTATAGGGAGACAAATTTTTGGCTAAATATAAGGAAAAACTTCCTAATAATCAAAGTGGTCCAATTTTGCAAGTGGCTGCCTTGTTACTGGAGGTCTTCGAGGAGAAACTAGAAGATCAAGTTAGGAATGTCATGATATTTTGGATAGGAGTTGGACTAGATGACCTCTGAGGTCCTTTCCAACTCCAAGATTCTGTGATTCATATGTGTATCCAGTAGTCAAACTGTAGCTAGTAAATGGAGATTTAGAAATTAATATGGCCAATATAGAGTGCCAATCCAGTGAATTTAGGCCCCAAAATGAATTTCTTGGAAAAAGAAATTCCCAGCCTGGCTTCAATTAGCTATACATATTAAAATATAATCCTTAACTATGTAACACCAAGTAAAAGAGAGATAATATACCAATTTACTTGATCTGTATAGAGGAACAAAAGAGTCACACAGACAGGACAAGATGACTGCAAATAATCTGGTTACAAAGATTTCCTAGATTTGTTCCACAAATCTGGGGAGTCCCAAGGACAGTGGGGGGAACTGAGTTTTGAAGGTTATCACTTTTAAAAGTCCAAGCACCAAAAAGAAAAAAAAAAGAAAGGTTTAAGCACCCATATATTCTGTAGGTAGGTTATAGGCAGACGAGAAGGGGTAAGACGACAGATGTTATGACAGGGGCAAAAAATACTGAGGAGGATGAGGAGGCTTGGAGACATAGATTTTAGTCTCTGATCAATTGCATAACTTTGAACAAATCACTTTTATTACTTCAGGGACTCAATTTTCTTGACTATAAGATTATGAGAAAGTACTAGTTATCCAATGTCCCTTTCTACTCCAAAATTCTGTGATTTTATGATGATATTCCAATCCCTATACCAATGAATGTGTGAGTTATATATAATTTTGTGGTGAAAGTTTTCATTTTTCTGTTTCTGATTAGTTTTGCTTGCTGGAAATTGGTTTTGATGAAAAGGGAATTCTTTGAAAGGTGTCAAGGATAAAATTAAGTAGAGTTAAAGTTTTAATTGGGAGCAGTTAAGTGGCACAGTGGACAGAGTACCAGGCCCGAAGTCAGAGAGACTCATCTTCCGGAGTTCAAATCTGGTCTCAGACACTTACTGGCTTTGTGACCCTGGGCATGTCACTTAACTCTGTTTGCCTCACTTTTCTCATCTGCAAAATGAGCTGGAGAAGGAAATGGCAAAGCACTCTAGTATCTTTGCCAAGAAAACCCCAAATTGGGTCACAAAGAGTTGTACACAACTGAACACAGTTCAGTTAATTTACCAATTAACCAATCAACATTTATTAATTTCCCTATGTGTAAGACACTACTAAGAGCTGAGAGTACAAAGACAAAAGTGAAACAATCCCTGACTTCAGGAAGCTTACGTTATTATGTCTTAACACACGCACATGCGCGCGCGCGCGCGCACACACACACACACACATATAAAAAGTATATACAAAACTAATTTGAGAAGGGAGGGGGTCTAAGCATCTGGGGAGAGCTAGAAAAGGTGATTCAATATTTACCATCACTGAAGTAGTGTTGAATTTCCTTGCAGGGTGCTTGGTTTGTCTTAGTCATTATGCAAGTAATTTCTATGTTTATGATGAAGTACACTTTGGTTCTTCGGTTTATTCAATTCAACTTGTTCACTGTATGTTTATTAAATCCTAGTATTGCTAGGCACTTGGAATACAAAGATGAAATAAGAAATAAAATACAGACCTTGTCTACAGCTAAAAGGGTTAAGTCACGTACAGCTTTGCTAAACTAAATGTATTAGCTAGAAATTAAGACCAAGTCTAAATCCTCACAAAGACAGGATTGAGCCATCTGATTCTGAGGAAAAGACCTAGCAAATGTAGAAGAGAAATACCAATTTGTGTGTGTGTGCGTGTGTGTGTGTGTGTGTGTGTGTGTGTGTTGTCCTTCGTGAGAACTGACTCCAAAACCTGAAATAATTTTAAAAAGAAATTTATTTGGTCATTTGACAGAGGTGAGCAAACCAGAAAGAAGAGACGGCTCCCTCCCCTCAGGTTCTGAAAGGCTTACGATACATAGGATTTTGACAAAGGCATCCACGCATGAGTCACACACAAATCACATGAAGGGAACTCAAAAGATCAGGTTGGGTGGGCCCCAAAACAAGTCCTGGGTGTGGTAACCCAAAACAAGAATGATCTTTACAAACGCCAAATCTCTGCATTGATTGACTGTACCATATTTTATGTTTTACTGGAGTAAGAAGCAAAATTAGGGAAAAGAGAAAGGCCTTAAATCTCCTCTCTATGTTTGGCCAAAATGAGTATTGAGAGACCAAGATTCAGAAATAAGATGCGGAGGCAATGAGGAAACAGAACGGAGGGCTATTGAGAAGTCCTACAGCTTGCTTGCTGATGAAAGACTAAGCTAAGAGGAGGATAATGTATCTTTGGCACCACAGCATATTAGCAGAGCTGTATGGTAGGAATTATTTCACCTGGAACAAAAACTGTTGGAGATTGGGTAGATGAAGCAGTGGTACAGAGGACAATGTTGGGGACAGGCAGCAGTGGCTTAGGAGACACATGACAGGGAGTGGAAGAGACAATGATGTTTCTCTAGATATAAAAGTGCTAGCTTTTATGGGCAATCCCTTGCTCAACCTCACCCTCACCCTTACCTTATTAACCTTTTTCTGGCCACGGGCCAGACTTTCTTTTGGGAAGGAGTCCTGTCTTTCTTGCCTCCTAACTTGCTGGATGAGAAAAATCCTTTCCCTGGCTTCTCAAAGCACACCACCTTAATCCAAAGCCAAATTTGGCAGCCTAGACCCTCCTCTCTGGCCCCTCCTGGACAAATTGATGACCCTGTTCCCCTGGAAGTATTCCTTCTTGCTTTTGAAAAGTGTCTCTCTTCTGATGGTTTGTTGTGATTCAGCTAGTCACTTTTAAGGTCTAGTTCTGCCTTTATTTGGGAAGTTGGCTATTGCTCTGGACTGGAATCTGGGCCACTTCCTCTTTTTGGAAGTCATGTGATCCCTGGTCTGCAATTTCATTAATGTGGGTATTCCCTCCAATTATAAAAATTGCATGTCCATGCCTATTCATCCATGTCCTATAGCAAACCCTCCCCAGGAGATTCAGCCAACATTCCTCTCTATTATTGTGGGGCTATTATCCCTCTTTCTCACTATGTGATCAATCTGTCTTTTCCCCTTCAGTCACAATGTGTCTGCTGGATCCTTAATGTTACTGCTTTTGAGTAATTCTCTGTTAATAATAAATTACAACCTGCTCACACCTACCATGTACTGCTCCATTGCTCTTTGGGTACCTTCAAATCTTCAGAGACTGCTGTGTTCCATGAGTCAGAGGCATTAAACATTATTGGAAGTACACATTAAAAATATGGGGGTAATGTGGAAATTTGTTTTTGCCATATGTGTACATTTGTTACAGGGCTTTGTTTTTTTTTTCTTTTTCTCCAGTGATGGGGGTGGTGAGTAGGAGGGTGAGGAGAAATAAGTGACAGCAAAGGAAGAGAAAAGAAAGAGAAATAGAAAAAAAAGAGAGAGAAGGAAAGGGAAGGAGGACAGGAAGGAAGAAAGAAGGGAAGGGAAAGAAAGAAATGAAAAAAGAAAAGCAGAAAAATAGAATTAAATAGGGTGATTGAGACATAAAAAAAGAAAAGAAGGAAAGAAGCACAGGCAAGCAAGAGAGCTTTAAAAGATACAGGTTGAACTTATAAATTTAAAAAGAAAAGCAGGTTGTACATAATAGAGATCTGTAATTTCATGTAAGATTTCCTCCACCACCATTTCCCCCCCCCCGCCCCCCACTTATTATATAAATCCCTGTTTTATTTAGGTTTGCTAAGGTTGTAATAAAATAAAAGTACAAGCCTTCGTTTCAGGGACAAGCTTGAGATCATTAAAGTTGCCATTCAATTTCTCGAAGGCTATCTAGTGTGATCTCTTCCTGTTCAATTCTGGGCCCTAAGGGCAACAAGGAGAATTCACCTCTCTTCCAATGAGCTTCAATCTTTCTCTGACCAATCAGTAACTTTCAGCTCAGTAACTGAAGCCTTCTTGTCGATTGACTCTCAGCTTGATCATCAACAGTCTCCTCCCACATTATACTGAATAACTGTATTTGTTCACATGTGGATTTTATCAGTTTTTTTGGGGGGGGGGAACAAAAGTTTCCTTTTCCTTTCACAACCAAATAGTGCACATACAAAAGGGACCAATACATTATATCCTTCACAAATGGATTTAATTATTTTTCTTCATGTGAAAATTCATTTCCTGCCCCTTTCAGAAACCAAACTGCTTACATATGAAAGGGGTATTACCTTGCACATGGGTCAGCTCCCCGGGTTCTTGATCCAACTGGACAACTGCAGAGTCTGGACAAAAATAGTTATTTGTCCACTTGGCTTTTTCTAAATGTACAGTTAGGTCAGCCTTTTTTTCTTTTTTAATGTTTTTGAATCTCATTTAGGAGACTCTTCCACGTTCTGAGTCTTAATGTAATCAGCCTTATGCCATTTGCTAGTAGAGTTATCAGGAGGCTCTTTGCCAGCAAGAATAACTATCTTGAGGACCTCACCATCTGTAGAGAATACCTCTTTCACTTGGAAACCTTTGGACATTTTCCACACTAGTGGCAAACACCTTCGTGAATGTTCATTTCCTTGTTTTATGACTACTTGATACTAGTAATCAAAGAAATTTTGAGCCAAGTTATTTCTGTTGTTATATCCTTCAAAGAATTTTGTATGACTTTGATATATAATTGGGAGGCACCTTATTGGAGGAATCTTTAAGGTGGCATTTTGGTTTATAGGATCAATATTTTTTTTTACATTTAACAGACAATAAGCCCCCTGGAATCTTGTATTTTTTTTCTTTTTACATCATTTGTGTAATGATATGTTCTGCTGAAGAATATCATTGACAAAAGCAAAAATATTTTTTTAATATATAGTTTTCTTTAAGATTGCGGCACAGTGAGGAGGAAGTGCTAGCTCTGGAATCAGGACCTCGATTCAAATCTCCTGCCTATGTCCTATATGACCTTAGTCAAAGCACTTTACTGCCTTGGTCTTCAGTTAGGACATTCTCATAAAAAATTGAGAAAATAGACAAATAGGTTAGGAGTTACGGGTTTTCTCTTGATTGCCATTTTTTTTTTGTCATAATAAGGCCCAAGATTTTGTCTAAGCTTTTAGAATCTTCCCATCTTTTAAATACTATGAGAATTAATCCTTCAGTGTACTCAAAATTGTTTTGCCTCTAGCATGAACCTTTCTGTGTACATGTAGTTAAGGCCAAATTCTAGTTGCTCTCACCATGTTTGTTTTCATTAATGCCATTTCTATTTCTTCATGTTGCATATGGGAGACTGTGATATTGGAATCTAATTATATTAGTTCCATTTACATTGTTGGTTAAAAGAGAAATAGGTTATGGGAATTAAATCAGTTGAAGAACTGGGAGGTTAAGGTAATTGAGGGAACATCAATTACATACTGAAGTCCCCAAGTATGAGGCAGGATTGTGGCAGAGACTGTGAATCAGGCACTCAGCTCAATGAAGAAGGAAGAACATCCTGGCAGGTAGATAGTTAATGGCCGCTAAGACCTAGATTGGGTGATAAATTTGGAGAGTTGTGAACCTCAAAGGATAAAAGTGTGAGGGTAGTAAAGGAAGAGTGTGGAAATAGCAATGGGAGAGCAAAGAGTATTCCTAATCCTCCTCTATGACAAAACTGCCAGACTTGTAAATGAACTAGGGGGATGTGTACCCCAAGCACGCGAAGACATCCCAAGCAGAATGGGAGGATGAGAACAGTTTGTTCCAACAGTCATAAAGGTGGCTGTAGTGCGTGTGGAGCACTTAGAACTTGGTCAAACCTCAAAGATGCCAAGGTCATCCACTGCATGCCAGGCCATCACCACTTACCTTGACTTTTGTCTTGCCACTGAACTTCGATGAGTCTGAAAGAGAGAGTGAGGCTGATGACTTTGTGCAATTCTTCCTTACATAAATCCAATTCACATATGAGTCAAGATATCACCCCATGATGTCATTAGTCCCCCTTGAAAATGTAGGATAAACAACAACAACAATGCAGCAAAGGGAACTCTTGGTGATTGCCTGGCTGAGGAGTAGGTCTGCCACCCTTTAAAAAGCAAGGTAGACCCACTCTGAGACTGTGACCTAGTTTGTGAGGAAGCTCTTCACTTTTTTCCTTTGGCAGTGCATTGGAGCAGAAGGATATTTCTCCTCCCATTCCCCTATTGGTGAAGACATCTTGAACTAAAAGCATGTGTCCAGAAGAGATAGAGCTTGGCACGTAGAGCTAGGATCGTGCTGCTTGGGAGATGACAAACCTTCATAGCCAAGACTTTGAGGGAACAGAAAAAGGGGAAGCTTCCCATTGGTCTCATTGTTAAGGTTCTGGTACTTTCTTCAACAGCATATCTCCCCAGCCGTTGACTTCAGCTAAGCCAGAAATTCTGGCCACTTATGGAAACAAGGTAGTAGAGTAGAGAGAGTGCTGGGCATGGAGTCAGGAAGACCTGAGTGCAAAATCTGGTCTCAGACACTGACTAGATTTGTGACTCTGGGTATGTCATTTAAGCCCCATCTTCCTCAATTTCCTCATTCCTAAAATGGAGATAAGAATAGCTCCTACCTCTCAGGGTCATGGTGAGGATCAAATGAGATGATATTTGTAAAGTGCCTAGCACATAATGCTTACTACATACATTTTTGTTTCCCTCGATCGAGATATGAGTCCTGAAGAGAGCAAGTCAAGTAAACCCAGCAGAACTATAAGATTGACTAAGGCTTTCCCTAATTTACATTCTAAGAAAGGAAGACAGGGGAACAGTGGTCAGGGAAGGGAGTTTTGGTCTAGGTGATCAAAGAGATTGTGAGTGGTTACAGAGCAGTGGATTGTGATCAGATCATTACTAAGGATGCTATTGTTTGGTTCAGAACTAGCTTTGCAAACAGCTAGATGAAAAAAAACCTGAAGCTTGGGACAGTGCCACCTCAACCCTGAGAGCAGAGCCCAACTTTAACATAAAGTTAAAAGTCAAGAAGCAGGTTGGAAGAATGAACAAACAACAACAAAAAGAACCTGACCTAGAAAGTTATGAGAGTGACAGGGAAAATCAAAACACAAACTCAGAAGACAACAAAGTAAAAACTTCTACATTTAAAACCTCAAAAACAAATGCAAATTGGCCTCAGGCTCCAAAAAATCCTGGAAGAGCTCAAAAAGGATTTTTAAAAATCAAATAAGAGAGGTAGAGGAAAAATTGGGAAAAGAAAAGAGAATAATGCAAGAAAATCATGAAGAAAAGTGTCAATATCTTGGTAAATGAGGCACAAAAAACACTGAAGAAAATAATACCTTAAAAACAGAGTAGGCCAAATGGTTAAGAAAAAAAGCACAAAAATTAACAGAAGAAAAGAACTCCTTAGAAAGTAGAACTGGACAAAAAGAAATCACTTTGAAGGAGACATACTTAGAAGATGTTGTGAAGGATGCAGCTTTTGCTCATTTGGCAACATTGATTCATCACAATCCTTAGCCTAAGGAAGAAATAAACTTGAAACACTCCCTCCTGGGGCTTTTTCCAGAGGAAAGGCTTCCTGGTAGGGATCAAAGATATGCAAAAAATGAAAATATTTGGGTAATCTCCAGGCTACTGCTATGCTGCTGTCTTGCTACCTTAGGGCCTCCTTGATTCCTCTTTCTCCTCATAAAAAAAAATCATTTTACTGTTTTAAAAATGTTATCATTTATCTTAATCATTCTTTTCTTTTTAAATTTTGAGTTCCAAATTCTCCCTCTCTGTTACACCCCCTCTACCGCCCACTGAGAAGGCAAGCAACATGACATGAATTAAACATGTGAAATCATGCAAAACATTTCCATGTTAGCCATATTTTTTAAAAAGAAAGAAAAATAAAGAAAATGAGAAAATTATATTTCAGCTTTCACACTCTGAGGTAGATAGCATTTTTTCATCATGAGTCTTTTGGAGTCCACTACTCCACCAATAATTCATTACTGTATCTATTTTTCCCTCATCTCCTCTAACATATATCATTTCTTATAGGTATGAGGTAGTACCTCGGAGTTGTTTTAATTTGCATTTCTCTAATCAATAGTGATTTCTAGCATTTTTTTATGTGGCTTTGATTTTGATTTCTTCTTCTGAAAACTGCCTGTTCATTTTCTTTGACCATTTATCAATTGGAGAATGGGTCTTATTTTTATAAATTTGGTTGCTTTCTTTCTTTCTTTTTTTTTTTGGTTTTTTGGCAGGACAATTAGGGTTGTCACACAGCTAGTATATGTGTCAAGTGTCTGAGGCCAGATTTGAACTTGGGTCCTCCTGACTCCAGGGCTGGTGCTCTACTCTCTGCGCCATCTAGCTGCCCCTTATTTTTATAAATTTGATTCAGTTCTCTATGCAATATATGTTTGAAAAAAAGAGACCTTTATCAGAGAAACTTCCTGTACATTTTTTTGATATTACTTCATTACCCATAGTACATTTTAGCAAAATGTAGTTTCCCTGCTTATCTCTTAATTAGGCCTATTTTTGCTTTTGCTTTGTCTAAGATCATGATTGCTAACTCTACCTTTTCTTTCTGAAACATATTAGATTCTGCTATAACCCTTTATTTTAATTGTGGGTGGGATTCTCTTCAGGTGATAGTAGATTTTTTCTATTTCTACTTTACCTTCTTGTTCTAGATGAACTTCAGGGTAATTTTCCTTAATAATTTCTTATAATATTATATCCAGATTATTTTTTATCGTAACTTTCAGGTAGTCCAATAATTCTTATATTGTCTCTCCTCAATCTGTTCTCCAGATCAGTTTTTTTTTCTAATGAGATGTTTCAGATTCTCTTCGATTTTTTTCTAGTTTTATTATTTCTTGGTGTCTTATATCATTTGATTCCTCTTGCCCAATTCTAGTTTTCAGGAATTATTTTCTTCCATAAGATTTTGTATCTCTTTTTCCAATTGGTTAACTCTCTTTTCATCATTTTCTTGGATTGCTTTTATTTTTTTCCCTAATTCTTCCTCAATCTCTCTTATTTGATATTTGAATTCTTTTAAAGGTTTTCCAAGAACTCTTTTTGGGCTTATGACCATTTGATTTTGCTTTTTAGGGTAGGAGAGGCTTTTTTTAACCTCATTATCTTCCTCTGAATATGAATCCAGGCCTTCTTTTACAGCAAAATAACTATCTGTGTTTGAGGTCTTTTTTCTTTGCTTTTTGTTTTTATTTTGTCCTATTTTATTTTTTAGTAGCTTATTATGACAACCAGGTTTTAATACTGAGTTGTGGGTAATGTTGTCCTAGGCCTCAGGACCTCCTTACTGTTACTTTCTGAATTCGGTCTTGGGGCTCAATCTCAGGGACTCTTCTCCTCCCTTAAGCCACACTTAGGGCCAAACCTCAGCTCCTGAAGATCCTGTCTTTTCTGAGATCCTCTCAAGTTGTCTTAGGAGGACAATTGCTTTGCTCCTTTATTTTTTGCTGCTCTGCATTTATTTTGTGGCAATTTTCTGTCTATTTCTGGAGAAGATCTAGAGAGCCTGGAAATTTCTGATCTACTCCACCATTTTTTCCAAAATGCCAATTTCGGGTTTTTTGGCATCATTCCAACATAACTGTTTCTCTTTTGACCAGCAACCCTGAGGGTCTTCCCCTCCCAGTTTGATTTTGATTTTTTTTTTTTAATTAAAGGGGCCATCCCTTGTCTCACTTCTCAAAGAGACCTATTCACTGAATGGGTGTTACCTAACTCAAAATGAGAACCTGAAAAGACCTTAGCCTAAAAGAGCTGGGGTCTCCCATTGCATCCTGGGCCATCTCCAGTCACCCTGATGAAAATCTGACCACTGGACCCAGGTGACTCTGGAGGAGAGAGTGAGACTGGTGACCTTGCACAGCCTCCATCACTCAAATCAAAATCAACTACAAGTCATGTCATGATTTCCCTGATGTCATGGTCCTCTTCAAAAATGAAGGACAAACACAGCAACCACACCCTTCAGATTTTTAATATAGAAGCTGCTAAATCTTGTATGATTCTGACTGTAGCTCCATAGCATTTGAATTTTTCTTTCTAGTTGCTTGCAATAGTTTCTCCTTGACCTAGGAGTTTTGAAACTTAGCTGTAATGTTACTGTGAATTTTTGATTCGATATGTCTTTCAAGAAGTATTCGGTGGATTCTTTCAAGTTCTATTTCATCTTCTAGTTCTAAAATTCAGGGCAAATTTCCTTAATAATTTCCTGAAGCATAGAGCCCAGACTATTTTTCTTTTAATCATGATTTCCGGGTTGTCCAATAATCCTTGTACTATCTCTCCATGATGTGTTTTCCAGGTCAGTTCTTTTTCTGATGGATATTTCATGTTCTTTTCTATTTTTTCATTTTTTAAAAATTTTATTTTATTATGTCTTGGTATCTTACAAAGTCACTAGTTACCCTTTGCCTAATTCAAATTTTTTTGTAGTTTCACATGCAATAATCTTTTTTAAAAATCTTTTTTATTTAAAGTTTTGAGTTCCAGATTTTATCCCTCCCTTTCCCATTTCCCTTACAACCTCCCTGAGATGGTAAGCAATCAGATGTAGGTTATATATTTGCAATTATGTAAAACATTTCTGTTAATCATTTTGTACAAGAAGACTGAAATAAATGAAAAAAATGAAAGAAGGTGAAAAATAGCATGCTTCAGTATGTACTCAGACAATTTCAATTCTTTGTCTGGAGGTGGATAGTATGTCTAATCATTAGTCCTTTAGGATTGTCTTGGATCATTGTATTGTTGTGTATAGCATTCTCCTGGTTTTGTTCTCTGCCCTATGCATTCGTTCATGTAAGTCTTTCCAGGTTTTTCTGAAATCGTCCTGCTTGTCATTTCTTTTTTTTTCTTCTTCCAAACTTTATTTTTATTTAATATATTTAGTTTTCGGCCTTGATTTTCACAAGAGTTTGGATTATGAATTTTCTCCCCATTTCTACCCTCCCACCCACTCCCAGATGGCGTACATTCTAATTCTAGTTGCCCTGTTCCCCAGTCAGCCCTCCCATCTGTCACCCTACTCCCCTCCCATCCTCCTTTCCCTTCTTCTCTTGTAGGGTAAGATAAATTTCTATGCCTCATTGCCTGTGTATCTTATTTCCTAGTTGCATGCAAAAGCTTTTTGTTTGTTTGTTTTTGAACGTCTGTTTTTAAAACTTTGAGTTCCAAATTCTTTCCCCTCTTCCCTCCCCGTCCCACCCTCCCTAAGAAGGCAAGCAATTCAACATAGGCCACATGCTTATCATTATGTAAAACCCTTCCACAATACTCTTGTTGTGAAAGATTAACTATGTTTTACTCCTTCCTAACCTATCCCTCTTTATTGAATTTTCTCCCTTGACCCTGTCCCTTTTCGAAGGTGTTTTGTTTTTGATTACCTCCTCCCGCTGTCTGCCCTCCCTTCTATTGTCACCCCTTTTTTATCTTCTTCCTCCTTCTTTCCTGTGGGGTAAGATACCCAATTGAGTGTGTATGGTATTCCCTCCTCAGGTCAAATCTGATGAGAGCAAGATTTACTCATTCCTCTTCACCTGCCCCCTCTTCCCTTCCTACAGAACTGCTTTTTGTTGCCCCTTTTATGCAAGATAATTTACCCCATTCTATCTCTCCCTTTCTCCCTCTCTCAATATATTCCTCTTTTATCCCTTAATTTGAATTTTTTTTAGATATCATCCTTTCATCTTCAACTCACACTGTGCCCGCTTTCTCTCTCTCTCTTTCTCTCTCTCTCTCTATGTATACATAAATAATATATACACCTACATACATATATACATAGACACACACATATATATGTATGTATATATACATATATATATGCACATATATATGTATATTCTTTTCAGTTATTATGATACCGAGGTCTCATGAATCATACACATCATCTTTCCATGAAGGAATGTAAACAAAACAGTTCAACTTTAGTAAGTCCCTTATGATTTCTCTGTCTTGTTTACCTTTTCATGCTTCTCTTGATTCTTGTGTTTGAAAGTCAAATTTTCTATTCAGCTCTGGTCTTTTCACTGAGAAAGCTTCAAAGTCCTCTATTTTATTGAAAATCCACATTTTGCCTTGGAGCATGATACTCAGTTTTGCTGGGCAGGTGATTCTTGGTTTTAATCCTAGCTCCATTGACCTCCAGAATATGGTATTCTAAGCCCTTCGGTGCTTTAATGTGGAAGCTCTGCTTGTCATTTCTTACAGCACGAATCATATACCACAGCTTGTTGAGCCATTCCTCAATTGATGGGCATCTCTTTGATTTCTAATTCTTTGCCACCACAAAAACAGCTGCTATACTTTTGTACAAATAAGTCCTTTTCTGTTTTATTATTTGGGATGTCTTTGGGATACAAACCTAGCAGTGATATTGCTGGACTATTCAAAATTTAAGGAATTATTTTCTAAAGTGAGCTTTTGTACCTCTTTTTCCATTTGAGAAATTCTGCTTTTTGAGGAGTTTTTCTCTTCAGTGAATTTTTGTCCCTCTTTTACCGTTAGGCCTATTCTGTTGTTTAAGGTATTATTGTCTTTAATATTTTTTGTACCTCTTTTACCAAGCTGTTAATTCTCTTTTTATAATTTTCTTGCATCAGTCTAATTTCTTTTCCCAATTTTTTCTCTGCCATACTTATCATTTACTTTAACTCTTTTAGGAATTCTTGTTGGACTGTTTTCACATTGTTATCTTCTTCTGAATTTATGTTTTGGTCTTTCCTGCCACCACAGTAGCTTTTTATGGTCAATTTTTTTTTTTTAGTTAACTTTTGTAGCCTATTTCTTAACTTTGAACTTTATGTTAAAGTTGGACTTGCCTCACCTGGGGGTGGGAAGGCACTCTCCCAAGCTTAGGCTTTTTTAGGGCTGCTGTTTTTAGAGTTCATTCTGAGGGTCTGCAAGTTTTAGGTGCTTCCAAGGTAGTGCAATCTTGAGAGAGGTGTGGTCACTGCTCTTCAGGTCTGTGCTCTGCTCTTTACCCAGGAAGGGGCTCTGCTTCCCTGCAGTGCCAAATATTAGTGCTTCTCTTGGGTCTGCGACTGCATCCAGGGCCCCCGTTCTCTTGTGACTGACCACCAGAACCCTTCTCCACCCTGGAACTAGATCCAGCTACATTCAATGCTAGGAAAGAATTGCCTATTATTTTTTTCTGACCAGTTTTCCAACCTCCTCACCATCTCTGGGCTGTGAGCTCTGGAAGCCACTTCTGTTGATGTTGCTGCTGCCTTCAACTTTGAGCATTCCAAACAGGACTCTATCTCAAAGTCACAGACTTTTCTTGCTCATCTCCTAAATTGTCTTGGCAAGAAAAATGTTTCACTCTGTCCTTTTGCTGACTCTTCTGCTCCAAAATTTGATTTCACGCATCATTTTAAAATTATTTGGAGGGGAAAGTTGAGAGTGCAGCTAGATTGCTACCTCTGATTCACCATGCTCTGCCTCCCATTTTGCTCTTTAGTCAGTCCTTTGACAAGTGTCTAGTAAAGACATGGCTGCCAGCTCCTGATGTTCTAGGAATGATGCTGGGATGCAGATGGGAATATGGAAAATTCAAAATCCTCCTGACTCTTCAGAGCACAAAAAGTCCTTTGTTGGTTGTTGCTGGTGGTAGTGGTAGTGAAGTCTCAAAAACTTTAGTGTCATTTTAAGCTTTAATAGCTCAAAACAGCACTAAGACTTTTGGGACACACTGTATTCTAGATATAATATATGAATCTATGTATTGTGTTTATATATACATAAAAATACATAAATGTGTATATACATATGTAGACATGCAATGCATAAGTTCTTATACTATAACTAGTGTTTATTAATGAACTAAACAGAAATCCAACTGACCAAGGAGCTAATTATCCCTTTCTGTGGTCAGCCACTAGCATTTCAGTTCTTAGTTTGTGTGTATACATGTGTATATATACATACATGTGTATATAAACACACACACACACACACGTGTGTGTATGTGTATAGGGACAACTAAGTCACTCAGTGGATAGAGCACCAGGCCTGGAGTCAGGAAGACCTGAATTTCAAATCTGGCTTCACACAGCTGTGTCATCCTGGGCAAGTCACTTAACCCTGTTTGCCTCGGTTTCCTCATCTGTAAAATGAGCTAGAGAAGGAAATGGTAAGCCACTTCAGTATTGTTGCAACAATTTGGTTAGCAGCTGTTGTGGGGGTAAAAGACCAACACAAGCCCAACAACAAGAATGCTGCCAGCATGCTGCAAAAGCCCAGGTTCTTTTGATCTGCTTTACTAAGGAAAGCAATGTTAAGAAGTTAACAATCTTACTTTAATCCGGCATACAAATGTCATTCACTTAGTTCAAGGGAAAAAGCCAGCACCCTGAACTTCAGAGCAAATACAAACAAATTACAAACATCAACAGACAGACCTTGTCTGATTCAAATCTCAATGCATACCAGGGTTTAACAAAGTCCCAACATCCGGGTTTACAAGCTGGAGGGCTCCTAACTACAGCTGCCCAGAGTATCCACATCAACACACCTCCAAGAGTGAGGACCCCAGGGAGAATGCTAGCCTCTGGGTTTATATATCTTGTTCAAGGTCAAAGGTGAGTCACACATGCCACTCGCCCACATCACCTAAAAGTGTCACAAAAATGCAACTTAAACCCACGTGGTCTAAAAGCCTCTGATGTCACAAACATGTCACTCAAACCCACGTAAACTAGGCTTTCCCTTGAGGCAAGGAGGTCATCAAGGACTCCTAATTTAATCAAGGAAACAAAGGTCAAACTCTTCAAGGGCACTTGACTGAATAAGTGTTAAAAGCCCATCTTGATTACCAAAGCAAGTATGTACCAAGAAAACCCCAAATGGGGTCAAGAAGAGTTGGAAATGATCGAATCATAACATGCACGTATATAGGTGTGTATGTATGTTTGATTGGAGTCATGCTTTCATTGGCGTGAGGGCTTTCTCCATGAGGAATTTTCTCTACTACTGTGGATTGGCATCCTATCTATAACTCAGCCTTAGAAAGTTGCTTGGGGCACTGAAAGGTTAAGGACTTGTCCAGGATGTCATATTCACTATGTGAGAGAAGTAGGATGAGAATTCAGATCCTTCTGGCTCTGATCTGACTCTCTGTTTACTCTCCCATGCTGGTGATATATCTATAACATTATTTGTACGTACACTGGGAATTCCCTGCATGGATGGTAGGTCTGGACCAAATTAAACTGTTAAAAGCTGAAAAGGTTAGGAGATGAGCTTTCAATTTACATCCAGTTTACATCCAGAAGTCTATGGTCCCTGAGAACAGAAACCCTTTATTTTAGATAATGTCTGTTTTTAGCTTTCCTATCCCACATGAATGCTTAGAAAAGACTGCTTTTATGCATATACTTATGGCATATCAAGCTTAGTTTCCAGATTATGCTATTACTACAGATTAGTTTCAGTTTAGTAATAGGAAAATCAAATAGGAGGCTTTTTCACTAGCATAGGAAGAGATGACAGGGGCTTGAACTATGGTGATGGCTGTGTGAGTAGAGGGAAGGGGATGCTAATAATGCAGAGATAAAAATGATAGGATTCAGCAGCTAATTGCACTTAGGGGGGAAAGAGAGTAAGAATGACACCAAATCTGTGAATCTGGGTGGCTGACTAGTAGGATAGTGATGCTTTTGACAATACTCAGGGGGCAGCTAGGTGGCACAGTGAGTAAAGCACTGGCCCTGGAGTCAGGAGGACCTGAGTTCAAATCCGTTCTCAGACACTTGACACACTTACTAGCTGTGTGACCTTGGGCAAGTCACTTAACCCCAACTGCCCTGCCTTCTCCCCTCTAAAAAAAAAAAAGAAAGAAAAAGACAATCAGTTTGGAAGAGGAGAGGGTTTGGGAAGAAAGATAATGAGTTTTGGGCATTGAGTTTGAGATGCCTCTGGGATATCCAGTTTAGAACGTTTAAGAAGCAGTCGGTGACATGTGATCTAAGAAACTGACAGAATGGGGGCAGAGTGAAGGAAGGAAACCTTTCAAATACGGTCATGAGTTGAAGTTCCTCCCTAACCAAACAGGTAAACTTGACTTCTTTTTTGATACAGTTGGAAGATAATAATACAAATAATCATGACGGTTGACATTTACTTAGCACTTTTATAGTGTAAATACCACTTTCTTCACAAGTACCAGCAGGCTGAAATATTTCTGAAGTCATTTTTCCCAGGTGTGATCAAAATACAAGCACACAAACAACTACTCAGTGGTAAAAGGAGTGGGAGCATGGCCAGCACTCCCTGGCATGAACGCACATACATATGTATGTATTTATATATATATGTATACACACACACATATATTCAAGTTATGTCTCTAGCACACAATTTCTGTGTGATAATGGGCAAGTAGCAAATTATCAAGTGTTCTAGTCAGATCTCTAAAACTGAGTCACACAGAAGTTGCTGATTTGCATTCATTGGAAGAAGTTTCTGTAGTGGGAGTTCTCAACACTTGTGAAATCTAGACTCAACCAAATATTGATGAGTCTACACACGTATATATGTACTGTATCCATGCATTGATCTACACATCTATCTATCTATCTATCTATCTATCTATCTATCTATCTATCTATCTATCTATCTATCTGTCTGTCTGTCTATGTGTTGGTGTTGTTCATTCTTTGCTCTCAAAGAATTACATCAGGAGGGTGATGTTTTGACTTGCTCATGAATTGGATTTAAGTGAGGCAGAGCTGTGCAAAGTCATCAGCCTCACTCTCTCCTCCAGAGTCACTGAAGTCCAGTGAGACAAAAGTCAAGATGACTGGAGATGGCCTGGGGTGCAGTAGGTGACCTTGGCTCAGGTCTCAGTTTATCTGAGGCAATGTCCAACACCTGTGTTTGTGTATAATATAAATGCATGCATGAACACACAATATGTCAGTAGAATTACTTTGAAAGTAGCCATGTGTATGTAGGACCATGAATGATACATTGTTAAATAAAAAAGATATTCAAACAAATGTAGGAGCTTGAGACCTCCAGCTGGACAGAGAGGTAGCCAAGGGATGCCCAGGGAACTTGGTGAAGCGGAAAAAACAAAAACGAAATTAAGATGAAGAACAGAGGGAGTAAACAGCAGAAACCCACAAAAAGGAGAAAAAAGAAGAGGGGTTGAGAATGGTAAGGGAAGCTGTGAACAAACAGGGAGGATTTCAGGATCACACGATCATAATTCTATACCTAGAAGGGATCTCAGAAGTCATCTGGTATAAGTTTTTCGTTTTAGAGATGAGACTCAGATAAGTGACTTGGACAAAGTCACACAGGTAGTAAGTAGCTGAGTCAGGATTTGAACCCAGGACTTCTTGTCTCCAAGTCCAGGACTCTATGATTTATATGTCTGTCCTCTTCATGTATATCTGGGGGTGGCATGATAAATGTGGTTGGAAACACTGCAGTGGTCTCCTTTTGGAGATGCTTCACAAGGCTCAGTGTCAAAGCACATTTAAGATACTATAGATAAGCCTTTTGACTGTTTTATAGGATGTATCCCTATTGTGGCACACACAGACACACACACACACTCACACAGATACATTTAAATCCAGTAACCTGTTTCTATCATATTGTTAAACTCTCTGGAAACCAGGGATACCTGAACTAAGTTGAACTTTAATTTAAAAATATGTTAAATAAAAAGTCAACTTTAATATGGTTTTAACTCTTCCATCCAGACTCTGACCTGTTACTTTTGTTCTGGGGATTAGCCAAACAAGATATCCTTTTACTTTGATCAGTCATCTGGGCCAGAGCAACCTTGTATGAATTCTTTTCAGGTTGGCCTATTCCACCAGAGACTGAACACTGCAAAGAGGCAAGGAAAGAACTGAACAGATTTGTGTTGGTAATCAAAATGGCCTTTGTTTTCTTTGAGTAACTCAGTGTATTTCATTAAGCCTTACTAGGTGCTAAGCCCCAGGCCCAAAGCCCTATTAAGTATGGAACCTATGTGGGTGTGGATTGATGACTGGGGTGGGGCCCAAGGTGGGGCTGGCTAAGGGGAGGTGTTAACTCCAGAGCCATGCCCTATTAGGTGTTAACCTAATCTATGTGGATGTGAACCTGCCAGGGTCCTAAGGGGAGGGGCCAACTCAAGAACCAATAAGCTCCGGTCATTCTGAGGATGCTTGATGACATCAAAAACTCTATAAGAGGAGAGAAGACAGCTTGAACATTGATTTTCTGTTGGAGCCAGAGACAGCTACAGCCAAAGTGCTGAGCAAGGACTCGAGGCCAGTGGGTGATCTTCTTACCAAGAGAGGGAAAGCATGAATGTGATTTGGTTTAATACCATCATGTTTTTCTGTGGCCTCCTGGTTACCCTTGTGAGGCGGACTTATTGGGCCTGGAAGCTTTTGATCAAAATATCAAAATGGAGAGGCTGGTTAGTGGGTCTGTTACTTTGGAGCCTGAATAAATGCTTTAATTCTTCTGCCTTCCTAGAGAATTCCTTATATCCTGTGGTTCTGAACCATTCAGACATATATATGATTCTCTTTGAAATCATAAATTCTGCCTTCATAATACAAGATTCCAGGCAGAAGACAATGATTTCTTAAGTGGAGTACCAGTGCTTAATTTAGCCTGGCCATATCATCAGAAAGCCATCAGGAGATTTGGATACATTCCAATTCTCCTCTTCCCTCATTAGCAAAGGCCTGCATTCAAATGATTTGAATGAGAATGAAAAGTAAAAACAATCCACCAGTAACTTAAAAAATAAACATATAAACCCTATGCTTACTAAATATTTAACAATGAATGTTATACCTCATTTGTTTTCTTTTGTTTGGGTATTGATTATTTTAATACTTTGCTGCTTCTAGGTTGTGTATATTTTTAATGAGACATTCCAGGAGAGTTCCCTCTCCTTTGCTTCTCTTCACTTCGTATCCCTTGGACAGTATCCACTACTATCCTCTTCACGTCTCTAGTCTTAGATGAAGGCTGACACTGACATCCTTGATCTCATCCCATCCTTTAGCAAACTGTCTTCATTATCATTCCCATTCTCTCACATTTTCAATCTCTCCCTTATCCTTAAAAATTCTCACTAGTTTCTACCATCTGCACTGGCTTTCATCTTATATCTTTCCTAACTTTCTCAGCAAGGTCCCACCACAACAATTCCACCCCCAGCATCAGCCACCAGTGAGGCCTTGACACCATTGCTGACCAGCAGTGAAATCCTGACCCAGGGCTAGCCAACAGCAAAACCCTGCCCCTGGGGCCTGAGAGCAGAGAGACCTTGTTTCCATAGCAACCCAGTAGCAAGGCCCTGCTCCCTGGAGCAGGCCGGCAGCTAAACCCCATACCCAGAGGAGGCCAACTGGGAGCCCCCTCCTCCCCCCTGTATAAGCCAGAAGGTAAGCCTACCCTCCTGTTTCAACAATCCGGCTAGCAGCTTCTGTGGGGGTGTCAGATCCACCAACAACCAGCACCCAGAAAGCTGCCAACACACTGCAAAAGCACAGGTTCTTTTGATCTGTTTAACTAAGGAAAGCTACGTGAAGGGGTTGACAAGCTTGCTTTAATTCAGCATACAGATATCATTCACTTAGTTCAGGGGAAAAAGCCAGCACCCTGAACTTCAGAACAAAATACAAACAAATTACAAATCAACAGACAGACTTTGTCTGATTCAAATCCCAATTCATAGTTACCAGAGTTTAACAAAGTCTCAGCATCTGGGTTTACAAGCTGGAGGGCCCTTAGCCACTCAGCTATGTATCCTATAACAAGGGGTGGAGTGTGTTGATAAGCAAAATGGGCTCTTAGCACTTAGTTCAATAAGTGCCCTTGAAGGGTTGGCTTTTGTTTGCTTTGAGTAATTCAGTGTATTTCATTGAGTCTTACTAAGTGCTAAGCCCCAGGCTCTAACCCCTATTAGGTGTTAATCTAACCTATGTGGATGTGAACCTCCCAGGGTCCTAAGGGGAGGGGCTAACTCAAGATGGATATTCACAAAAATATAAACTGCCTAGATTACCAGAAGAGGAAATAAAATACTTAATATCCCTTCTTTAGTTTCATCTCCTTATAACCAACCTGGTAATGAGTTTCTCCAATAGCTAGACCAAGAAAGATATAGAGAGCATTACAAAATGTAAAATAGATAATTTTGATTATATAAAATAAAAGTTTTTGCACAAACAAAACCAATGCAATCAAAATTATAATGAAAAGAGAAAACTCAGGAAAAATTTTTTACGATAATTATTTCTGCTAAAGGCCTCATTTGTCCAACATATAGAGAACTGAGTCAAATTTATAAAAATTTTTTTGCCTCACTCTGAACCAAACCTGAATCTAAAATAGAGACTCATTGGAGTGGCCCAAGGAGGAAGCATTCCCATAATCACGGGTGATATCCTCTTTTGTTTGGAGCTTGGGGTTGTGGGACATACATATTTAAAAAATGCTAAACAACAAATAAAGTTTCAAAAGGCTGGGGAGCATTTTGGCTTGAAAGACCTATAACATTGTCAGTGAAGGCACCTGAATAAGTGAATCTCTCCACATTCGAAGTGCTAGAGAGCTGGTACACTATGGTAGATTTACCAAATATCATCTCTAGGAAGTGAGCCCTTACTGGCACCTCACCCAAGGCTGTTTGGTTAGTCACAGAGACTATACAGATGGGCTGAGCGGCCCACCTGAGGATGTTATCTTTTGACTCTCTACATGCTCAGATGCAAGTTCCTTTTATGACTTAATTTGTAAACAAAACTATTCTGTGATTGAGCCTTGTGAACCCAGATGCTTATGAAGGCAGTGCCACCAATATGGTAGAAATGATCTGAAGAAGTGAGAAATCTCCAGAATGCACCTGGGCCTTTCATGTTGTAAGGGAGCTTCTGAAACAAGAGTTATATTGTAGATGTTAGTGTAAAGTAACATTGATTCAGGTAACTGATGTTAGTGTTAGGCCTGCATTTCTTAGTGTCTCCTTTTCCCTGATTTTTGTATTCTCAATAGCAAGATGACATTGTTTTTAATTTTTAAAAAATTCTTTTTCAATATGTGGCAAGTGTGATAATATGATACGATATGATATATGATATGACATCATATGATATCATATCATATGATTTGATATTCATGTTATATAATATGTATATTATATAACATATAATATAATAATCATAGGTAGCATTAAAGTAGCACCTATTATGTGCTAGGCACTGTGCTAAGCACTTGACAAATATCACATTTGATCTCACAGTAACTCTGGGAGGTAGATGCTGTTATTATCCTCATTTTGCATTTGGGAAAACTAAGCCAGATAGCGATTAAGTGACTTGACCGAGGTCATATAGGTAGTAAGTGTTTGAGGTCAGATGTAGACCCAGGTCTTCTTGGTTCTAGGCCAACTACCCACTATGTCACCTAAATACTTAATTTGCTTCATTGGTTTGTCTTTGAGAATGCCTCAGTAGGTTTATTTTCCTTGACCTCAGAATATCCAAGCAAGAAAATTCTCCTAGATCCCAACTCTCAGAGGAAGGAACTATAGTCAGGTGGATTGCACAACCTACATACAAGCTTTTGTGGACTTTTGAGGCAAGTGGGGTGATTTCCTCACTAATTCAATGGTCTACAAAATATATGCTTAATTCATGAACTAAAACTGTTTAGGTAAAGTGATACCTCATCCCCACATTTCCCCTAGATTACCAGAACACCTGGTATCTGAGGCCCAATAAACATTTCAATTCAAGCCATGGTGAAGTAATATCACTGAAGTCAGAGTAGCTTTAAATCAAATCCAGTCTTGTTTAAATATATAACTATACCAAGAGGCTGCCAACAAAACCAAAGATGCAATAATCAAGAAGGCTAGGGAAGTGGGCAAACCAACAGTTCAATAGATGTAATAACTTCCTAATTTCTGGGCTGCCCTCCCTCAAAATCCTGGCATATCACCTTTGGCCAGCTTCAGAATTCTCTACTTCTCTCTTGCTAGAGCAAAAGAACTTCTGACTCTTTTTGAGTAATGCCTCCCACTGATGGAACTGAATAAGTCCATAGATATTCCATTAAGTTTTAAGGCTTCTATCACTCACAAAACATCATCTTGTCCAAAATACTGAGCCAACGCTTATGATTTCCTCACCCCTTTAATCAAGGTAGTTTAAAGTCCCAGCAGCTCTTTTGAATGGATTTTTTCATACATATATATATATATTCTCCCATCTCACCCCCCCCCCCCACTCCCTGGCAACATTCAGCATTAGAGTGTTGGAGGTGGTAGAGAAAAGGAGAGCCTGGAAAAGAACAAGACATCCAAGATAAGTCAGTTGGCAGTGTAGCTCATTGCTTGTTCAACTTCAGAATTCCAAGTACTTTTAGCATTAAAATCTATTCAGACCAGTTGGGGTTTTTCTGAACCTTCAACCACAGTTTTTAGTAAATCCTCAAAAGAATATGTTTGACAAACTGTTTAAACAGAACAGAAATTTTCCCTAAATTTTTGGTTCCAAAAGTGCTTACTTAGTTCATACTCTGGAAAATTCTAGCTTGACATTTCATTAATGTTCACCTGCCTGAAAACCCTTTCAAGCCACAGGGGAGTGATTATGGAAGTGTGATCTATGGACCATTGTGGGGGAAGTAGAAGGGTGTCATGTACTCATCTAGATGACGAATGTCAGTTGTTCTCTTGTCTGGGTGAGGTTTCAAGCCAGCATATGAAAAAAGGAGAGAAGATGGGGGTTATTTATTGAGTGGATTTTTCTGCTGGAAGTCCCCCAAACACAGATTGAGAACCCTGGGCAGAGTTACCATGCCATTGACCCTGCCAGCTTGGATAAGAAATGAGCCAGTTGGATTCTACCACTTCTTGGCTTTGGTTGGAGGTATGAGAGGCCACCTGCAGGTTCATTGAAGGAGGAAGTGAGGTGAAAGGTACTTACAAATGTTTGTTGAAGGAAATAATATCTGATACTCTCCTGTCACTGCCTCTCCTTCCAAATTCCCACTTGTAACATCAAGCGATGTGGGATTTTTTACTGTTTTTCCTTTTGGAGTTCTTCTTAGCACTAAGCCAATCAAGTGCCTTTGACTAAATCAAGACTCTTTGATTGAATCAAGAGTCTTTGATTGGAAACAGTATATATATTGCTTGGAGGGAGAGGTGTAGGTAGAGAGAGGATCAGAGCAGAGAGAAGCAGAGCTGAGAGACAAGCAAGTCTGTGCAGGCTAGAGAAACTTGTTTGTGGGGAGGCCTAACAGAAAGACGGTTTGTAATGTCGGCACCCTGTCTGTTGACCTGTGTTAATTTCTCAGATAGAAGCCCTCTCTGTTGGTCTGTGTTAATCTCTCAGACAGAATCCCTGTCTGTTGATCTGTGTTGATTTCTCAGACAGAAGCCCTCTCTATTTATCTGTGTTAATGTGTTAGTCTCTTAATGTGTCAATATGTTGATCTGTGTTAATGATATTGCTGGTAATGTGTGTAAATATTGTTGTAGCCCTGTTAAACTTTGCTTTCCCAGAAACAGAAGCTTTGGGCAGGAGCCTCTGGAGCCTGCTATCAAGTAGGAGAAGGAAGAACTTGGAGTGGAGCAATCCCTGTGAATGAGATAAGTAGTAGAGAACTACCTGCATATGAATCTAGGCAGGAGCTGGGAGCAGTAGGCTATGGAGGAGTCAGCCTTCAGTCAAGATAAAAGAGGACTTTACTTGGACACTCTGTGTTGATTGAAGAGATTGTAACTTACTGTTACCTAGGGGTGGATGGTGTTTGTATTTTATGCTACTCTTTAAAGATGATGTATTGTGCTAGGGAAGATCCTGGCCTCAGACTCCCTGCTCGTGTAAACAAGTATTTTGGGGAATGCTATTGAATGGGGGCGGAGCCAAGATGGCAGCTGGAAAGCAGGGACTTGCCTGAGCTCCCCACCCAGGTCCCCCCAAAAACCTATAAAAATGGCTGTGAACAAATTCTAGAGCTGCAGAACCCACAAAATAACAGAGGGAAGCAGAGCTTCAGCCCAGGGAAGCCTAGATGGTTGCTAGGTAGAATCTATTGCATGGAGCTGGGAACAGAGTAGAGCCCAGCATAGGCTGTGGCAAGACCAACCAGGCTGGGAGCTAGGTGGAACAGGCCCTAGCACCCTGAATCAGTGAGCTGTGGCAGTTACCAGACTTCTCAACCCACAAACACCAAAGACAACAGAGAAGGTTAGTGGGAAAAGCTCCTGGGACAGAGTGAAAGGAGTTGGCAGTTTGGCCACTGCCACCCCAGGGGTAGCAGAAGTGGTGCAGCTCTGAGGACAGAACTACAGCTGCAGTTGCTTCTGGCCCCAGGCCCACCTGGTGGGAGGAATTAAGTGGCAGATCAGAGCAGGAGTGCAGAGCCTGCTTAAGATCTGAGTCGAAGTTTGGGTTGGCAGTTCTTGGGGGAGGAGGAGCACTGGTGTGGCAGAGCTTGCTGTGTAGAAATAGCTTTGAAAACAACAGCGCAGCCCCTCAAGCTTGGGACAAAGTACTGTCTACTCTACAAGCAGTCATACCCCAACGAAAAACTGAAGGGTCAAATAGTTGGCTGGGAACATGGCCAGGCAGCAAAAATAGACTCAGATTCAGACTCAGACTTTGGAATCTTTCTTTGGTGACAAAGAACACCAAAACATACAGCCAGAAGAAGTCAACAAACTCAAAAAGCCTACATCAAAAGCCTCCAAGAAAAACATGAACTGGTCTCAGGCCATGGAAGAGCTCAAAAACGATTTAGAAAAGCAAGTTAGACAAGTAGAGGAAAAATTGGGAAGAGAAATGAGAGTCATGCAAGAAAACCACGAAAAACAAGTCAATGACTTGCTAAAGGAGACCCAAAAAATACTGAAGAAAATAACACCTTAAAAAATAGACTAACTCAAATGGCAAAAGAGCTTCAAAAAGCCAATGAGGAGAAGAATGCCTTGAAAGGCAGAATTAGCCAAATGGAAAAGGAGGTCCAAAAGACCACTGAAGAAAATACTACCTTAAAAATTAGATTGCAGCAATTGGAAGCTAGTGACTTTATGAGAAATCCAGGTATTATAAAACAGAACCAAAGGAATGAAAAAATGGAAGACAATGTGAAATATCTAATTGGAAAAGCCACTGACCTGGAAAATAGATTCAGGAGGGAATGCTACTGAATGCAATGATATATGCCATGTGTCATGTGACATATTGAGTGTTATGAGATATATATGTGTATGTGTGTGTATATACACACACATATATATGTACATATATATATAATGATATGTTTTGCTTAGGGATGTTACTATGAATGTTATGATTTAGTTTATTGAACAATGTTTAGTTCTGAATAGAGAGTTCATTATACCATGTGATTAAACCCTTAAAATTATTCACATCAGCAGTCCTCAGGTGTGCTGCTGTGACTGCCTTTCTACCACTCAACAAGAGTCTTTTGCTTTCCTCTTCTCCTTTATTTCCCTTCCACCTAGAGCAAGTTCAGCATCAGGTAGCTAAGAATATGGTAGTTCAAAAAGTACTTCCCCTGGAACAATGCTGTTTGTGGTGGAAAGAAAGATTGAACAGATTGAGAGATAAGTGATCCATTAGATCTTTTGGCTCATCGAAGTGGTTCATAGACTATGGACAGTTAGTAAAATAATACTGTAGGTATTCATTGCATCATAGCAGAATTTTTTTTATTTGATTTCCAATTTTTTCCAATTTTCCAGTTTTCCAATTAATAAGTTTATTTTCTCTTCCCCAATTGAAAAGATAAAAAAAAAACAGTTGAAACAAATGTGAATGGTCAAGCAAAACAAATTCTCATATTGTTCATGTCCAAATATTTATGTTTAATATTGCATCATTAGTTCATTTATTTCTCTGTCAGGAAGTGGATAAAATACATCATCTTTGGTTCTCTGGAGTCATGGTTAGTTACTGAATAGATAATAGTTTTCACTCAAGTCTTTCAAGTTGCCAAGCATCATTTCACTCAATAGTGCCCAATGGTCTGAATTTTCCGGGGTCCCTAAGCCTAACTTTCTCTCAAGGAGTAATTTAAGCACAAAGGGAAACTAAGCATACTGTTTATTCTTAAAGCTTTTCTAGAGAAAAGTATCTTTATATTCCCCTTTCCTGTCATACTTATCTCATAGGAAGAATTATCCTTCCTTGTTGCTAAGGATAACTCCTCCATCTTGTTCCTGTTCTTTGTTGCCTCCCCCAGGTTGGTGCTCCAACAATTATAACATTTCTTTTGTGCACTTCTAAGTCCTCCCTTGTACTTGTACTTTTTTTTTTTACTTCTTCAATCCTTTATCCCATATCTCAAGATACTTTCATCTCTTTCCTTCTCTTCACTGACAGTTGTTTCCTGTTGAAGTCTCCACTTTCCTATCGTTCATTAACTTCTCGGCATTTTTTGTCTCCTTTAGCAAACTGTTGACTCATTTTTCATAATTTTCTTGCATCACTCTCATTTCCCAATTTTTCTTCTACTTCTCTTACCTGATTTTCAAAATCCTTTTTTGAGCTCTTCCTCAGCTGCAACCAATTCATATTTTTCTTGGAGGCTTTTGATGTAGGAGCTTTGACTTTGTTGTCTTCTTTCAGCTGTATGTTTTGATCTTCCTTGTCATCAAAGTAAGATTCTATAGTCTGATTTTTTTCCCACTGTTTTCCCATTTTCCCAGCCAATTATTTAATTTTTAAGCTCTTTTTTAAGGTAGGTTTCTGCTTCCAGTGTGGTGGGTATATTGTCCCAAGCTTCAGGGGTTTAGTGCAGCTGTTTTCAGAGATATTTCTAGGGACCTGCAAATTTTCAGTTCTTACAAGGTTGTATGATCAAAGGAGAGGTGTTTACTCCTCTACGGATTTGTGCTCTGGTCTGTGAGTGACCACAAGCACTCTTCTGTGCCTTGGAAGTATTAGGAGGATTCCCTCTCCACAGCCATCATGAGCTCTGCCACACCAGTGCTTTTCCTCACCTGAGGAACACCACCCAGGGCTATGGCCCAGATCCAAGCACAGACAAAGCAAGAGAATCCTGTCTTAGCGCAAGCAAAGAGATCCCTGCAATCCCCTCTGATAAGCTGCTTGATCCCCCACCATCTGCGGGCTGGGAGCTCCGGAAGCAGCCGCTGCCATGGCTACTGCCACAGCCACTGCTGCTGCCACCACCACCCTGGGTCTGGGGCCAGGCCAGACATCGTTCCTCTCTCACCCAGGTGTGACAGAACCTTCCTACTGACCTGAGTTGTCTTTGGCATTTATGGGTTGAAAAGTCTGGAAACCACCACAGCTGCCAGTGATTCAGTCCCCTGAGGCCTGCTGTGGCCTATCTGTGCCAGTGTGGCCCAAGCTGGACTGTGTTCTTCTCTCAGAATGATGCAACAGACCTTTCTTGTCAACCTTCCAGGTTGTCTTGGGCTGGAAATTTGCTTCGCTCTGTCATTTTGTAGGTTATGCTGCTCTAGAATTTGTTTAGAATCATTTTTTACAGGTATTTGGAGGGGTTTAGGAGAGAGCCCAAGCAAATTCCTGCTTTTACTCTGCCATCTTGGCTCTACCTACAATCCAGTTTTCTTGACTCTTAAATTTCTGTTAATACCAATAGAATTCTTAGTGACTCAGGCTCCAAACTTGAGAAGAAAATCCTTCTCCCTGGTCTCTAGATCCCAATAGGTAGCTGTGTCCTTTAAATTCTACTTTTACAATGGCTTTCATATTCATTTCCTACTTTCCATTCCCATGATTACTACCCTAGTTCGGGACCTTAATATCTCTTGCCTAAATTATTGAAAGTATTTTTTTTCAAGTTTCAATAGTGCTTTATTAAACACATTAACATGCAGTTTCATTTGCGTGTGTGTGTGTTTTACAATTATCAAAGAACGAATCAATCATTCTATATAAACTTTCAAACCTCCAAAGGGGCTTCCAAGCAGAACAAAGTGCTGTCTTCTCTTTTTTTCAGTTTATTATTTAATATATTTAGTTTTCAGCATTGATTTTCACAAGAATTTGAATTACAAATTTTCTCCCCATTTCTACCCTTCCCCCAACTCCAAGATGGCATATATTCTGGTTGCCCTGTTCCC
>CM053622.1:146137115-146161694 GCA_028646595.1 Phalanger gymnotis | reverse complement strand
TGGGTGTGTTTTCGCTGCCTGGCCATGTTCCCAGCCGACTTACTTGACCCTTGAGTTTTCAAGAGGGGTGTGACTGCTTGTAGAGTACAGAGTTCTATGTTCCACGCTTGGGGGGATATGCCAGCTCTGCCACACCAGCACTCCCCCTTCCCCAAGAACCCCCAACCAGGACTGGACTTAGATCTTCAGCAGGCTCTTCACTCCTGTTCTGATCAGCCACTTAATTCCTCCCACCAGGTGGGCCTGGGGCCAGAAGCAACTGAAGCTGTTGTTCTGTAGCTGCCCCACCTCCACTGCCCCTGGGGCGGTGGCTGAACCTCAAACTCCCTGTCCCCAGCAGCTTTTCCCACTAACCTTCTCTGTTGTCTTTGGTGTTTGTGGGTTGAGAAGTCTGGTAACTGCCACAGCTCACTGATTCAGGGCGCTAGGGCACGCTCTGCCCGGCTCCTGGTCTGGTTGGTCCACGCAGCCCATGCTGGGCTCTGCTCTGCTCCACTCTGCTCCCAGCTTCGTGCAGGATAGGCCTTACCCAAAGACCATCCAGACTGTCCTGGGCTGGAGCCCTGCTTCCTTCTGCTGTTTTGTGGGTTCCACAGTTCTAGAACTGGTTCAGAGCCATTTTTTATAGGTTTTTAGAGGGACTTGGCAGGGAGCTAACGCCAGTCCCTGCTTTACAGCTGCCATCTTGGCTCCGCCCCCTGCTGTCTTCTCTTTACAAAAGAAAAAGATTTTCAAGTGTCTGCTACACATTTTAAAGTAGTCTTAAAAATTCTAATATATACATTATGGGGCTAGTAAGTTTATGGTCTTAAAGTCTGTTAGAAGGGCTGAACCTCACCAGTTCCTGTTTCCATTGCATCATTATCAAACTTAGAATCAAATCCATATAGTGATTTAGCCTCTCTGCTGATTGGGATATCTATAATTGTGCAATAGTGTCCTCCTCCTCGTCTTCCATGTCTGTTTACAATTTATCCATTTCCACAGTTTCAACCTGTTCATCATGCCTTGGCTTCTTCATGAAATGGGTGATGGACATCCTGCCTGTGTACTTTCTCTTTAGGGAGACTCGAGTAATCTGTGTGGAATCCAGGCTAAGCCCATTACCATTGTCCTCTCTAGTAGCAGATGGGACCTGAGTGATGTCATTCCATTGGCAAAGCACAGGTAAGTGGTCAAAACTTGGTCAAAGCACTTGAGCCCCTCCAAGTGAACATACCAACACATCCTGATGGTCCCTTCTCATACATTGAGTTCTCAGAAATAATCTGCTTTATTTTAGCTTTGGAAGGTATAGCAGCATCCTCATTAGCAGATGGACTCTGTGGCCAGGAGGCACTTAGACTTGTAGGGCTAGCTGTGCCACTATCAGGACCATTAGTGCCCTTACTAAACAATCTTTGAATGATCACTGTACTTCCACTCACATTCCCATGAAATAATACATTTAAAAGAATCTCTTTTGTTACTGATGCATTTTGTATTTTTATATCACCTTTTTTTCACCTTCAAAGTATATCCTTCCTGGTTATAGGAAAACAAATTACAATCATGCACTATTGGTGGAACTAGTTCAGCCATTCTGGAAAGCTATTTGGAACTATGTCCCCAAAGCTATTAAACTATGCATAGCCAGAAATATAACTACTAGGACTATACCCAAAAGAGATCAAAGAGAGAGAGAAAGGACCTATATGTATACAAAAATGTTTATAGCAGCTCTTTTTGTAGTGATAAAGAATTGGAAACAGAGGGGATATTTATCAATTGGGGAATGGCTGAATTAGTTACGTTATATGAAGGTGATTAATACCATTGTGCTGTAAGAAAATTATGAAGGGAATGGTTCCAGAAAAATCTGAAGAGATTTGTATTAATTGATAGAGTGAAGTGAGCAGGACCAAGAGAACACTTTATATAACAGTAGCAATATTGTAATCAGTTTTGAAGACTTAGTAACGCTGATCAACATAATGACCCACTATAATTCCAGAAAACTCATGGCAAAACACAACATAGAGAACTGATGGACTTATAGTGAAGACTGGAGCATATTTTATTCTTTTTTCTGGTTTTTTTAATGTGGCAAATAGAGGAATTTGTTTTGCATCTCTATACAGGTTTGTAATAGATTTTATTTTTCTTGCCTTCTCAATAGGTGGAGTGGGGAGGAAGAGGGGAGGAAAAAATCCAGAACTAAAAATAAAATAAAATTGAATTTATAACTAGAAAAAGAAAACCAACACAATATACCCCTCATGCTGGGCACATAATCCTTGCTACCAGAGAGGCAGAGACTGATGGATCACTTAAGCTTGGGAGTTTTGAGCTGCAATGTGCTAAGCCATATGGGTGAATGTACTAAATCTAGCACTGCCATGGTGAGTCCCTGGGAGTGTGGGGGCCACCATGCTGACTAAGGAGGAGTGAAATGATCAAGATTGGAAATGGAGTAGGTCAAAGATCCCTTGCTAATCATTGGTGGGATAGAACTATAGAATAAACCTGTGATTTCAAAGGCACTGGAACCTCTCAGGTGAGAGAGATCCCTCTACAGTACTAATGCAACCCTTTTCAGAAACTTAAGAGTCCTGAAAAATTGTTGACAGCACAGAGAGGTTGGATGCCTTGTTCAGGGTCATGTCACCATCATGCGTTGGAGGCAGTACTTGAACTTGGGCCTTCTTGGCTTCAAGGCCAGTTCTCTATCCACAATGCTGTGTCACTTTTCTACCAAAAGAGTGTTCAGAATATTGTCATTGATTGATCCTGTCATTGTCATTGCTCTATTCTCATCCCCGAGCCATCCATGCCCATGCTTGTCATTGTTTCTACCTTGGCACCCATTTTCAAATGGACATTTTCTTTGCTACTGTGAACCTACAAGAAGTAGATTTTAAGTGGAAAAGTGTGAACTTCTGAACAACTCACTCTTTACTCCTCTCCTCAGGAGAAGGGGATCGGGTGGGATTAGGAGATTGCTCCACTTGTTGATGCTACATGAAGAGTAATAGGGATAATAGTGCTCATTCAAATATGATGGAATATAATTTACACACACACGCACACACACACACACACACGCGCGCGCGCGCGCGCACATATCCATTTCCTGCTAGAGTGGATGGTAACCTCTCACACACTTTTCTCCCATTATAAGCTCTAAATAGAGAGAATTTAAAAAGGAACAAGTTGTTAGAAATCTCTTGGCACAGCTCTTGCATTTATCAGACCCAAAGAAGAACAAGAGAAATAGCATGAAATAGTGGATAGAGAACTGGCCTTGGGATCAAGTGCTACCTCTGACACATACCGACTGTGTGACCCCGAGCAAGTCACTCAATGTCTCAGTCCTCTATAAGACTATAAAGTTGCAGAGAGGGTGGTGACCTGCACTGGTAGGGTGAGATTTCTTACTCTGGAGTTCAGTGTACAAATGAAATCCCAAGCATAGTGCCTATCCTTTAAGGAGATACAAAGTAGAGAAAGAGAAAAAAGAAGGAAGGAAGGAAGGAAGGAAGGAAGAAAAAAAGAAAGAAAGAAAGAAAGAAAGAAAGAAAGAAAGAAAGAAAGAAAGAAAGAAAGGAAGGAAGGAAGGAAGAAAGGAAGAAGGAAAGAAAGAAAGAAAAAGAAAGAAATGGGTTATTCATTTGAGGTGCTGGGTGAGAGTGAGTATCAAGTGATTTCACTGTTATATTGGCAGGATAGAATTTCTCTCCATTCATGTAGACTCACAACTAGGTGAGCCTTGAATGTTGTTGAGCAGAACTTGAATCCAGCTCTTCTGGACTCCAAGTCTGGCTCCTGATACACTAAGTTACTCTGACTCTCTTGTCTGTCTTACTTAAAATACTTTCTTTTTCTGAATAAACGAATGAGTGTTTGGATAGTAATGTTACCATTCTTAAGGCTTCATGGTTTACAATGTGCTCTACATACTTTTCTAGAGAGCCCTGGCTCAAGTTGTAGAGGGCCAGCTCTGAGAAAGTCCATTCTGGGGTAAGATACAGGCCAGGTTTTCACTGAAGCCTGTTCTTGCCCTTTGGCTGATACCTCAAGATGTAGGCTCTCCAAACCCCATCGGCACACACGTGCTAAACACCACCTGTGGGTTCTTAACACATGATTGTTAAGGCAAAAAGGGAACAAAGCAGGAGGAAATCACACAATGTAACAAATGTTTCGCGTGAGAACTTGTTGATCTGCTTGCCTAAAAAGTATATAACCCTTTCCCTCAGCTTAATAAGCGGAGTTGTGCTGTACTCTTCCGCCTGGCTCGTGTCTTCCTTTCACTCTCCACCGCATTTGGCTATCTCCAGCCATTCCATGCCACAGCCGCGGGAGGCATCGAGTCAGAGAATTTGTGTTGAGAGCTCACCTAGGATGCTTACTTACTTCAGTGACTTTGGGAAAAATCACTTAACATCATTGGTCCTGTTTTCCCATTTGTAGAATGAGGAGTTTGGACTATGTGGCCTCTGAGGTACCTTCTGGCTTTGTGTCTATGATCTTATGAGCCTATGATTGTCGCAAGACTTCATTAAGTAGGCTGTACAGGTATTATTATTTCCATTTTCCAGATGAGGAAACAGAGGGAAAGAAAGTAAGCTATGTCCTTCAAAAGCTAATTCTTTATTATCTGGCTCAGGGAAATCAATGAGGATTGGGGTCTTCTTACTTTTTCCTTCTCAATCTGGAATACTTTGGATTGTTGTCAGTAAGACTAAGGAGGTGGCCAAGCCAATGATATATGGATACTTGTGCAAGTCTGTGAGTGTGTGTTTCTGATCATATTCCAAAGCAAAGACCTCCAAGACAATCTGGAGGCTGCCTTATGTTTTGTAGGATGATCTCTCCTCAGTGAGGCAGGCAGGTGGTTCAGTCGATAGAATGCTGGGCCTGGAGTCAAGAGACCTGTGTTCATATCCATCCTCAGACTGTGTGAGGTTGGACAAGTCACTTAATATATCTCAGGCTCAGTTTCTTCATCTATAAAATGGGGGTAACAAAACCACCAATCTCTCATGGTTATTATGAGGATCAAATGAGACAATATCTGCAAAGTGCTTAACACAGTACCTGGTACATGGTAGGTACTTAATAAATGCTTCCTTCTCCCCGACTTGATCATATATAGGCAGTGCTGTGAAGAACTAGTGATTATAGAGACAGGAAGGGAAAAGTTTTTGTTTCTTATTGTTGTAGTTAAAACTTTGGGTTAAAACTTAGGATTTTAAAAAATTATTTTTTTAAATCAGCAAAAATTTGCCTTTCTCCCTTCCAATTGAGAACAAAAGAAAAACAAAACTCCTGTTACAAATATGCATATTCAAACAAAACAAATTTCCACATTGGCCATGTCTAATAAAAAAAGTCTCAGTCTTCATTCTGAGTGGTTCTCCTCTCTAACAAGCAGTGGGTGATATGCTTCATCATTAGTCTTTTGAAATCATGGTTGATAATTATTACCAATGAGAGTACCTAATTTTTTCAGTTGTTTGTCTTTATTATATTGTTGTCATGTAAAATGTCCTCCTGATCCTTTTCACTCTATTCTGCCTCAGTTTATGCAATTCTTCCCAGATTTATCTGAAACTATTTTCTTCATAATATCTTATAGCACAATATTATTCCATTCATTTAATGCCATAAATTGTTCAGCCATTCCGCAATCGATAGGTATCCTCTCAGATTCTTATTCTTTGCCACCTCAGAAAGAGCTGTAAATATTTTTCTACACCATTAGTTAGTGTTTAAGACTAATCCCTCCCTTAATCTACTCTCCCTCTAATTTTCCTTTCTCTTCTTTTCCTTCTGTTTCTCTGTTGAGCAAAATATATTTCTGTATCCAAATATGTGTCTATTCTTTCTTTCTTTGATCAGTTCAGATGAGAGTGAGGTTCTAGTGTCAGGCACTCCATTCTACCTCTTCATCCTCATTCATACAGATGTCTACTTATGCACCTTGATCATGTGGAATAATTTTCTCTAACCTTTCTTCCCCCCCCCCCCACTCCCTGAAGTATATTCTTTTCCCCCTCTCTTTCATTCTTCTCTTACCACTCTCAGGCCTTGTTGAATTAGATTCCCCTCTATGACTCCAGATGATGCTAGGGTTCAGAGGGAACACTTGTATCATCTTCCCATGTTTGAATGTAAGCATTTTACTCTTGTTTAGTCCTTTATCATTGTTCATTAATATTTACCATTTTATGCTACCCAAATTCCTATGTTTGAACTTCAAAATTTCTTTGTAACCTTTATCTTTTCATCAGGAATGCTTAGAAGTCCTTTATTTCAGTAAAGGTCCATTTTTTTTTCCTCTGTAGCATTGTCCTCAGTTTTTCTGGGCAAGTTATTCTTGCCTGTAAGCCTATATATCTCTTGCCTTCTAAAATATCATATTCCAAGCTCTCCACTACTTCATGCTAAATGATATGTGATCCTCACTGTCATTCTTTGATACTTGAATTCATTCTTTCTGGCTGCTTATAATTTTTTTCTTTGACTTGGAAGCTCTGGATTTTGGCTATAATGTTCCTTGGAATTTTCATTTGGGAACTTCTTTCAGGAAGTTATCAGAAGATTCTATTTCTACTTTGCCCTCTGTTTCTAAGAGGTCTGGGCAGTTTTTAAAATATTCCTTTCAATTGGATTATAAGCTTTTGTTTGTTTATTTAGTCATGGCATTCAGATAGTTTGGTAATTCTTAAACTTTTTCTCCTTGATCTGTTTTCCAGGTCAGTTGTTTTCAATGTGAGATGCTGTACATTTTCCTCCATTTTTTCAGTCTTTGTTCTTTGTTGGAGACATTAGCTTCTATTTGGTCAATTCTAATTCATAGGGAGTTATTTACTTGGGTAAAATTTTATACCTCTTGTGCAAGCTGTTAATTTCATTTCCAATTCTTTTTTCCGTATCTCCCATTTCTTTTTTTCATTCCCCCTCTCTAGTGTTCTCATTTCATTTGTAAAAACATTTTAAATTCTTAAAAAAAAACACCTCTTCATCTCTTCCTGAAATTCTAGTTGAATTTCTATTCAAGTTGCATTTTTTCTTTAAAACTTTGCTTCAAAATGCTTTGGATTTGTTCTCTTCTGGATTTGTGTGTTGAACTTCCCTGTCATCATAATAGTTTTTACTGGTGGAATTTTTTTATTTGTTTGCTCATTCTTTTAGCCTGCTTCCTGACTTTGGGCTTGATGTTAGGGCTGGGCTCTGCAAAGTTCTAGAGGAAGCTTTTGTTGCTGTTTCTTGAGCGTATTGAGTGTTGTATTATTATAGGAGCTCGGGGACAGTTCAGACTGGGGATCTGTAGGCTTTCAGCGCTCCCTGTGTGTTCTGATCCAAAGCAAAGTTGCACTCCTGGTCTGAGCTTTGCAAGTTCTCAACTTGAGTTTGGACCTGAGCAACAATAGATATTAGCCGTGCTGGAAAAGTTCTGTTGGTTTAGAGTGACAGAACTGTAAGTTCCCTTTTTGTCTAAGATTTCTTCCCTTGCTTTTCTTCTACAGGCTTCAGATTGGGTTAGGAGCTGAAATTGAGTCCCTGATCTGCTCCTGGGGTCTGAGTCACACTGCTGCTACATGCTTCTGAACTTGCTCTTTTCTTGGTATACAGCTTAGGACTTGCCGCCACTCATCCTGGAGTGCCACCTCTAGGTGCAGATCCTCTCCTCAGTCCAGGCTAGACTGGTGACCTAGAACTGGGTAGTAGATGACAAAACTTCCAGATGTTACCCATTGTCATTGAGGTGCCCTCTTATAGATCTAAGACTTTCTTTTGCCCCAGTGTGCAGACTTTCTATGGCTGCTGGAATACTCCTTGATGCTCCTAGACAGACTCACTACCCAGTGTCCATAATCCTCTCTGCTTTTATATGCTGACCTGGGCTGGAAAAATGACCCGTGAATTTTTCTGGATTTCTCCATCAGAATTCCATTTGTGCATTTTCTAGATCTCTTTGGAGGAGTTTTAGGTAGGAGCAAGAGCTCACTGTACTGGTTCCTGCTACTCTACCATCTTGGCTCTGCTTCTTGGATCTTGTTATTTAGCTGTTCTGAACCCTAAAATCAAATTTCATCTCAGAGGATAAATTATTCCCTAAAATCTTCACTGAGAATATGTCTACGGTTTTCATTGTGCTTTTTTTGTAGTGATGTCAGAAAGGGAACAGAATATGTATGTCAAAAAGGCTCTAATTTAGATCAGAATTTGAACCCATAACTTGGGTTCGAATTTATTCACTGACATGTACTACTTATATTGTCTTAAGCATGTCAGATAGCCTACATGGGTTTCCATTTTTTCATGTGTAAAATGAAGAAGGTAGGACTAAATGACCTCTAAGTTCCATTCTAACTCTGCCTCTATGGTCCTATAACTATGCCGTTAATATCTGAAGGGTAGAGAAGAAAAATAGGTGTAGCTTGATTTTTTTAAAGTTAGAATGTTTGTGACAGTGTTTTTTAACTTAAAAAAAATCAAGCTATTTTTATACCTTTATCTTTCATATAGAGAGACTTGGGAGAGACCAGGTTGTGATGTCTTGACAGAAGACATAAGTCAGAAAGCAACAGCCTGTCAGAATTCTCTAACCAGGACAGCCCAGGCCTGCCCTTTGAACCCTCCTTATAACTGTTAACTGCTTTTCTTCTTCTGAATCCTGCTATTAACTGCTAGACTCTGAACTGCCTTACCCTCTGATGCCTCTCCTTATTTTTCAGTCCAACTGTCATCTAGCTTATGTTCAGAAGCCAATCTTAATTTTTCAGGTCTTATCATGGCTCCTGGGTGAGGAAGATCTTCCCAGGGGAGAGATACTGCAGGGATCCATTCAAGAAATTTTTGTCCAGGATTTTTATTTTTTTGTACTGCCTGGATCCACTAGATTACTTTTTACCGCCCCCCCCCCAGACTAGGGTTGGACAGCATGCTTTGTTTTTAAACAGGTTAGACATTAAAAATAACTTATGTTGGCAATTTGTCAAGTTTTTCCTATGATGATTGAGTAGTCAATTAACAAGGAGAATAAAAATGGGTATAAAATCTCTATAACACTTATGTGCCTCAATGCACTTGGAGTTACCCAGGAGACTGTTAGATAGACTGTTAGATAGATAGATAGACTGTTAGATAAAGATGTTAGATAAAGATGTAGATAAAGATGAAAGATGTGAAAAGGTCCTGTGAAATGCCTTCGATATTTTGGAAAGTTGTAAAATGGTTATTAAATAATTTGAAGAATCAGACAAAATCTTGTCTGTTTTCTAAAAATTATCAGAATGAGTAAAATGCCTGATGAGATAAAAATTGGGAAAAATACCTAGAAACTTGTTACAAAGCCCTTAACCAAGGAACAGGAGATAGAAAGAAAGCTCAAGACCATCTTGTCAACAGAAAGATTTGTCTGAAGATATTGTATGAGGCATGAATGGGGATGGGCCTACTCCAGAGGATGGAGGGAAAGGCTAGATACAACCCTGGGGAACAATTTGACTATTCTAAATCATAAATATTCTCAGGTTATCAAAGATACTATCCTGAAGAGGAAGTATTTGAGTCCTGGATAGAACATGCCAGAACTCTGTACAACAGTGGCAGGCAAGTGATGCAGGGAAGCAGAAGAGACTCATAGAAAATGTTAAGGGACCAATCTTAACTACGGTACGTGGTTTGAAATTATGAAACCTCGATGTCACTGTGCTGGACTGTTTGTAAGTGTTATCAAAACAATTTGGCAGTATAGAAACTCCACAGCAAGTCCGTGTTCAGATTTTCAGCAGAAAGGGGAGAAACCCTCCTGAGTTCGTGATGCTCTGTATGGATAGACTGTTGCTGAGGTTAGTAGTCAAGTGGGCAGTAAAACCCAGAGAAGTAGATGCCATCAGACTATCTCAAGTAAGCCCTGGATGTCTAGATGAAGGGGGGCTCCAAATGCATGTGATTGGACTGGAGAGAAGGAAGAAGATGACTGGATATGGGGAGCTCCTTGAGACAGTGAAATTATTTGAGGAAAGACTTGAACACGGAAAATTTTGCAGCAGAAAAAAACACTTTCCCCAAAGTATTGAGAAAGAAATGCCTTCTAAAGTACAGCCTGTGGGACAAAGGTGGGAGAATACCCCTAACGTCCTGCCTTTTAAGGTTGAAGTATCGGCCAAGTCACCCTGCTGGTAAATTGAACCCTGTGGTGGGACCAGACATCCCAGTAGATCATTACTAGAACACCACTGGCTGAGCAAAAATGGAGAAGCAGAATTGTATTTTGTTGCACTTGAGCTGGATGGATATGTGAATTCAGTGTATGCTAGCAAGGCAAATGTAGAACTGGTAAGGCAGAAGTTGAAGTTTCATAGATCACCTTCAGGAAACAAAGATGGGACTGGAAGCAGGGAGTACCTCTGACTAAGAAGACTCCAAAACTGAATCATTCCACCAATCATGTCCATGTTTCTCTCATCAGAGACTGTGCCAGTAAACTTTGTTGTGGTGAAGATTAATCCTTGCCTCAATTGTCCTGGAATTACTAGTGGTGGCAGCAGCCTCATGATATAAGATGAAGTGAAGTGATATAAACTGTGAGGGATGGGCATGATCCTTTGGGACTCAAGTTTCATTCCCAGCAGGGTCCTTTCCTATTGAGAAAATGGCAGAAGTTAGAGTACCATTACTCTATCAGATTGTAACTGATTTTATACCAGAAAGCAGTTGGTGGTACCTGGGGCATTTTACTCTACTTCTATGAAAACTCTATATGATGACATTGGAGACTTGGGCCAAGAGAAGACAAAATAGATTTTGCTAGCCCAAGATGGCTGCAGCTGTCTATAAGAAGGGTTAACTTGTTCTTTATGTTATTTCTCTCTTTTTCTTTTTTTGGGGGTTTTCTTTTGGCAGGGCAATTGGGGTTAAGTGACTTGCCCAAGGTCACATAGCTAGTACATGTGTCAAGGGTCTGAGGCTGGATTTGAACTCAGGTCCTCCTGACTCCAGGGGCAGTGTTCTACTCACTGCACACCTTAACTGCCCCTCTTTATGTTATTTCATTGTTAAATCAACTCATGCAGCATACTTAGAGAATATATAATGTGAGCAGCCTTTGAAGTTTGAGTATATAAATTTTTTATCTCTGGAGAGAAAAAAAACATACGAAAAGCACATATGTGTTATATTTGATTTGTCTGTTTTGTTCTGTACTGCACTTTATTTCATTGATACATGTTTTGATGTATAACGTGCAGTTATGATTGGACTATTGCTACAAAAACACTGTCAGGTATTACATGGGATATGTGCTTTGAATTAAATATTTGCACTGTTGTATATGCTTTTGATGATGTAACATTTATTAGAAGTGCTTATGTTACTCATACCATTACAATGACACTATATATGGCATAGTCATAATGAGCACATGTAACTATGTTGTGTTATTTCTGATGCTTACATTGATGTTAATGATGTATGTTATACATGTTTTAAGTGTGTCCCCACATAATTTGCAGGAATTATATATATATATATGTATATGTATATATATACACATATATATGTGTGTGTATTTACACACACATTATATATATACATATACACATATTCATATACACATACACATACATATACATATACATACACATATACATACTGAGAGAAGAATGTACAGAGACCTGGGAGATACCTGGTTGTACAATGATACTAACCAGGGAATTGGGACAAAGGTCAACCTTCTTTTAGCCATCTCTAGTCAATACAACATTTGTTATTTTGAAAAAACAAAACAAAATAAAAACAAAAAGGTGATGTTGGGGTAAGGTTAAGAGTTTCCTTATCAAAATATCTTTCAATCCCTTTTCCATTTGAGGAAGTAGAGCTCTGGGGAGATTTATTGCAATCAAGGAGTTGGGGACAAAACTTGGGGACAAAACACTTGGGGACAAAAATAGATTATAAATCGACAGATGAACTGATAGACATAAGAGATAACAAAGTAGTTCAGAGAAAATCTCAGAAGAAGAGAAACAGTTAATAGAAGAATTCAAAAGAACTGATTTCATTCTAGGCCCAAGGTTCATGGATAGATTTCAGGAGGTCTGTGAACTTGGATGGGGGAAAAATTACGTCTTTATTTCAATAGAATTGGTTTCTTTTGTAATGTAACATTTTATTTTATGAATTTAAAAAATTATTCTGAGATGAGACCTAAAGGCTTCATCAGACTGCCAAAGAGATCAGTGACATGCAAGAAAAGAAAAGTCTAAGAATCCTTGGTCTAGACTTTTGTACTTTCTGGTGCAGTATGGCTGAGGGACAAGTTTCTAAGTGAAGATTGACTAATGAAAGTTTCACAGATATTGGCTGAGAATGCTGACATACTAACCAAAGCACTTCCAATAGATAAAGGACAAAATTGGCTCTGGTGACAGGACCCTAGCTAAGGTACAGGAGGCTGAGAAAAGTAAGCTGAAGGAGTAGGCTGAAAGAGCTATAAACCTCTCTTTGCAAGGGAGAGACTTGCTACATTTCCAGTGGATGGTGGAGGTGCCTGAAAGAGCTGATTGATAGACTAGTTGGCTGAAAGGATATGATGCCTCCCAGGGAACAGGGGAGACACTGGACAGGAAGCAACTATTCTACAAAGGCTGGTAGAAAGCAGCAGAGACCAATGTCGATGGGAAACAGGGAAGAAACATGTAAGCAGGGAGCAGAGAGCAACTGGGAGGACCAGCTTGGTAGCTGTATCTTTTTTGATGTCAGAAGTGGAAATTGTCCTTCCATGTGTGTGCCCTGGTAACATGTATTCCCCATATGTGCATCTCTCTTCATACAGGTGTCTTGGCTTATATGCATGACACATTTGGATGTTTCATCCATAACTTTTACAAAGATCCACTCTTCCTCCTGTGTGTATATTTTATGTGCTCATTTAAGAAAATGTTCTATTATTTATTTGTATTGCTGTTTAATTAAAATGCCTTTGTTATGAAGTGAATATGTCTTATGGATGTTTGGTAAAAGTAAAACACGCGTTGAGTACTCGTGAGTTATAGTTTGGAAAGGTGTCAGACCCACAAAATACCTAGAACTTGGGGTACCTAACTATAGGGAATCTAAAATGAGTGATGTCCTCACGTACCAGCTACAGATGCTACACATTTATCCTTCCAAGTTTCTAAGTACCGTTTTATTCTTTGCCTCTTTCTCTCCCTACCCATTCTTATCATGGAGCATTATGGTTATCCTAGGGATGACCAAATTCTCTGAATAGTATTTTGTCTTCCCGGTAATGGTAATGCACATAGGGAAGCACAAAGTTAGTGTCAATTCTATTCCATATCCAGCAGGAAATTTCTTTTTAGCTAACTCTTTAACTTTGAAAATACTGGGCTAGGTCCTACCCTTCCTGCAGACTTCGCTGAATGACTGGAGAAATACATGGAGGTCTTCTGACAAAAATTTAGTCTTTATAGGACCAAGATTAATAAGTCATCCAGTACTCAAGCCAGGCATCTAGAAAGGAATGTTCCCAGCAAAGTTACCAAATGAGTTAGACTTCTAAAGCTTGGAGCCTAAAAAAGAATGAGAAAAATGTAACCCGAATGCCATAGATCGACTATTACCTCTGTTTATAAATTTGTAACTGTGACCCTCTGACAACATGCCACTGATCTTTTCTAATTGCAAGGCATAAAATCAGGGACTGTCCACAGTTAATCTTTAGTCAACAAATCTACACACATGGACAAGCAAAATTTTAAAATTTAAAAAAAAATCATGCCTACATATAAACTGAAGCAAAGTTTATTAGATTATACATGATTAATATGATAAATGAGTAAATGAATTTTCGAAGCAAGAATATTTTCAAAATATTTTTTCCAACTCAAAATATAATAATTTTTAAAAAAAAACCAAAGGTGCTACTCTTTGTGTTTTTTATTTTTCGTAGGAAAACCCCATTTGCTCTGGAAAGCCTGATCCTGGGTAAGGTAAACAGCAGTTCACCACTAACTATGAGGCAGATAGATGGCATCTGCACTGGGTTAGCTAAAACCTGACAAATCAAAGAGGTTCTCATCTCTTGAATGTTGGAAAACAGCCAAAACCAATACGTAGACAATGCAGTCTTTAACAACAAAGAGAGTTCACGGGAGTATTTGGTATGAAGAATAATCGCTCTGGAAGTTTCAAAACACAAATAAGATGAATTGATTTTTATTTCTTGGGATTACCCTTTTAAGCACTGGAAAACCGACTGCCAAGTTGTCACTAATTGGGCATGCGGTCAATATCGCCACCTACCGGCTCAGATGAAGAAAGCTATTTGGATCAAGCGCATGATCTTACTGGTAGTTACTGCAAATTGTGCAACAAACAGTAATTAGCTCATCCTAGGTGAGTAAATGTTAATGAATTATGTCTTTTTGAAACTATACTTTTTCTTCCTTTTCGTGCATGGTTTTCATCACAACAAAATATGTCTCTATTTTTACTTACAGGAAACACAACTATGCTGAAAAATGTTTTCCAAATATAGCAAGTTACTTTTACTTTGCAGTCTAATTTTCAAAGTTCCCGAGCATCACTGTGTTGGTCATCCCTGTCCTCTTCTCTTACCCCCTCCTCTTCTCTCTGTCTCTGTCTCTGTCTCTGTCTCTGTCTCTGTCTCTCTCTCTCTCTCTCCTTCTGTCTCCTTCCTCCCTCCTTTCCTTCCTCCCTCCCTCCCTCCCTCCCTCCCTCCCTCCCTTCCTTCCTTCCTTCCTTCCTTCCTTCCTTCCTTCCTTCCTTCCTTCCTTCCTTCCTTCCTTCCTTCCTTCCTTTTTTCCTTCCTTCCTTCCTTCCTTCCTTCCTTCCTTCCTTTTTTCCTTCCTTCCTTCCTCCCTTCCTTCCTCCCTCCCTTCCTTCTTTCCTTCCTTCCTTCCTTCCTTCCTTCCTTCCTTCCTTCCTTCCTTCCTTCCTTCCTCTCTCCCTCCCTCCCTTCCTTCTTGCCTTCCTTCCTGCCTTCCTTCCTCCCTCCCTCCTTCCCTTTCTTCCTTCCTTCCTTTCTCCCTCCCTCCCTCCCTTCCTTCCTTCCTTCCTTCCTCTTTTCTTCTCTGCTTCTTTCTCTCTCTGTGAGTCTCTCTCTGTGTCTTTGTCTCTCTGTGTCTCTATCTCTATCTCTCTTTGTCCCTCTGCCCATATCCCATCCTCTCACATTCTGCCCATTTATCAGTCCATTAGCATCCTTTCTGGAAGTAAACCCACAGAAAAGGAGAGTGAAATTCAGTTCCATCGATTTTGCTTTTTGCTGGGAGAGATGATTAAAACGGGATAAAATTAAAGTTTAGTCCTCTTAGCAGATCACATTTAGACATATACTCCCCTTCCTCTACTAAAAATGATGATTGAAAGTAGAGGCATAAAGCTTCAGAACTGGAGAGGGCCTTTGTAATCAGTAGACCCTGGGAAATATTTGCATCAATAAAATTGTAATTTGTGCACATCCTAATAGTTCCATTTTATGAAAAAATTATAAACATCCACTTCACTGGCAAACACTTATAGATCAAACATTTATTTTTGGTCAGTTAGGATAGCCAAATATTTCTGCAAATATTTCCACAGGATTCCTGCCACTCATATCATGCCTGAAAATTTCCCTTTTGCACATAACTCCTATTGGTCCTTCAGGGGCTGCCTGTAGGAAGCATTTAGAAAAAAAATTTGTTCAGTTAGGATGTTCCATATACTTTCAGAAATGGATGATGGGGAGAAAACTCCCCAACAGTATGCACTAGCTAAAACACATTTGAAGCTATTTGCTTGTGTCAGTACTGCTTTACTGGTCTAATGGAGAGGCCAGGGAAAGTGGTCTGTGTTCAGAAAACTAACACCATATGAATTAGATCATTAATTGTGAAACATGAGAGGAGAGGTTATAAATGGTCCTTAATTGGGCAAGACTCCAGATGTATAGTCAGGGTAGAAAGAAACTAGACTATGATATAACCATTAAAACCTCTTAAAAAAAGTTTAGGTGGCAAAATAACTAGTTATATTGACTGATGGGCATAGATCACTTTGGGCATATCTGCATGGGGCCACAAAATCAAAAACATTTTTTAATAATTTGTTTTCCTTTCTGTATGGTAACCAAATATTTGCACAGTGTCCAGGTGCCTTGGACTCTGAGAAAGGTGACAGATTCCCAGGGGACCTGTGCAGGGATGATTAAGTTACATTCTTGGGGTAGTAGTGATGGTTTACAAGGCTGCACCAGTCATTACCTCAAGTTATTCTTCAATCAAGGAACAATCATGGAAGCTTCAGCCAGACCAGAAAACATAGCCAATTGGATTGTTGTCTTAAGATGTTTTGTGAAACAGTTGTTTTCTTTGTAGGGATCTGGAGTCGTAAGGCTTGGGTTTGAATCCCATCTTTGAGGCCTACTATCTGTGTGACCTTGGGAAAGTCAAGTAACTTTCCTGGGCCTCAGTTTTTCATTTGTAAAATGAGGAAACTGGACTAATTGGCCTCTAAGATCTCTTTTAGCTTGAGATCTAATATTCTGGTTCTGTTACTACTTGTGGGATTTTTACTTCTGTTGACCTCAGTTTCCTTATCTGCAAAATGAGGGATTTGACTATGATCTCTGCAGTTCTTTTTATCTCTAATTCCTATGGTAAGGATGCTGATAACTGTCATTGTGAATCAACATTCACTAATTACTAGCTAAAGTGCAAGGCACTGATCATTAAATCAGCTTTCAAAACTGATCCTCAGTCTTCTCTATTGACCACATATTGTTGATTTTTTTAAAAAGTCTGTTTATAAAATGTATGTATTTGGGATCTCTCAATGTTTGGTTCTTTCAATATAATATGATAAACATTGTTAAGTGCCAGGCACTATACTAAGTGTTAGGCAGTCAAAGAGGAAAAAGAAAGACAGTTCCTGCCCTCAAGGAGCTATGATTAATGCCATTTAACTGTTCAAGGTACTAAACAAATTTGAAAATTTGTAGTCATATATGAAGTGCATAAAGTTAAGAAGCGTAGTCAACATGGTCAATCAATCAAGTGTTTATTAAACCCTAACTATATGCTAATTAAACTATATGCTAGGTTGCATAGAAAATAATGCAGTGGAGATATAGTCAGATCAATATTCCAGGAAAGACACTTTGGCATCTGTGTGATAAATGGATAGGAATATGGAGAAATTTGAGATATGGGTACCAGTTATATGACTATTCCAGGTTAGAGGTAATAGGGGCTGAACCAGGGTGGTGGCTGTGTGAGTAGAGAGAAAGAAAGGGATGTACATATAAGGGATGTATATCATGTAGAGATATAAGCAAGAAAATTTGGCAACGCATTAGATATATGGGGTGACTGACAATGAGGAGTTGAGGGTAATAGCAAAGCTTTAAATCTGGGTGACTCCAAGGCTGGTAATGTCCTTCACAGAGACAGGGAGGTTTGGAATAGGGGTGGATTTGGGGGAAAACATAATGAATTCTCCTAGGGATATGTTGCATTTGAGATGCTTGTGGGGCATATATTCAGAATGTCTAGTGGACAGTGATTGATGTGGAACTAGAACTTGGGAGAGAGATTAGGGCTGGATATATAGATCTGGGAGTCATCTGCATAAAGATGACAAAGTCAGGGGAGTTGATTGGATCGTCAAACAAGAGAGTACTGTGGGGGAGAAGAGGGCTATGATTGAACCTCAAAGCACATATTGAGTATGAATTGGATGAGGGTCTAGCAAGGGAGACTAAGAAAGAATGGTTAGATGAGTAGAAGAACCAAGAAGAAGCAGTGTCATGAAAACCCAGTAAAGGAAAAATATCTAGGTTAAGTTTTTCATATGTCATGGATCCCTTTGGATAGTCTAAAGAAGCTTAATGACCTCTTATCACAATAATTTTTAAATAATTGAAGGAAATGCTAAATTTAAGTTAAAAGCTGATGAAAATCAATATATAATTTTTCACGTTAAGTTCACAACCCTCCTAGAATCTATCCATGGATAAACTCTTGTTAAGAACTCCTGATACAAATAGGGAGAAGACAGTCGAGAACATCAAATGATGCAGAGAGGCCAACAAAGATCAGGATTGAGAAAATATCATTTTGGGAGCCGTTAAGTAACTTTGGAGGGAGTAGTTTCAGTTGAATAATGAAATAAAAAAACAGATTACAAAGAATTTGAAAGAGAGTAAGAGGAGGGGAAATGCAGGCACATAGTACAGTCAGCTTTTTCAAAGACTAGTAGAGCAGAGGCAGATATAGTATAACCAATGATGGGGATGGTGGGAGTCTAGTGAGTGTTTTTTAAGGATGGGGAAACAAACTTCTTTAAAGGAAGGGACAATTAAAGATTAGAGAGAGGGATGATAGGGGAGGAAGGGAATGTATCAATGCTGCACAAGTTGGGGTTGGCCTTGGTAAAGTGATCTCAAAATGAGAGTAGGAAAAGGAATACCAATTAGAAGGTAATATTTTTTAGAAGAACTTCCTCCCTCTCCTCCTCCCCCTTATATAGTAAATATATTCAGGTTAATAAACAGGGAAAAGAAAGTTAATTATGGGGTAGTATTACTCATTGTACTCTGACATGGAAAGAAATTGTCTCTTTTAACCATGTCATGCAAAGACACAATCGTTAGAATAATGAGTGCCACTTGGAAATATCCTTTATAAAAATTAAACTGAGTTATAGGACCTTCTAAATGATATAATGGAGAGGGAAAGAAGAATAAAGGTACATCACAAAAGCCTTTTTTTCTATTCTATGTAATTCTCTTATGAGCTGTTGTAGTATCCTTCTATTTCCTTGCTGAAGATGATTTTTAGTCACTTTCCTTCCTTTTTTCTTTCCTCTCTTTTACTCCTCTCCTTTTCTCTGTTCCCTCCCCTCCTCTCCTCTTTTCCTTTCACCCCCTTGTCTCTTCCTATATTAGTTCACACAAATTCTTCCAGGCTTTACTGAAAACCATCCCCATCACAATTTCTTATAATACAATAATATTCCATCTCATTCATATGTCATAAAACATTCAGCCATTAACCAACTGATGGACATTCCTTTAGTTTCAAATTCTTTGCCACTGCAAAAAGAATTGATATAAATATTTTTGTACATATATAAGTAATTTTCCTTTTTCTTTGACCTCTTTGGGATATAGATTTAGTAGCAGTATTGCTGAATCAAAGGATGTTGTCAGTTTTATAGCTCTTTGGGACTACTTCTAAAGTGCTTTCCAGAATGGTTGGATTAGTTTAAAGGTCCAACACTGTGTTAGTGTATCTATTTTCCCACATCCCTTCCAGCATTTGTCATTACTTTTTCTGCTATCTTAGCCAATCTGATGGCCATAAGGTAGTACCTTAGAATTTTTAGAATTATACTTCCCTAATTATTAGTGATTTAAAACACTTTTCTACATGATTATTGATGGTTTTGATTTCTTACTCTGAAAACTGAATATTCATACATTTATCAATTAGGGAATAGCTTTTATTCTTATACATTTGGCTCATTTCCCTATATATTTAAAAAATGAGACCTTTATCAGAGAAATTTGCCACAAATTTCACTGCCCTCCACCCCAGTTTCATACTTTTCTTCTAATTTTGGTTGCATTGGCTTTATATAAAACCTTGTTAATTTATGTAATTAAAATTATCTGCTTTTAATTCTAACAAACCTCTCTATCTCTTTGGTCATGAACTTTTCCCAGCTCCATAGGTACAACAGGAAATTTTTTCCACGTTTCCCTAATTTGCTTATGATATCACCCTTTATATCTAAATCATGTGCCCATTTTGAACTAATATGTTCTATTGATCAGCAATCCTATTTCTTATCTAGCACCAAATTGTCTTCATGATTATAGCCTTATAGTATAGCTTGGGATCTGGCAATGCTAGTCCACCTTCTTATATATATATTTTTTTCATTGATTCCCTTCATATTTTTGATCTTTTATTCCCCCGGATGAATTTTTTTTTGGAGGGGGGAAAGCAGGGCAATTGGGGTTAAGTGATTTGCCCAAGGTCACACAGTTAGTAAGTGTGTCAAGTGTCTGAGGCTACATTTGAACTCAGGTCCTCCTGACTCCAGGAACAGTGTTCTATTCATTGCGCTACCTAGCTGCCCTTTTTGTTGTTGTTTTTGTTTGTTTTATATATATATTTTTTGGAGAGGGGTAAGGCAGGGCAATTGGGCTTAAGTGACTTGCCCAAGCCTCCAGATGAATTTTTAATGACTTTTTTCTAGCTCTATAAAGTAATTCTTTAGTAGTTTGATTGGTATGACTCTTCATCAGTAAATTTATTTAAATAGCATTGCCATTTTTATTATATTGATTCTATTATATTGGTTCACGAGTAATCAGTATTTCTCCAATTGTTCAGATCTGCTTTGATTTGTGTGGATCGCTTTGTAAAATGTATTCCTATATGTGTATTGATAGGTAGACTTCCAAGTATTCTATACCGTCTGCACCTATTTTAAATGGAATTTCTCTTTCTAGCTCTTCCTACTGGGTTTTGTTGGTAATATAAAGAAATTCCGATGATTCATGTGGGTTTATTTTATATCTACAACTTTTCTAAAGCTGTTTATTGTTTCAACTAGCTTTTTTTTAGCTGATTCACTAGGGTTTTCTAAGTATACCATCATATCATCTAAAAAAATGATAGTTTTGTTTCCTCATTGCCTGTTTATTTCTTCAATTTCTTTTTCTCATCTTATTGATATAGCTAGCATTTTAAAGAAGATTTTATTTTTTCCAATTACATGCAAAGACAATTTTCAACATTCATTTTTGAAAGATTTTGAATTCCAATTTCTTTCTTCCCCTCTCTCCCCTCTCCCTTCCCCAGGATGGCAAGCAATGAGATATAGGTTTATGCATGTTCTATAACATAAAGCATTTTCCCACAATTGTCATGCTGTGAAAGAAGAAACAGAACAAATGGGAAAAAAACATGAAAAAACACACAACAAAAGTGAAAATAGTATGCTTTTATCTGCATTCAGACTCCATCAATTCTTTCTCTGGATGTGGATAGCATTTTCCATCATGAGTCTTTTGGAATTGTCTTGGATCATTGAATTACTGAGAAGAGCTAAGTCTTGTTGATAGTTAATCATTACACAATGCTCCTGTTACTGTGTTTAATGTTCTCCTGGTTCTGCTCACTTTATTCAGCATCAGTTAATAAAAGTCTTCCCAAGTTTTTCTGAAATCTGCCTGTATAGCTAGCATTTCTACTATAATATTGACTACTAATGGTGATAATGGACATTTTTGCTTCACTCCTGATTTTATTGGAAAGGCTTTTAATTTATCCTAATTACGTCAAAAGCTTGCCATTGGTTTTAGTTGGCTAAAAAGTAGGAGAACAAGGAATAATTTACCTGTCAGGTTTATGGAAAATGGAAGAATTTTTGAACAAACAAGAGATAGAGAATGTTATGAAATGCAAAATGGATGATTTTGATTACATTAGTTTGAAAACGTTTTGCAAAAACAAAGCTAATGCAACCAAGTTTTGAAGGGAAACTGAAAGCTAGGAAACAATTTTTACAGACAGTGTCTCTGATAAAGGCCTCATTTTTAAAATATACAGAGAACTGAGTTGAATTTATAAGAATACAAGTCATTCTCCAATTGACAAATGGTCAAAGGATATGAACAGGCAGTTTTCAGAGGAAAAAATTAAAGCTATATGTAGTCATATGAAAAAATGTTCTAAATTGTTAATGATTAGAACAATATAAATCAAATAAACTCTGAGGTACCACATCACACCTGTCAGATTGGCTAACATGACAAAACAGGAAAATGATAAATGTTGGAGAAACTGTGGGAAAATTGGAACACCAATGCATTGTTGGTGGAGCTGTGAACTGATCCAACTGTTCTGGAGAGCAATTTGGAACTATGTCTAAAGGGCTATAAAACTGTGCATACCCTTTGACCCAGCAATGCTACTTCTAGAGCTGTATTTCAAAGAGATCATACAAATGGGAAAAGGACCCACATGTACAAAAATATTTATAGCAGTTCTTTTTGTGGTGGCCAAGAATTGGAAATTTAGGGGATGCCCATCAGTTGGGGAATGGCTCAACAAGTTGTGATATATAGATGTAATGTAATACTGTTGTGTTATAAGAAATGATGAGCAACCACACTTCAGAAAAACTTGGAAAGACTTGTATGAACAGATGCTGAGTGAAATGACAGAACAAGGAGAACATTGTATACAGTAACTGCCACATTGTGTGATGACTGACTTTGAGAGACTTAGCTCTTCTCAGAAATGCAAAGATCTAAGACAACTCCAAAAGACTTATGATGGAAAATCTATCCACATCCAGAGTAAGAACTTTGAAGTCTAAATGCAGATGGAAGCATAGTATTTGCTCTCCTTTTGTTTTGTTGTTTTGTTTTATTTCTTCTTTCTTGTGGCTCCTTCCATTAGTTCTAATTCTTCTTTACATTATGACTAATGTGAAAATATGTTTAATATGAATGTATATAGTAAAGTCTATATATCAGATTGCATGCCATCTTGGGGAGGGGGAAGGAGAAGGAGAGGGAGAAAATTTAAAACTCAAAATCTTATAGAAGTGAATGTTGAAAACTAAAAATGAATAAATTAACCATTTTTAAAAAGCCCCATTTAAGCAGGTATAAGTGTTGTATTTTGTCCAAAGCTTTTTCTGTATCTATTGAAATAATTAAGATTTTATTTATTGTTGGCATGGCCAATTATGCCTATAGTTTTCTTAATACTGAACAGGTCCTGCATTCTTGGTATAAAGTCAGCCTGGTCATAGTGTATAACCTTTGTAATATATTTTTGTAATCTCCTGGCTAGCATTTTATTTAAAATTTTTGCATCAATTTTAATGAGGGAAAATGGTCTTTAGTTTTCTTTCTCCACTTTTACTCTCAAAACCATATTTGTGTCATAGAAGGATGGTAGGGTGCCATCTATTTTTCCAAAACAATTTATATAATTAATTTTTAATCTATGCTTTGAAGGGCCTTTATTGAATTAATATTTATTGAATTATGATCAGAAAGATGTACATTTAATATTTCTGCCTTTCTGCATTTGTTTGTCAGTTTTTTTATGCCCTAATGTATGGTAAATTTTTGTGAAGATGCCATTCACTACTGAAAGATATATTCTTTTCTATTCTGATTCAGTATTCTCCAGAAGTCTACATTTCTAACTTTTCTAAAATTCTATTCATTTCCTTAACTTCTTTCTTATTTTGGTTAAATTTATCTAGATCTGAGGGGGTAAGATGAAACCCCTTCAGTAGTATAGTTTTGCTGTCTATTTCCTCTTTTAACTCACTTAACTTTTCCTTCTAGAATTTCGATGCTATGCCATTTGTTGCATATATGTTCAGTATTAATATAAATTAATTTTCTATGATACCTTTGAGTCAAAGCATAATAAATCCTTATTATATTATTTTATTAATTTTTTATTTTCTTTCTTTCTTTATTTTTATTTTATTAATTATTCAATTTATTATTTTATTTTATTAATTATTAGATTTAATACATTATTTCCATCATTTATTAAATTATATCAAACAATATAATTCGATATAAATTGTATGTTCAAAATATTTATTGAATTTAATATCTATTAAACTAAATTATATTAAATACACTATGTATTAAGTATATTTAATTATATTTTATATATTTATTATATTTTTACTCTATATGTGTCTTTCTCTTTCATATGTCTTTTATAAACAACATATTATTGAATTCTGGTTTCTAAGCCATTCTGCTACCTACTTCTGTTTCCTGGGTGAGTTCAACTTATTTTCATTCAATTATGATTGCTAACTGTGTGTTTCCCTCAATCCTTTTCCCTTCTATTTATCCTTCTTTTGTTTTTTTTATTCTGTCTCTTCCTTAAAAGTCTGTTTTGCTTCTGACCACTGCCTCCTTTAATAGTCCCTCCCTCTTATCATACTCCTCTCACCCCGTCTCTTTGCCCTGTTCCTCCCTATTGGGTAAGACAAATTTCTGTACACCTCTTTGTGTGTATATATAGTCTTTCTTCCTTAAACCGATTTAGATGAGAGTGACATTCAAGCATTGTCTACTCTTCCTCCATCCATTCCCCCCCACCACTGAAAAAATCTCTTCCTTATATGCCTCTTTTATAAAGAAAATTTTTGCATTCTTTCTCTCCCTTACCCCTTCTTCCAGTGCATCTCTCCTTTTCATCCTTCCAGTCTTCTTTTAAGATTATCCCCTCATAATAGACTCATACCCATGTTCTCTGTCTAAGACTACATGAAAATGCCCTAATGATAATAATATTCTTAAGAATTTCATGTATTACACAATCAATTGAGTATCTTACCCTACAGGAAAGTAGTGGGGAAGGAGATAAGAGGCAGGAGATAATAGAAGGGAAGGTAGATTGGGAGAGGGAGTAGTCAGAAGGAAACACTTTTGAAACTGGTCAAGGTCAAAGGAAAAAATAGAATAAATGGGTGGTGTGATAGGATGGTGGGAAATATAGTTAGTCCTTACAA
>CM053622.1:146117300-146136615 GCA_028646595.1 Phalanger gymnotis | reverse complement strand
TTAGCTACAGCTGCCCAGAGTCTCGCCATCAACACCATCTCAAGAGCCCTTAAACAAATAACAAACAGACAGACCCAATACAATTCATAGTTACCAACATCTAGGTTCAGCCCAGGAGCTCAGAACAAGGGCTGGCCCAGAGTTACGCTCACCACCACTGCTTCAGCAAAGAGCTCCAAGGAAGAAAAGGCCAACCCCTGGCTTTTATATCTTTTTCAGTGTCAGGGGTGAGTCACACGTGCGACTCACCCACGTGACCTAAAATTGTCACCAAGAGGCACCTTAAACCCACGTGGTCTAAGAGTCTCTGCTGTCCCAGACATGTAAACTAGGCCCTCCCTGGAGATAGCCCCACCTGGGGCCCCACCTCAGTCATCAGTCCACACCCACATAGGTTCCACACCTAATAGGGGTTTGGGCCTGGGGCTTAGCATTACTCAAAGCAAACGAAAGCCAAACTCTTCAAGGGCACTTGTTGAACTAAGTGCTAAGGAGCCCATTTTGCTTAACAACACAGCATGTGCTGCCACAAATGCACATTTTTTACCTTAACATTTCAAATGTACGTAGAGCTTCTTTAGAATTTTCTCCTTATTAAAGCTTTGCATTATTAAAAATTCATATAGGAACTCTGCAAATAAATTAAGTGATTGTAACATTTTTAGATCTCCATAAATAAACATAGGCTTCTGGTTTTTATTTTGGATCTTTGTAATAACTCATCTTAAAAATCTGATTCCTTGAGAGCCTGGATCTTCCAAACACCTGGCATAGTGCCATTCACCTAGCCTATATTCAAGAAATATTTACTGATTGAAACTAGTCATTACCTCTTAAATACTGATATTCTCCTGGTGACTTTATATAGTCTTGAGTTATGGAACTCAATAATCACTGCATTAAAATGGCAAGCAATTCGAAGAGCAATGGAAAAAACTAAGGATGAGCTTAAGCAGGCTGCAGTGTCTGACCAGCAATAGTTTCTGTGAGAAGTGGTGAGAAAGGCATTGTGAAGGACATGCATGGCCAGAAATGAAGATGGATCAGTTGTACATGCTTAAGTGATGCGGTAATTTGTGAGTAGTAAGGATATGACCAGATATGGAAAAATTAATCTACTCTAACATCCTTTAAGTTGCAGGTTCTTAACCTTAACCTTTTTTGTGTCATGGGGACTTCTTCATCAGGCTGATGAAAACTTTGCACCCCTTCTCCGAATAATGTTTTGCTTTGATTTTTTTTTGCCTGCATTTATGATGGAAGAAATGCTAAATTTCATTTATAGGTTAGTGGATATGAAGATGTAGTTTTTTTTCCCCATTCAAGTTTTCAGATTCCCTGAAATCTGTCTGTAGACCCCAGGTTAAGAATCTCTGCTTTAGATTTTAAAAGAGCATGAGGGGGGTCTCTAGTGCATTTGGGACAGTGTACAGTAAGACAATGGGACTGGTGATTTGGGTTCCAGTCTAACAGTTACTAGCTGTGTGATTGCAGGCAAACCCCATAGTACCTTCAAGTCTCAGTTTCTTCATCTGTAAAATGAAGGTGATGTTACTTGCTCTCCCTACCTCATAACATTGTTGTAGGGAAAGTGCTTTACGAACTTCAGCATGATAGCACCTGGCCCATAGGAGGTGGTTAGTGTTTTTTTGATCAGTGGTTTGATTATTATTATTATTGGAGAGAGTAGATTTATGCTGAGACTTGGAAGAGCCTGCACAGGATGTGAAGGAGTAGAGGGAAAACCCACACCAAGGGTGTGGACATGGCCAAAAAGAACTCCTTTAATTCCAGACTGCGTACAAGGGAGGTTTACTTTTGGATTTGCAGGTGTAATGCCTCTTTTCAGAGCCTGTCACTCTTCAGGTTCTGATTCTGGCTGGAAGAGTTGCAGTCTCCCTGAAGCATTTCCTCTGAAAAAACTGCCACAATCCTGATGGCTACATAATAACCAGACTGGTCTGTCTGTCTGTGGATGCTGTTTTTTTTAAATCAGTCTGTGGCTATGTCATGTGATGCAGCTACATTTCAGGAGGTCTTCAAAGTCTTCTGAAGATTTGCACACATGATTCTGATGATACTAACTGGGTACAGTCTCTGAGAGCCCCCTTGAACTCTCCTTGAATCTTCCCACTTGATGAGGCACTGAGGCCATAAGCCTTTCATTATCACTAGGCTCAAATCTCTTGTTACTCTTAACCTAGCCTAGCCCTCCATTGTCCAGCTACTTCCCACCCTTGATGCTATCTAAATATCTATGACCAAATCTGTTACCCTTCAACTAGCCTAGCCCTCCATTGTCTGTTAACCAGATCTCATTAAAATCCCATTTTCTTGGTTCCTGGAGTCTGACCTCTAGTTACCCCAGTCCCATCGAGATCCTCCTTAGACTCCTCCTCAAGACCCTCCCTAAACCCTTCCTCCCATCACCCCAGAACCAGTCCTAGATCCCTCCCACAGTCTTTGTATATATAAGAGCCATCTTGCCTCTATGAAAGTGCTCAGTCTGATTCAATCTAGCTCAGCAGATTGAATCTGGACAGGTATCACAAAATGCTGAGATTTCTTAAGATTCTACCCAATATAGCCAATTGTTAATAAATTTTATTTTTTCTCTTTGGCTGTAAGAAGGCTTGGGTCAAATCCATGTGGTAGGACCTGGTGTGTTGGTATTTTGGGGTCCCAAGCACCCCTAAACCTCAACATATGATTTCCTGACCTCAACAATATAGCTTCTTAAGTAGTAAAGCATTTTTACATAGTTATATCCTTTGCCTATTTAGGTTTCCTTTAGTTTTCATAGCTACCACTGAACTGGCTTTCCCGTTAAAGCCAAGAAAACACTCAATGTCATATTATGTTCCACTTGAATTTCCCCTTGGCATTTAGAAAGACATTAGTCATGTGCCCTCCAGAACATGGCTATATAGTTCCCCTCTCCCTACTCCCTCCAATCTCCAGTTTGATTTCTTGAAATATAGCTCTGAAAAAACAGGCTTTAAAAAAGCTCATTGTGTTTTAAATGGAGCTACATGACTACTACTTTTAACCTAAATTACTCTGGCTTTCATTAAATGGCCAATAATAGCCCCAAACCAAGCCTCTGTTTAGGTTTTGATAGCTTAGATGAGGAATTGTTTTCTGTTCTGGCCAGAAGCTCCTAGGGTCTTTTCCCTCCCAAATTGATATCTTTGTGATGGCAAATTAGGCCATCTTTTGTCTCAAATCTCACTAGCCTTTAGTCACTGAATGAGCAAGGCCTCAGACTACTGAGACCTTTAGAAAGGCTAAGGCCACCTACTGCTTCCTGGACTTTCCCAGTTATCTTTTATCTTGACACTGGACTTCAGTGACTCTGGAGGAGAGAGTGAGGCTGACAACTTTATGTAGCTCTGCCTCACTTAAATCCAGTTCTCAAGCAAGTCAAGATATCACCCTTGTGGTGTCATTGGTCCTCTTTGAGCATGAAGGATAAACAACAGCAACAACAAACAATCTCCAGCGGCTATTCCAATTCCAGAATCTCCAAGTTCATTTGCAGCAGAGACTGATTTAACTGCCAGGCACCTCCATGTGTTTTTTCTTCTGTTAGAGAAGAGGAAGTAGATCTTCTCCTGTTCAGTTAGACTTAGTATAGCACAGACATAAGGTGAAAGTATATAATTATTTGGGTAACTTTAGAGTATATGAGCAAACAAAATAAACAACGTCTCTCAAATCTACCTTTGTTAAGTGAAATGTCTGAAATGGATTCCTATGTAGATGAAATAAAACAGCTTCTACCAGATCTTATCTATTCTAGTCTCTCTCCTTCTAATCCACCCTATGTTGTGCTACTGAAGCAGTCTTTTCAGTATTGATGTCATCATGCCATTCTCCTGTTTCATAAACTGATCATGGTGCCCTACCTACAGCCTACCACATTAAGTCCAAACTCCTTTGCTGGAATATCAAGGCTCTGTATAACCCAGGCCTAACCCAACTTTGCAGCCTCATGCCTTTCCAGATCCCTTCTGAGATTATTCCCTCCCTCTGGCTTTTCCATTCTAACTCCATTGTGTTTGGATGTCACTTGGAAAAGAAAATCATTCAGCAGAGCCTACAAATTTAAGTTATCTCATCTCAAATAGGTCCTCATTATTGCAATCCTATTATTCTTCTCTAAATGACTTCTGTTGTATTCCTTGGTAGCGATTCTTCTCAACCTACTGTTCTCTCATTAAGCCATCTAACTCATCCTAAATACTCTGCCTATCCCCAAAGTACATTGCCTTCTACTTTATTGAGAAAATAGGGAACATTCTTCTTGGTTTCTCACCTCCACAATTTTATACATCCAACCCCTTCCACAGTCATAAATTTCCTCCCTTAACCTATATTTCTCTTTTTCTTTGCTCTGATCTCTGGTGAATAGGTGACCAAGATCAGTCCTTCTACTTGATACCTTGATCCCATCCAGTTACCACCCAATCAACATCCCCTCCCCCAATCTCATCTCCCTCCATTCTTTGTCTACTTCCTTGCTGCCTATACCATTCCCTAATCTTCTTTATCCTTAAAAACCACTTTCACTCTACCCTGTTATTTTCTTAAGCTATTTTTGAACGTCTCTTTCATAGCCAAACTTCTAGAAAAAGCTGTTTATTCTCTGCCTCCCCTTTCACACTTACCACTTATTTCTCGACCCCTTTTCATCTGACTTCTTACCCCACATAATACTTGAATTTCTCTCAAAGTTACCACTGAATTTTTAACTGTTAAATACAATGAAATGTCTTTTATAAATTATCAACTATTTTGACTTCTCCTCAGCCACTTAACATTGTTGACAAAACCCTCCTTCTGTACATGCATTCTTTGAGATCTCCTCCACACCTCCAGAGTCTCCCCCTTCCTGCCTGATAGCGTCCTTTGCTGTATCGCCATCCACGTTCCACTCAGTCCCCCTGAAATTGTGAATGTTCCCCGGGGATATCCTATGCTTTCTTCTCTTGGAAATTTCATCAGCTCCCATAGATTCAATTATCATCTCTATACAAACGATTCCTAAATCTACATATGTAACCCTGATCTCTGTCCTGTATCACCAACTGAATGTACCTTCTAGCTATCCATAGAGTAGACATCTCAGATTCAACATATCCAAAACAAACTCATCTTTTCTCCTAAACTGGTAACTCAGCTTCTAACTTCTCTGTTTCTGTTAAAGGCACCAGCAACTTTGTAGTCACCCAAACTGACAAACTGAATCATCCTTGACCCTTCCCTCCCCCTTTCTCTATATGCAATCAATTTCCAAATCTTCTCAATTTTATATCCATGAAATCTCTTGCATCTTTCTCCTTGCCAAGTCTTGTTGACTCTTTCCCCACAACATCTATTTTATCTTTCATGGCTCTCATTACTTCTTGTCTAGATAATTATTTTAGCTTCCTAATTGTTTTGCCTGTTTCCAATCTCTGTTCTCTCCAAACCATCCTCCACACAGTTCCTCAAATAATCTTCCTAAAGCACAGATCTGACTATGACATTCCCTTGTTTAATAGATCGGGGCTTCTTAACCTTGTTCCACTTGTGACCCCTTCAGCACTTCTTAAACTGTGGGTTGTGACCCCATATGGGGGTTCCACGACTTAAGAGTTGCCGCAAATACACTATAGTGATTCCATATTGCCAGTAGGCTTAAAACACAAACTCCTTTTGGTATTTAAAGGTTCTTCGCAATCTGTCTCTAGCCTATCTTTCTAGACAATAAATTTGTCTTTCCCTGTCTTGTTGAAATAATCCGTTTCATCTTTTCTTTTTTTGGGGGGGGTGGCGCGGGGAGAAGGCAAGGTAATTGGAGTTAAGTGACTTGCAGTAAGTGTGTCAAATGTCTGTGGATGAATTTGAACTCAGGTCCTCCTGTCCCCAGGGCTGGTGCTCTACTCACTGCACCACCTAGCTGCCCCTATTTCATCTTTTCTTATGGCACAATTTTATTCCAACACATTCATAAAACACAGTTTATTCAGCCATTTCTCAACATCCATGGTCATCCCTTTCATTTCCTTTTTTTTTTTTTTTGCCACCACAAAAAGAGCTGCTATAAGTATGTTTGTATGTATTTCTTTTGGGTATAGGCTTAGCAGTAGTCAAGCTGGGTCAAATTGTTTAGTGACTTTTTGTATATAATTTTAAATTGTTTTCTAGAATATTTGTACCCATTCACAGATCTACCAACGGTATCACAATGTGTCTGTTTTCCTATAGCCCCTTCGACATTTATCATTTTTTTTCATCTTTGTATTCTAGTGGGTATGAGTGAAGTTGAACCTGAGAACTGCTTTAATTTGCATTAATCTAATTATTAGTGATTTGGAGCAATGTTTCTCATATGGCTGTAGACAGATTGTATTTCTTCCCTTGAGAACTGCCTGGTCTTAGTCTTAGACTATTTTTCCATTGGGGAATGTGAGAGATGAATAAAAGTTAGTTTCCACAGAATAATTAATTGTCAGCTTTAATGAGTAAGGGAGTAAAAATTAACTAAGGCAGTTGGGCCCAGCCAATCAGAAAACAACTAGTGGTTTTGTGAAAACCACAGACCGAAGATATTGGGAGAACTGGTTCAAACCAGCTAGATACCAGTCAGGGCTGAAGAGAGAACCGACATCAGAGAGTACTGCTACTATGCATGCTTAATTGGCTAATTGAATATTCCCTAACACACCCACAGGGAGGAGTTTTCCACCATTTTTGAACATGGGAAGTATGTTGAGGGGTGGGAACATACCAAGGAACCACACGTAAGGGGCATATAGGGAAGATTGTAACCCAGAAGGGGAATGGACCAATCCATTCTCTGAAGAGAGGTACTATGCTGATGCTGCGTCAGATTAACACTATAAATCTGCTCTCACTTCTGTATTCATTGCTTCCTCTTCCCAAAGAAGAGTGAAGTCCTCTCCTGGCCAGGAATGTAAGTCCAACTCCTTTGGATTCCTCAATAATAAATTGTCCTTGATACCTAAATCTCTGTGCCAGGCATATTTCTAACAGGGAATAGCATTTATTCTTGTACAATTGAATCAGTTCTTTATTTATCTTGGAAATGAGACCTTTATCAGAGAAAATGATGATTTCAAAGAGACATTAAAGGACTTGTATGAACTGATGAGGAGCAAAATAAGTAGAACCAAAAGGAAAATTTATGCTATTATACCGATATTATAAAAAGAAATAATTTTGGAGATTTTTATTTACTACTGAAGAATGAAATGAACAGAACCAGGAGAATAATGTATATAATGACAGTATCACTATAAAGAGGAAGCTTTAAAAACTATGATCAAGCAGTGACTATTCTTAATTCCAGAGATCAATGATAAAATATGCTATCTAAGTCCTGATAGAGAAGTGATGGATTTTAGGTACATAATGAGACAAATATTTTTGAACACGGCCAATTATGGGATTTATTTTGCTTAATTATGCATATTTGCTATGAGAGATTTGTTTTTCTTCTCTCTCTCTCTCTCTCTCCCCTCCGCCCCCCCACCCACTCCACCCTCAATGTGGTAGGGAATAGGAAGGAGAAAAGATGATTTCTATTAATTTAATTAAAAAAACACTTCAAATACAAGGGTTTGAGGAGTTGCAGGCGTAGAATGTTCCTTCAGACAGGTCACTATATTTTAAATTTTGCTTAATTGTTTTATTTTATTACAAGAGAACTCCAACGGGGTGGAGTTAATCTGGATATGTTTGTCACATAAAAATATGACATATTTATATAAATATATACATATATTGTTGTTGCTTACCCTTCATTGTCAAAAAGGACCAGTGACATCATGAGGTTAATGTCTTGACTTTGCATGAATTGGATTTAAGTGAGACGAACTACGCAAAATTGTCAGCCTCATTCATTCTCTAGAGTCATAAAAGTCCAGAAACAGACAAAAGTCAAAATGACTGGAGATGACCTGGGATGCAGTGGCTAACCTTGGCTTTTCTAAATTAAGGTCTTTCCCAGGTCTCAGTTTGCCAGAGACAATGTCCATTCAATGACTAAGGGCTGGGTAAGAATTGAGACAAAAGACGGCCTAATTCATCATCACAAAATTATCAGTCTGGGAGGGGAAGACCCTCAAAATTTCTGGCCAGAACAGAAAACAACTGCTATTTACACACACAAATACTATTTCAGATGATCCTTACAACAACCCTCAAAGGTAGATACTACTATTATCTCCCTTTTATAAATTATGGAAAAGGAAAAGGGAAGAGAAGGGGAGGTAAAGGAAGGAGTGGGCTCAAGGTCACACAGCTAGGCCAGATTTGAACTCAGATTTTCCTAACTCCTGGTTCAGCACTCTATCCATTGTACCACCTGGTACTTGTACAAGTACCTCTTGGGTGTCTCAAATATAATATTCTATTTCATACCTTAAACTCATACCCAAAATAGAACTCAACATCTGTCCCTTAAACATAACCCCTCTCTTCTTCCCAACTTCCCTCCTACTGTCAAGAGTACCTCTTTCCTCTCAGTTACCCAGGCTGATAACCTTGGTATCATTTTTGATTCCTCACTTTCATCCCGCTTATTCAACCTGTTGCCAAATATTATCATTTCTGCCTTCATGATATCCTTCATATATAAATGCATATACATATACACATAGGAATGTGTGTATTTGTATTATATAAACATATTATCTACAAGATGGAAGTAAATGAGAACTGAAAAAGAAGTTCATATTATTGTGATAGTCAACAGGCTCCATAACTTCAGTGGCTATACTTTTACAATTGTATGTCTCACAAGCTGCTTTGGGAACTCTATGGTTAAGTCTTACTGAAGTCACCACAAATCTTGCATTGGAGTCTTTTGCTCAGGTATTATCACTACATGCAAGCCTATAAGCCTGGAAGAACAATACTGAACCCTGATACTCTGAAACCCTTTCCCACTACAGATCACAGCTTATTTTGTGCCATATCTAGTAGCCATGTTGACGTCAGAAGACTTCTATGACACTCCTTTCCAGGCTGATCAAATCCCAGGAATAACATTGGAATGATCAGAAAGTTCCCTATCTTGAGTTGAGTGTAAAGGGAGTTCATGGATATAGATCATAGATTTACTCCTTTAAGGGACCTCAGAGGCCATCCACTCCAACACTTTCATTTTATAAATGAAGAAACCAAGGCCAAGAGAGGTTAAGTGAATTGCCTGAGGCCACAGAGACATTCCAAGGCAGAACTGGGATATAAACTCAAGTCTTCTGACTCTAAATCCGTTGCTGTTTCTGACTTGCCATGCCACCTTCTAGCACAGGAATTACCTGAAGAACTAAATTTTTCTAGATCTAAATATCAAGAAACAAAAGCACACTTGGCCGTTCTTTAAATCTGACTCTACGGGATTTATTGATAATTAACTAGTGATCCATAATAAGGGTATAAAAATACATGCCAATCAGTTCTGCTGGCCACCCAATTTCTCAGACTTTTGTTATGGTCCATAATAATAATAATAATAATAACAGCTAAATTTAAATAGTATTTTCTTGGTAATACTGTGTGGCTGCAAGTCTTAGAACATCACAGTTCCTGAGGAATCGCAGTTGTGAATAACCCAAGGAGCAAGGGAGAAATAGAGACCTAGTAGGGCTAAGGAGCATGTAGCATAAATTTCAGATGACAATTTACACTCAAGAAGTGGCATAAGCAACTGAATTGAGGTATGCATGATTAGGAAAGAAAGTAGATTGGTTGTGAGGTTAGGGTTAAGGGTAACAGATGGACAGTTGGAGTGCTCTCCTAGACCCAGAGGAAGGCCTCCAGTCTATTGGGTGTATACTCTGTAGAGGATTTAGGAGAGAACATGGACAAGAACTGCAAAGGAGGAGAAGGCAGATATGGAGAGGCTGTGAGCTATACTGTTGCAGGGAGTACCCATGCAGATGAGATCATAATTCTGGTGAAGTTTTGAAGTACCCTACCAACCACTGGCCCAGATTCTTGGTGAGATTGCCTCACTATGGCCAGTCATGCTCCAAGGAATAACTGAATTTGGGAGAAGGCATTTGAATGGGCAATTGAGAAATGATATTTTGCAGTAGTGGCCTAACATGCTTGAAAAATATTCCCCGAATCTGAGATTTAATTCAAGGTCCATGGTTAGTATACTAATCACATGAGACAGCATCAGAAGTTTGGTCAGAATTCTATATACAGGCTGGCTGGAGACAGAGAATAATGGGTCACATTTACAGCATGTAATCAAAGGAGATGAAATGAAAAGATGCACAAAATGCTTAATTCCAAGACAGTTAGATGTGAAGCACTCAATACATATTTTTTTGTTGATGACTTATCTTGTCATATATTATTTCTTGTAAACTTTTGTACTTAAGGAACACAAAGAACAAAGAGATAATTCATCAATAAAATTGGAGGATAAGAAGAATTTATTTATTCATTAAATATTTATATGCCTAACACAAATAAGGACCAGTGCTAGGCATTGAGGAAGGTAAAAAGACAAGATATAGTTCTTGCCTTGGTGGAGCTTTTAATTTGGTAGGGAAGCACACAAATAACTTGCATTTAAAAAAAAATATGGTTAGTTCATAAAAGAGATAAGACCACATTGTTTTGAGAGCTGATGGGTGGGAAAGATCAGTGAAGGTAGACTCAACGACTATTTCTAGTAAATATGCATATCCCTTAGCCTTATTTTCTGGACTAGCTAAAGGATTTGACAGATTCTAACTGAATGAAACCTCTAGCTATAGTAAATGTTAGTCACTGGAACGGAGAAGCGTGAAATTGTTTAGTCTTGAATCTAACAAGGTCGTCCATCAGTATATAATAAACAAACACAGGCAGGCTATTTCTAGACAGGCTCTGTCAAGTTTTATGGTTGATTGTGTCTATGAGGGCTCATTCATCAAATAGTCCAAGGTGAAAAAGGATTTAATGAGCTCCTAAATATCCTTTCCTGATTCTTGGAGGTGGAATGTCTTCCAAGGTCAGCCCTATTAATCAGGTTTGTGTGTATTGGGACCAATCATACATCAGTATGACTGATAAACCCGGTGGAATAGAGACTGCAGATTGATCTTTATGCATAGTGTATACACACTCCCACATAGACAAACACATACACATTTATATGCATATCTTCAAATTTTTTATATATATTTATATGGAGAGGGAAGATTATATGCATGCATACATGTTTAGTATATATGCAGTCTCTAGAGATGCATTATTCCAACTTGTTAAGCTAATGTAGGTCCCCTGTTATTATTTACATATTACATATGCAATATATATAAATTTTATATATATATATATATATTCTGCTAGTGTGAGTTTTAGTGCCATATTTATACTTATCTATGTCCTCACTCCAACCTTCAGCCTTTCTCTCTCCTAGCCTTTTAATTATTTGCTCCTTATAAATCTGGATCTGGCCAAAATTGTGAGATTAAATGAGCTTTATTTTCATAATTATCCAGAGTTATAACTAAGGTGGACTGATTAGGTCTTTGCCTCAGAATGCTGAAAATGACCTAAATATAAAAATATTTATAGCAACTTTTTTTTTGGTGGTAGCTCAAAAGTGGAAACTAAGGGGGGATGTCTTGTTAAGCTGGACAAATTGTGGGATATGAATTCATGCAATATTATTGTATCATAAGAAATAACGAAATGGATTGTTTCACAGGAAACTGAGAAGGCCTATATGAACTGATGAGGGTCAGCTAGGTGGTACAGTGGATAGAGTGCTGGGCCTAGAGTCAGGAAGACTCATCTTCATGAGTTCAAACCTAGCCTTAGACACTGTTTCCACAATCTGGCTAGCCGCAAAAACACAGGTTCTTTTGATCTGCCTTAATAAGGAGAGAAAGGTGAAGGGGTTGGCAAGCTTACTTTCATTCAGCGCACAAATATCATTCACTTAGTTCAGGGGAAAAAGCCAGCACCCTGAACTTCAGAGCAAAATACAGGCAAATTACAAACATCAACAGACAGACCTTGTCTGATTCAAATCCCAATACATAGTTACCAGAGTTCAACAAAGTCTCAGCATCCGGGTTTACAAGCTGGAGGGCTCCTTAGCTACAGCTGCCCAGAGTCTCGCCATCAACACCATCTCAAGAGCCCTTAAACAAATTAGAAACAGACAGACCCAATACAATTCATAGTTACCAACACCTACGTTCAATTTGGGAGCTCAGAACAAGGGCTGGCCCGGAGTCACGCGCCACTACTGCTTCAGCAAAGAGCTCTAAGGAAGCTGAGGCCAACCCCTGATTTTTATATCTTTGTCAGTGTCAGGGGTGAGTCACACGTGCGACTCACCCATGTGACCTAAAATCGTCACAAAGAGATGGACTTAAACCCACGTGGTCTAAGAGCCTCTGCTGTCCCAGACGCGTAAACTAGGCCCCTCCTGGAGTTAGCCGCACCTTGGACCCCACCTTAGCTGCCAATCCACACCCACATAGGTTTTATACCTAATAGGGGTTTGGGCCTGGGGCTTAGCACTTAGTAAGATTCAATGAAATAGCTGAATTACTCAAAACAAACAAAAGCCAAACTCTTCAAGGGCACTTGTTGAACTAAGTGCTAAGGAGCCCATTTTGCTTACCAACACAGACACTTACTATTTGTGTGACCCTGGGCAAGTCACTTAACTGTTTGCTTCAATTTCCTTTAGCGTAATATGAACTGGAGGAGAAAATGGCAAACCACTCCAGTATCTTTGCCAAGTAAACCCCAAATGGGGGTTTAATGACTAAAAAAATAACAACTTAACTACGCTTTTGGCATGGCGTAATTTTCTTTTTTAAAGCGCAACAGGGGACTGGCCAATAGGGGCTCAATTTTTAGAGCATTCAAAGTCTGATCTATCTGCTATCAACAAATGTGAACGTCTGCTTCCAGAAATGCGCAACGATGAATAATGGAGGGAGGACCTGTCTACAGTTTTAGGACTTCATAGGTATTTTGTGACTATTTTCTGTCCAATTGCTGCTTGGTGAAGAAAAATGTTTTCATCGCGCTCCTGAATTGGAACTGAGGATGCAAACAAAAGACTCTAGTGGAGGACCACTTAGTCTTTTTCTACTCTGCTGGCAAGTGAGGAATACGGCTGTAATCCTTTGGGTGGGGAGAGTGGTAGCAGCGGCTGCTGCTAGCTGCCATATTTCCCCACCTGGGGTGCCGTGGAGCCATGAATACATGACAGTGCTGATTTTCTATCTCTGTGGTATTTCATTTTTCTTGCTCTTAGGAGTGTAGGAGACAGGGTGGACTAGGCTCTGACCTTATGAGTTTCAAAAGGTCAGAAGAGTCAACAGGAAGCAGAGTTTTTTAGCAGAGTTTTCTTGGATCCAAGCTTAATGAAGAACCAGCTTAAGACTGCCTGTTCAACTAAATCCAGTAGAGAAGCATCCTACATTGAGCCATCTAATGAGACATCGTGCCCTATAAGCAAAGGAATGACTTGTGCATCAGCTATACTATACCAACAGTATACTTGGAAGAGGAAATATTTTGTACCAAGTATTTTAAATTTGTGCTTACTATTCTGAGGAACTGAGGTGAAAAGAGGAGTTCAAGGGGCTGTTTCTGTACTTTAGTTTGGATTGTATCTTTTTTTTTTTTAGTAAATCTTCCTTTGGAAAAACTAATTGATATTAATTGGTTGTTATTGATTATAATTGCTTATTATTGACTATAAAATCATTGGTGATGATTTTAAGGAGATATCAATTGGTCAGAATGATATTAGGAGACTAATCACTGATTACATGATACGCCACATAGGGGCTTGAACCAATAGAATCAGAACAATCACCACAACCCCTTGAAAACTCCTAGAACCCTAAAAGGTGATGAAGCAGTATCTGGGTTCTGGGGGCCTAACCTGCTAGTCTGAGTTTGAATTTAGAGAGTGAGTCTGGAATATGTTCTATTTCATAAGTGTCTTTTAAATGAAAAGGAACCCACAGAGAAACATATAGTCTGGCCATTTGTAATGGTAACTTAAATGGGAAGATCTTTCTCACCCATTAATAGGTCCATGTGACCTGCTTATGTCACAGGAAGCCCAAGTCACGTGTGGCAGGAGGGGCTTGCTGAATGAGAAGAACAGGAAAGGGTAGAGCAGGAAATGAGGTAGAACTGTGGGAGGAGAAGGACACAGGCAAAGAGGGAGCTAAGATTTGTGAGTGTCTGTGGGAAGGCCCCAGCAGGGGTGGGTGGATGGCTTTGGGATAGAGTCGTTCTCTCCTGTGATACTGTGTACTAACTTCTTTGTTGCTATGAAGGGTTGGACTTACTGGTTTTGGGATTTGGTTCTTTGGAGTCTCAATAATGTTTTACTTCTTCTACCTCCTATATGGAGAGTCCCTTACATTTTTCAAAACATATTCACAATTATCAAAGACATATTCACAATTATCATCGATATTGTGACTATTGCCTTGCTGATACACCATTGAAAGTTCATTATTCCTTTTTGTTGTTGTTGTTGCTGATGGCCTTTATACTATAATTCATATTCTTTTTAATTATTTGAAAGTATCTTAGGTTGTGGTGAGTGGTTAACGTTACATTTTGGGAAAAAGAAATCCCTAAATTAAGGGAAAAAAAAAGCTCCAGTAAGATGAGTTCTAATTGATAAGTGTCCTGGGGTGAGTTGCTGTGTGTGTGTCCACACAAGCACGCATGCACACACACACACACACACACAGTCACACACACACTCATTCACTCACATACATACCCCATCTTGGTCACTTGGTTCTCTTCCCAGACAGAATGAAATAACATGCTAATGTATATGAAAGCAAACGCTAGAATATCATATACAGTTTGAAAAGGATCTCTCAGTCCCTCAGCAGCATCCTGGCAAGTTGAGGGGAAGCTTTGTTTGATCACACTGCATGTGCTATGAACTGCATTTGATTTTACAGCTTTCCAAAAAGCTGTCCAAAAAAAAATGTGTTTTTCCCCCTTTCAACAGAGGAATCTCAACCATCTCTGTATATGTTTTCCCTCACTCAAATGACTTAGGTTAGGAGGCATAGGTAATGCCAAGAGGCCCCTCACTCCTCAAGATATGGCCTTCAATGGATCATTGGCCAAACCAAGTTGAATTTCCCATCTTGTTCCATTTCTATGGCTCACTGATTTTCTATTCATATCTTTTTATTGTTTTATTTTCTTCTTAAAAGAGGTTATGGTATTGGACTAAAGATGCCTTCTTATGCTGCATAAACCTGCTGGGCTTTTGTCTATTATGTTTCAAATGCACTTTGCACAAATATTTTATAAAGCTTGATAAATGCCTAATAAGTGTTAAGAAACCACACAATTTGTCAGGGATATTTGAGCCTGCATTTCAAACCAATGAAAGAGATTGTTGTTGACTTGCTACAGTGGAATTGCTAACATTAGTATTCACTTAATGATGCCTATTCAGAGTGAATGGTGAAAATATAAATCGAACCTTCCAATGGCATTGTGACATCAATGAAGTTCAACTTAAATCATTCATTCATTTAGCACTTGAGCATAATGCATAAAAAAAAGAGTCTATAAAGACACAATCCTGACTATAGGTTAGAGTTGAGACTTTAGAAGCACAGGCTAAATGTGAGGGTTGATTTTCTACCCTCCTTTAAGTCATAATACATGGAATCAATTGTGCTGTGATCTTGCATAGTGTCTTACCATTTAGTGATTAAGGAATTATTTCTTTTGAACAGGCCTGATTAAAAAGGTCAAATACACTAGATTTCCTGATGTTTTGGTGAGCTATTTAGAAAAAGTAACTATTTTATGAATATTAGGGATCAGTCCAGATATATTTTGCTTTTCACTTTAAAAAGCATTTTTCTGCCTCACAATATGGCTATAGTCTAAATGAAGTAACAATTTTGAATCTTGGCTTTCAAAAGTAGCTCAATTATGTCTAACAAATTGTCTAAATAAAAGCAATTTTTAAATGGCAGCATTCTAAAATAGAGGTGTAATCTACTTTAGTTATATGTGGCAGCAGGTGGTGCAGCATATGAAACAATGGGCCTGGAGTCAGGAAGATCTGAATTCAAACGTGACCTCAGATACCTACTAGCCATCTGACCCTGGGCAAATCACTTAACCTCTCTTTACCTTAGTTTTCTTATCTGTAAAATGGGGATAATAACAGCACATTCCTTCCAGGGTTATGGTGAGTGTCAAATAAGATAGTATTTATAAAGTGCTTATCTCAGTGTTTGGCACATTGTGGATGCTATATCTATCTATCTATCTATCTATCTATCTATCTATCTATCTATCTATCTATCTGTCTATCTATCTAGCTTATTCCCTTCCCTTTGCCCCTCATGTGTCAGGGTTACTGTGATGTTTACACTGGCACTACATAATTTTCAGATATTTTTAGGAAAACTAGCACAGGTCATTATTCACTTTTGCAATTTTGTGACTGGAGAGCCAGGACAGAGGTGCATTGATTTAAAAAGTGCATCATGGTGCTTTTTCATTACAGAGTCAAGGAAATATCATCAGAGAAGTTGTGTCATACTTTTTCCACTTTCTCCAACTTGCAATGGCCAATACTAGGTTATGTGACTCCTCTGTTCTGCCTACAAGGATGAGCCTAGAATTAATTCTGGGCCCACCTAAACATTTAAGTTACTGGACCTAGTCCGGGGTCCTTCATGTATTCTATTTAATGTGCATATATGTGTGTTTGTATCTGGTTAAAAGGATCTGGTTTTGAACCAAAATCCCCATACCTCTTGAGGATTTGATCAGTATCCTCATTGTCACCTTTCTTCAGAGGTGTAACACTTGTCTTAGGTGTGTATGATTGAAGGGTACAGAAAAAGAGATCAAATAATCATGTGTTGTCTTCAGCACACCATGCCATCAGGTTAGATGGAAGGAATCTGATATTCCTGACATGTAACTAGCTACAAAATTATCTAGTTATGTTGCTGTCCTTCCTTGGGAGGAAGCTCTTCAAACTCTTAGACCCACTCTGGGCTAGGAACAGGCTCGCTCACTACTGAAGCCCTTACTTGTAAAGGCAGTATCTTTGCATTATAGCCATCTCAGTATTCAGGGATATGGGTTAAGTATGTCCAATAGTCTATTTCTAGTAGCTACCAAGTAGATTTCCTAGTATTTAATTATCTGGTCATTTGCCAGAAAGTTCAGTTAGGCAGTAAATACCAACCTATTCTTGATGGTCCTTCTTCCTAAACTCCTATCATCATTAATGCCTAGAGCTGATGTGATCCTGACAAGAGAATGGGCATCAGGTATCCATCACTGGGGTGGTTGACAGGATTGGAAAGTATGGTGCCATTTCTATGGCACAATTTATCTATCAAGATTTCAGGTCTGTTCTAGACTGAACAACTGAATAGCTTCTGGGATCCTATTAGGGAAAACACTGGTTTTGAAGCTTGGCTTTCATGGACAAAAATGATCTGCTTCTCTGAGTCTGGTTTAGTTAAAAAGAACTCAATTTGGCATGAAGTTCAGCTCCTGAGAATCTGTGGCCTTGTGGTATTTCTGCTTTTCCCTGGGGGAACAGAAGGGAAAGTTGTGGCAATAAGCAAACAGACACCAAGCATGTAACAAAATCTTTCTGCAGAAAGGTGAGTGTGCACATGTGTAGGTGTGTGCATGCACATATATACATGTGCTTGTCAGAAACAGCAGATCCTAGTTTTCTCTATAGAAATACCATGAAGGTTATGTGTTTACTCAGTTCTGCTATATTTATTGAAATAACTGGTTGAAGCATTAGAATCTGAAGAAACTTTGGCTAAAGTCATGAAAATAAAACCAGAGGGGCTCCAGAGGGGGGCCAGATGTTTGCTTTCTCCTCTCATCACACTGCCATGCTGTTTTCGTAGCCACATGAACACTCCATTTGAGCTAATTTCCTACTTAAAGCACGTGTGTGGATTGTGTAACTGTGAAGTTTCCATACTGTTGTCAGGCTTGCTTGCACTTGGAGACTGGCTTGGGTGATATTCGTGTTTGGATGAATTTTGGTTCTTCCTCAAGACAGAATGTTCATTTCATTCTGGCTCTCCCAGGCACATGGATGTTCATTTGATATGTTAAAGGTGTTACTATTTTAGTGTAGGGATGATAGGTTGACCGTCAGATTAAATGGCAATAGTCAATTTTTCCTTTCTTAAACTTTGTTAGGCTATAGCTAGCATAAGCAATTTTTGTGTGCAGCAAAACATGACTTTAGGGAACTGTGTAAGTTCTCAATGCAGTGGAAACTTGTTAATGCAGTGTTAAATGAAGCCTACCCCATAAAGGATATTTAGTATGACCAGTTTTAAATAACTTTTCATATATATTCTTCAGCTTTTGATGATCAAGTGTGAATGAGGAAGCAATGTTATGTTTTCTTTTGTTCTTTTTCTTTTTTAAAATAGTATTTGATTTTTTCCAATTACTTGTACAGTTTTTAACATTCATTTTTTTTAAATTGAGCTCCAAATTATGTCCTTCCTACCCTCAGCATCGTCTCCTTAAGATGGTAAGCAATTTGATATAGATTATGTGTGTATAATCATGTAATACATATTTCCATGTTAGTCATGTTATGAAATAAGAAACAAGCTGAAACAAAAGACCCTTGAAAAAAATAAAGTGAAAAACAGTATGCTTTGATCTGCATTCAGACTCTATCAGTTCTTTCTCTGGATGCGGATAGCATTTTCCATCATGGGTCCTTTGGAATTGTCTTAGATCATTGTATTGTTAAGAAGAGTTAATTTGTTCATAGTTGATCATCGTGCAATGTTCCTGATACTGTGTACAATGTTCTCCTGGTTCTGCCCACTTCATTTTGCATCAATTTGTGTAAGCCTTTCTAGGTTTTTCTAAAATCTCCTGCTGGTCATTTCTTATAGCCCAATAGTATTCCATTCCATTCATATCTCATAACTTGTTTAGCCGTTCCCCAATTGATGGGTATTCCCTCAACTGCCAATTCTTAGCTACCCCCCAAAACCTCTATAAATACTTTTGTACATGTAAGTCCTTTTCCCCTTTCTATATTTCCTTTTTAAAAAGCAGATTTAAACTAAAGAAGTTAGTTCTTCTTGGTCATCTGTGCCAGTAAGGCAAAATAGGCTTAGTTTAACGGGTGCCCTTGAGGAGTTTGGCTTTTGTTTATGGTGAAAGTACTTTCACCTGTTAACCGCTAAGCTCCAGGCCCAAAGCCCTATCAGGTGTGAAACCCCTGTGGGCGTAGATTAAA
>CM053622.1:146085381-146116800 GCA_028646595.1 Phalanger gymnotis | reverse complement strand
CGCTAATTTGTTGCTCTGGGCCCTGAATAAATTTTTTGATGCCTTCTGCTTGGAGAATTCTGTATAGCCATCGATTTCGAACCATTCAGATATTTATATGATCCTTTTTGAGATCATAAATTCGGCCTTCCTACTACATCATCATAGAAAATCGTCGGTAGGAGTTTGTTATTTTCTACCTATGAGAGGAGATATATGCTTATTTATAACTTTGCAAATAAAAGAAATGATGTTTAGAGTCAGGAGACCTAGGTTCTCATCCCTGCTCTGCTGCTCCTTCACTATGTGACATTGGTCAAATTATTCCATCTCTTTGGGCCTCAGTCTCCTCACCTGTAAAATGAGATGGTTAGATTAGATGATCTCCAAGATCTCTTTGAGAACTTGAAAGGATAGAAAACCTCACTGAAGAAAGAGAGAATCTTTGGAAGCACCAGACCAGATTCTTTCTTGGCCTGGGCAACTCTGAGTATTATACAAAAAATGACAGTCTGTTGTATTCCCACCCTATAGGAAGACAATTCATAAGTTGAGTGAGTGAGTTAGAGGTTGGGGATGAGCCTTCTCTATTGTTAGTTCATTGCATTATTGCTTTATTAGGTTGTATGGGGTTTTCAAGGAGGACTAGCACCTCTGGTGTGAGGGCTTGTCAAGCTCTTTTCAGGGCTGCTCTTCCACTTTTGGTGTCTACCTTGCACTCAACACTCACTCAATTCTCAACACAGCTCCAAGAAGCTGTAGCATGCACAGTGGCCACACCTCAGTAAACTGCATTGGCAGTTGGGCTAAACCAGAATGAGAGAAACTGATGGACCTCAAACTTGTTGGTGAGTTAGGAATGTGTTTACCCCAAGCATGTGAGGGCTTCACCCCAATGGAATGGACAGATGAGAACAATTTATTCCAACAGTCATGAAGGTGGCTGAAGCAGGTGCTGTGGAGCACTTAGAGCTTGGTCAGACTTTAAAGACACCAAGGTCATCCACCATGTCCTAGGCCATCACCAGTCATCTTGACTTTTGTCTTGCCACTGAACTTCAGTGGCTCTGAAAGAGGGAGTGAAGCTGAAGACTTTGTACAACTCTGCCTCACTTAAATCCCATTCACCTGTGAGTCAACACATCATTCCATGATGTCATTAGAAAACAAAGGACAAACAACGACAACAATGGTCTCATTAGAGTTTTTCATGTCCTGAACTATGGAGAGAGCTGAAATAGCTTTATCTCTTGCACATAATTTTTATTTTCGAGAAGTTTGAGAAGTTGTGAAGATTGGAGAAAATGTCTATTCCTCCATTTTATGGTCATGTGACCCAGAAGTCAGCTCTAAAATCCCACATATAAAAGAGGAGAGTTAGAGCAGGGGTATCTATCCAGCCAGTGGTCAGGCTGACATACCTGGAGGTAATGAGTGAGGATGTCCCATTTGTATACTAACTCATGGCAACATTAGCGAATAAGAGTTCACATAAGATCTGTTGTATGTAATTTTACTAGAAATAACCTGTGTAGATAGCTAATGTGCCACAACAGACAGGGTTCAAGACTTGGTGTCGAGACCTTGTTTCAAATCCAGAAGCCTTCTTCATTTAGCAGGTCATTAAACCTATTCCCTTCGGATCAAACATAAAATTTAATGTTTGCTTTTTAAGGTCCTTTACAGCCTGGCTTTTTCCTACTTTTCCAGTCTTCTTTTATTTTACTCTCCTGAGAGACGACAGTAAAGATATAAAGTGTGGCAGTGAAGGAGAGAAGAGAAATGGGAGAGTACCTAGATGGAATAGAAGAATCAAGGAAAAACTTCTTTAAAATTAGAAGAATATTAGTTTGTTTTTATGCAGATGAAGAGGAAGAGGTTAAAGTTGTGTGTAAAAAGGGATGACTGCAAGAGTCTAGAAGAAGAGAACTAAGATTAGAGACAACAGAAGAGGAAGAGATGAACCTTAGCAATGGCCTCTTCTTTTGAGCAGAGAAGGAAGAAGAACGTGAATAAATAGGTGATGATGTTAAGAAATTTTGAGGAGTTGCAGGAGCTGGCTTTGGAGGATCTGTTGGGGAATTCCTCAGTCCAGAAATCCTAAGATCGTCCTGGAGAGTAATTCCTCTCACCTTGATCTCTTTGACTGGAGGTCAATAAATTTGGAGGCAAGGCTCCAGAGGCCTTACGTCACTTTGCCTCATATAGCACTCTCCTTTCACTTCTCCCTACCCCCATCCTCTTTCCCTCTCCTTTTCTTTCTACCTCACGCATTTTCATCCTTACTCTTTCATTGGTCAGTTATTATTTTTAGCAAGATAAGTAAAACTTTATTTATTAGTTTTCAACATTTACTTTTATAAGATTTTGAGTTCTAACTTGTTTTTCTCCTTCCCTCCCCAAGATGGTAAGCATTCTGAAATAGGTTATACATGTATAGTCATATTAAACATATTTCCACATTAGTCATGTTGTGAAAGAAGACTCAGAACAAAAGGGAAAAACCATGAGAAAGAAAAAAAAAGAAAATAGTATGCTTTGATCTACATTCAGCATTGGTCAACTATTGATAGGTTTCCTTAGTTCATGCTGGCACACTTAACTATCTTCAACTTTTATTTGAGTGTAATTGCCTTGCAAACATAGCTGAACCGGGAGACTTTTCTACTTTCTTTGTTGTCTGTATCTATAGACATGAGTAATCACACATGTATAGTGAATATAAGTGGAATTGCATTTTATGCAATAAAACATTTCCTATATAAAAGGATTGAGAGGAGCAGACATTTCAAACTGGCTTTTTTGATGAGTGTATCTTTAAATGAAGTTTAGACTACCCTATTTTTAAAAGAACAATGGGCCACACCTCCCTATCCATTAAATGTGCACCTTTTATTTCTGTGGAAATTATCATTTGGATGCTAAGAACAGGCAGTAACTTTGTGCACATGTTTAAGTAATAAGAATAGATGACTTGTACACGTAGAAAATGATGATTGGCCAGGCATTTTGTATATATTATCACCTTTGATCCTTGCAGTAGTTCCCATGAGAAAGCACAAGTCTTTATATCCTCACTTATCACAATTGAGGAAAGGAGCTCAGAGAATTAAAGGGATTTACTTATCATTGCATTGCTAGAAAGCAGCAGAACCAGGGCTCAAATCCAGGTTCTCTAATTTCCAATCCGGTGCTCTTTCCACGATGCCCCATCACCTCTGGAGGCAGTCGGAAATGATGGCTGGAAGTTCATTTAGGAATTCACTTCCAGGAGATTTCATGACTGCAAAAACACTGGGATGCTTCAGAGCATCCGTATGGTTCCACATTTCTTTCAGAGCCCATGAATCTGATTTGGTTCAGCCTCAAGGAGGAGTGGGGTGGAGAGAAGACTGTGAGCTGCGTTCAGGGTCAAACCGATTAAGTCACAGGTCAGTGTCCCCTCTCTTAGGACTTTTATCTGAATAACAGCTGTCCATAGAACATGTGGTGCGTCTTTACATGAGTGTCATGTTATTCTCATTAAGCAGAGGAACATATAACATTTATATAAAGGTACGGGTGTGTGGGAAAATTCAACACATTTCACAGGGGAATGAATATACAAAGCCAGCTTTGAACCTGCAAGCCTAGCCTAGCCAACAAGCCACAGGTGAGAAAGTGTTAGTGAGGAGGGTGATGACAGTTCCCTGACCATTAATTCATTTATCCTCAGATACACTCAGGCAATTGTTCTGTATTTCCGGGTGGCTGGTGTTCTTTTTTCCTCCCTTTGCTGGTGAGCTTCAGTGATGTCAGCCAGCGAACATCTCCCCATCTCCTCTCTCTACTCCCAAACCCTATCTCTCTGTCTTAAATGTCTCTCTCTAACATTACTTTCTCTATTCACTCCTCTGTTTTCCTTTGGCTTTGTTTTTCTTCTCTATCTCTCTCCAAAGCAATTAACATTATAAAAGAGGGATGAAAAATGAAAACACCTCTAGAACTTGCAGCTGCCAATATAGCAAATGGTAAAGAAGTACTTTGGCAATCTTTGGGCTATTTGTTTTTTCATTTCTTGCCAAATTACATGGGAAAGAGGTAGGTAGGAAAGGATATTTTCTTTTTATGCTGTCTTAGAAATGGAATTTATGTCCTGACAGGTCCTACCAGTGATGGCAGCAATATAGGCTCAATTGAGATGTGTCCACTCAATATGTGCTGTGATTTTTGCCTCTAGTTTCCAGTAAAAATAAAAACAAAACTGGCTGTAAAAATCAGATGTCTTTGGGAGGATATGGCCAATGATAGTGTAGAAACTAGAAGTGATGTCAAGATGTAAGGCTGGAGTGAATAAAAATAGATATATTAAACATAGAAATCTTTTAAGAGGTCAGAAAACATCTCTTAAAAATGTTTTATTGATACTTTTTTCCTTTTCATATACCATTTTCACATCCTAATGAAGCCCCCTTCTCCCTACCCCGTCTTCTCTTGAAACAAAAGATAGAGTTAAGAAAAATAAATCAGCACATTCAGTATGCCTGAAAATGTTTGCCACATTTTGCACATTGGCTCTCTGCCAAAACAGAACTTCACCAGCTATTTTAAGTCACAAATAGTACTTCATTAATTAGAGTTATAAAGTCTTTCCGTGTTGTTTTCCTTTGTCATTGTCATCAGTCTAAATGATTTTCTAGGTTCTGCTCACTGCATCATTTTATACAAATCTTCCCAAGTTTCTCTATTCTACTCAGCATTTGTTAAGTCACAGTAACATTCCATTCCATTCATTCACTACCGTGGGTTATGGCCATTCTCCAGTTGTTGGGGACCTACTTTCCTTCTAGTTCTTTGCTACTAAAAAAAAAGCTCTGTTATAGACATTTTTATGTGGAGCCCTCTTTTGTCAACTTTCTTGGCTCAGGAAGTTCCTTTTGCTTCCTTTCACATTTTCTCTTCTTTGGAATTTAAGAATAATTTAATTAAAAATAGTTGGTTTTTTTGGGGGAAGGGGGTACCTTGTGATATTTTCTCCAACATTTTAAAGGGCCCAGTGTTGATTATTGGAAAGAATACTACATTTTGAGTCAGAAGAGACCTGGGTTCAAATCTTTCCTCTGTTACTTGCTATGTGACTATGAGCTTATCTAAATATCAGTTCCCACACCTGTAAAATGGAGGTCATAATACGTGTAGTACTTACCTCATGGGGCCTTTACAAAGGTCAGATGAATTAGTGTGTGTAAAGTGATGTGTAAATCTTTAAGCGCTCCCTAATTGTCAGTTATCCTTGTTATTGGTAATAAATATTGCATTTTATTTTGAAACTGTCCTAGAAAAAAATAAATTGTGGGAGGTGGTGGTGGTGAGAAAAAACATTCAAGGTTTTCTAAATGTACTTGGTAAACAGGTCAGCATGTTTAACGGGCAAGGAGATTTCCCTGTCAGAACAGTCTTTACACACAGAGCCAGCGAAGGAAGGCCTTCCTCTTAGTACCAACTTGTCTTCTGTCCATGGCAGTGATGGGAAAAACCAACAGTCTCAACAATGTGCTAATAAACAAGTGATCGAGATTCCCATCCACTGGCGCCTCCACTGAGGTACACATGAATGGGTAGTATATTTAAAGAATTACTATAGTCATTATATTTTATGAGCATGAGTCACTTTTCTGTTTTTACAGAAGCATTTCACTCTGCCCATCTCTTTGAGTACATTTCCATTTGGTGTGGTTTGGCTGCCTAGTGCAATGTGGCAGCTGGTTACTTGAAAATATTTCACAAAAAGTCAGATTCCTTCAGGCCTGGCATACCTGGCCTATAACCACATATATGGTTATAATTGCAAACATCTGTCCACCCACCCATGTAACAGTTAAGAGGGGTCATTTAAAAAAATTAAAAATAGTATGCCCTAGGAGAATGACAGTACCCTTGTTTATTCATAAAAGTTTGCCATCAGGAAGAGCGTCCGGGAATATATACCCCAGTCACTGTTTCTTAAAGAGCTCATTCAGTGCTAGCTCTATGTATAGGCAGAGTAGATAGTCAGTCACCTGCAAGGTATTGGGAAGGCCTTCTTTCCTCTTCAACCAATCAACAAATATTTAGTGTGTAGTAGATACTGAGCATGGTGATATTCCCTACTCCTCTCCAGGTGTTAGCACATGCCCTATTTCCTCTAAAACTATTCTGAGGGTTATTCCTTTGTGTTACCTTCTCAGGTGATTGTGTTTGAAAATATAAACCCTGCGAGTAGAAAGGAGAATCAACACACTGTCACTAGCTTCGTGAATTAGTTCATGAAAATGTTTTCCTCTTTTAGAAGAGGAAACCTGGGACAACATTATGAGCATGTGAGTTATAATGAAAAGAGCTCTGGACTTAGAGTCATAAGGTGTGGTATCAAGTCATGGCTCTGATGCTCACTTGGTGAATGACTGTGAACAAATCCCCTCCTCTCTGTAGGCTTTCAGTTTCTTCATCTCCAAAACGAGGGTGTCGAACTAGATTATTTCTGTTAAGACATTCATTCATTCCTCTGTTTATTCAACAAGTCTTTATTGAAATCCCACTTCACACTCCTTTTTATGGACATCTGAAAATGAATAAGGAATGTCCCTGTTCTTGAAAAGGCTATATTCTAGTAGAAGAGCTAGGGCTCTGGAGAGAGAAAGTTCCAAAAGGTAGGAAGATGGAAGAGAAAGGAGAGACAAGGGCATCCCAACCAGACTTCACTAGCTTTATGGTACTTTTTCATAAAAATTAAATGTTTAACAAATGTTAGAAATTAACACATAGTAAGGAAAAAAAGGATGTTAATTATGAGTTATTTTATTCTCTAATACATCTTGGTCTTAGTAAACATATAACAAACATGTCACAAGTTGTGACCCAATTAAATAGAATTAATTTGCAAGGTCCAAGGAAAAGCTGGTTTGCAAATCGTTTCCAATTATTGATAAACTACATTTCAGCCTGCAATTTTGGACTGGCCTAACATTCTGAAACAGATGATGACAATGATGATGTCAGTGACAATACATGCTTTGTTATCATAGGATTATTCTTTCTAATAAATAGAAAGTACTTTTATATGTATTGTCTCATTCCCATAATGCTTTAGGGTTTAAAGTTGGGCAGGGGTAAGGGAGTGGTACCTCTTTGACCAGTAAGTTATCATAAAGCTATCCGTAATATGAGTCACTTAGAAGAGAACCTGCATTTTGTTAAAAGGGGTGTTGGAAAATCAACTTATACAAGTATTTATTTTGTGGCGTGACTTATAGCTTTTCCTACTGCATTTGCCCAGTGCCAAAAAACTGTTTTTTGTCACATGCTGTACACATAAATACTATATAATGGGAACAAGGTGTCAGCTGGAGGCATGCAGACTACATCTGCTTTACTCCTACTTCTTGAGGTATGATGCTGTACGTATATTAAGGCCTATTTATTTGACTGGGTCCTACATCTCCTGATAAATGTGGCCAATCTGTCTAATTTTATGCCTATATGTGTGTGTGTGTGTTTGTGTGTACACAAACATTCATCTACATGTATGTGTTTGTATATGTTTTAAAAGCTATATATACATATTTGTCAAAGATTTTCATCTGTGTGTATATGTGTATTTTGTCATCTCATTACAACTTAATGATTTCCCTGAAAGTGAAATCTTTAAAAAAACAATAAGGAGACGAAATACCCTGGTATCATCTCCATTAACCTATCCCTCCGTACTCTTGGTAACAAAACTTAAGCTGTTTTCTCTTTCAGGGAAATCATTATGTTTTAATGAGATGACAAAAAAAAAGAGTGATTTAGCCTGTGGCATGATGTTCTAACATAGAGAAGGTGTGTCTCCCTGTGCAGAAAAAAAATGTAGGTCTCTTTTCAGTTGTGTCTGCTTGGGGCTCAGAGGTGGAGTTTTGGCACTATGCAATAAAAAAATGTTTAAAGAGAAAATGTTACTGCATTTCCCACCCTTCTAGACAACAAGGAGAAATACGGAAACTCAGAAGCAAACAAAACTTAAGCCTTTCTCCAGTTTGGCTGCAACTGCTTACCTAAATCATAAGGCACTAAGGCTGATGTTCCTCAAAGGCCAAGGACCATCTATTCCCAGGAATGAGTAAGGGAGTGGCTTTTTATTATTATTTTTAAAATTTTTTTATGCTTCCATCTCATTTTCTTCTTTTAGCTAAAGGTTAACTTTAGAGCAAAGAGAAAAATCAAAGCATGCTTGAAGTAGGTATTGTGATATAGTGGATAGACAACTGACCACAGACTCAGGAAGTCTTGCCTTGGTCACATACTGGCTGCATGATCTTGGGTCAATTATTTAGCCCCTTATTTCCCCAGGCAACTCTGTAAGACTGAGTTGCAGGGAAGGTGTACGTTTGTATTAGTGGAGGAAATTCCTCACTAGGAATTTATACCAATGAAATCTCAAGTCCAGTTCTAAGAATGGAAAAGCACAACATTTGAAATGAATATAGAGGTGAATATCACATTCTTCTAGGCTCCTGGAGACTAAGGAGGGAGTCTAGGAACAAATAGATGGCCCATAATGTAAATTCTCAATAAGGGTTATAGAACTGCTCACTGTGGTAGAAAGGATTTGGACAGGGAATTAGGAAATTTGGGTTTAAATCCTAGTTAGGATACTTACGCCTTGGACTTTGGTCCTGAGTTTCTTTAACTGTAAAATGACAGGTTGGATCAAATGATCTCTAAGGTGCTTTTATCTAGCTCTAAATCCTCACCTGTAGCTACCATAAAGTACATAGCTCCAAATCCTAGAAAAAGATACTTATAAATATTCTGTTAATATGTTGAAGTATACTTATAAATGTGTACATTCTATAATACACATGCGTTTGTATTTCCATTATATATATATATATCTACATGATAAGCAGGCTCTGATTTTCATGGCTCCCTCTGAGGATGACGCCTGTAAACATGTCCATATTTCACTTAACCTATTTAAATTGTCCATCTGTTAGTTTCCCAACACAGCTGTCTCCGTAAACAAGTAATGTAAAACCCAGCCAGAATTTCACTTCAACAACACATGATTGACATCTAGTGTTGAAAAGGGGTAACTGTAAGGCCTTCTCGAATTAAACATTGCTTTAGGTAAATAACGTTCCATTTTGTGCTTGTTCTGTTAACTATCCCATCCAACTTCATGTACATAAATTTAATAAGTATGCTATATAAGCCTTCACTCAAGTCATTGATAAAGCTGTTGAATGGAACAAAGCCAGGAGTCCTGAAGATTTCACTGGAAACTACTCTTCAGTTGGACAATAACCCATTAATGACTCCCTTTTAGGTATGGTCGTTGAACCTGTTCTTAATTTGTCTGTTGTTATCTAACCCATATATTTCGACCATGCCCTCTAGGTTATAATGAATGACTTTGTCAAATGCTTTACTTAAGGCCAGATATCTTGTGATTATGATATTCCTTTAACCTATCAAAAAAGGAAATGAAGTTAGAGTGACCTATTCTTGATAAAGTTTTAATATTCTGTATTTCAGGCAGGAATTAAAGTCAGCTAACCAGCCTGTAGTTTAAAGAATATGTCTTCTTTTCCCTTTTTAAATTGGGCCATTGGTCCATTTTACTGGAAGAAAAACTTTAGTCAAATGAGTGACAAATCAACTGTGAATTGTGCCCTTATGGTTGTTATTTTACAGCAAGAGAATTTCTATATAGGAAATTTTAATAAAAGACAGAGATATTTGAATTAAAAAGTTGTCGGTATAAAAAGCCTCGAAATAATGGATATCTGAAAGTCTGTGTAAAGTAGCCTCCTTCTCATGTGCTACACATGATAGACTTGCAAGACTAACTACAAGCTAGATCAGTTCCGTCTTTGTCCCACTCAGAAATTACAGTATTCAGAGCTCCTGAGACACAGTTTAGAAGCATAGGTAAGTGACATCACCTTGTCCTCTCATTAGTTAAAATTCTAGAAAATACAACATGGAGCCTGAGAATACAGGAATAAGAGATAGTATCTTAGAAGTGAACCTAATAAAATGTAAAGATACTATTATGCATGTGGTTCTGTCCTTGGATACTTTGCACTTGTTCAAATGATGTGGAGTTGAGAGGCATGCCCTCGGGAAATCATAAATAAGCACAAATTGGGATTTGGAGGCAGTCATATCTCCTTCAAGACTGATTTGTGCTTGAGTTACGTACTCTTTTTGTATTACTGTATACAAGTAAAACTAAAGGCATGTAAGTGTGTGTAATCCTGATGGTAATACAGTGTTTTATTGAGGTACAGATTTCAGAAGTAAAAAGGAATGATCATATGATCATTTCATTTATTTTAGTCAAGGCTGAGAACAGTTCCTACATCCTGAATTACAATCACCCTTTTTATCAACTCTAAACACCTACTTCCAGTCCTATGGCATTTCTCAAATTTTTTGAAATTTTAAAAAAAACATTTGCTTCTTCAATTTCTTTTAAAATCATTTGATATGTTTAGTGTATCAAGGCATCAATGGCTTGAACTCATTGAGAGAATCTAAGTGCTTTACTAGCATCTCTTCACATATCTTGGCTTGGGATTCCCCCATGGTTAGCCATGGTGGGGTTTCAGGAGTCACGCAGAGGGACTGGACTTGATGTCTCATGAGAAGCCATGTGGTTATTGTTTGGAACCAGAAGACCTAGGTTTTCAATCCTACTTTGACACTTCCTAGTTGTATGACCACGGACAAGTGCCTTAACCTCTCAATGGCCTCATTGTGAGCCTCACTTTAGTGAGGTGTAGGATGAGGATATTAAAAGCTAGAAGTGGTGGCTCATTGCTTTGGCTGTGCACTAAACATCTAATAGCCTTCCTTCATCAGAAAGACTTTCTAGTTACTTCATCTTTGCAGATAGTAGTCAAGAATCTAACTAAAGGCCCCAAAGAGCTGAAAGGAAGAGAAAGAAGCCTGGCAACCACAAGGCTAGTAGAAATACGTTATCCATCAGAGACCAGTGGACAATAGCAGCTCTCTAGCATTTTAGGAATGAATTGCATTGGCAATATCTGTGGCCTGGACGCACATGTTCCCTACTTGTGTGCCTTCAATGTGTATGCCCTGGCCACATGAGTCCTTCATGTGTATGACCAACATGCATGTTCCCTTATGATATTATTTTTTGCATGTGTTCCCTCACCAATGGTGATTTGGTGACCTGGATGAGAGTATATCCTATATAAAGTTGGAGAGATCTTTTTTTCATTTTATTTGTTCTTTTATTTATCTTTCGTTTCAAACTAATGTGCCCTATGACTGTTGGCAAAAAATGAACACATTATGGTTTGAGTGGGTGCTGGTCTACAGAGTTTTATAAACTGAGGGCACCTTTTGGTACCCTAGGTGCTGTGCTTGGTTTACAAAATGATGGAGCCCTGTGGGGCTCACTGCTATGTTCTCACCAGCTCAGCATCCACCCAAATTATTTCCTTGCCTATTTCCTCAGCTGCATTGTGGATAAGATACATGCACTCCAAGCTTGCCCTTGTGAACCCAAATTATTTACTATCTTTCTCCCTTCTTCAAGTAGCATATCTCTTGTGACAAACTTCCCCAATAATATCATTTCAGCCAGTAAAAGAACTGGACAATTTACAATGAAGACAGAGGGACATTTAGGATGAGCAAATCAAATGACTTGAACTCAAGCTCTGCCTATGTTTAGTAGAATGGATTCTTAAAAAAAAAAAAAGTAGCTAAAGAGGGTCAGACTCCAGAATTAGGACACTCAAAATGATACACCAATGGTTAATAGATAAATGTTGTTTTTACCTTTGGAAATGATCATGAATATGGAACTTTGACTGGATGATTTGGGATGTGGGGGGAAGTAAAAGTGTACAACTCTCTGGGTAGAAGGAAAAAAAATGTTGCTCCCAATTTTGTGAAAAAAGTTCCAGACAACAATAACATTAAGCCCAAACAATTTCAAAAGTGTATATAAATCCTAAACAGAGGACATTTTTCAATTTAATTGTTTGGAAGTTTTCAGCAAATCTCAAATTGCTCTAGGAAGGTCTTTTCCAAATTGAAACAAAAGTTCAAATTAAGTTTATGGAATGAGGAACTCTTTGGGTAATCTTTGTGATTTTCCAAACCAGGTCAATGGAGTCTAATCCTTGCTGGTAAGAAGAGTGACCTAATTGACTGAGAAAAATAGGCAGAATCTAATCATTACTGAGGAAATTGTGTCTGCAATAATCAATCTTCAGTTTTGACAGCAAGTTCTTGTTTAAAGCAGTAGGCTCTTTGCCAGCTCTTCTACCCTATGTTTTACCATCAGAATGAAACTAAAAATTCTCTGAAGGAGTAAATTGCATTGAAATTAACCAGGCAGAAAAAATTCTGCAACTACAATCTAATCAGTGTGCAGAATATCACTTTATGCTAAATTTTGAAGTTTAAAATGTTCCAACTTACATAAATTAAGAAAGAAGTGAAGTATTGAATATCATAATGTAAATAAAAATACTCTTGGGTTATGTCTCTTCAGAAATGTCTTGTTTCAGGGATATTTCAAGTGCCAGAAGAATGAAGATCATTCAAATGGGCCAGGAACTGCGCCAGGAATGGGCAGAAAAAGGAGAAGCAGAAAAAGCCAGTGACTTCAGCCCCTGGGTCACGACACTAACTTGAACGCAAATCATTTCTCCCAATCCCAACTTTGAGATATGGAGAGAGAAACTTTTAACACATAGTTAGTTTCTCCATTGGTCCTTGGAACCCCAAGTCCTAAGGAGTTTTCATAATAAGTTGTCCATTCCCAGGGACCCTCTGGCTATCCAGATTTGTTTGGGGAATGGACCATTGAAACTTTTATATAGATTCCTCTCTCCTTCACCATATACCATTTCAAGAAAATCCAGGATGCATAACATGAATGATGCCAATTAGCAATGTGAATGACAGCTGTGCTATGGCACAGAGCCTTTGCTTACTCATGGAGATAATGAATATGGAGCTTGGAAAAGATGATTTAGGGCAAATAACATGATACATGATACATTTTTCCTGATGTGACACAAATAGAAGAGTGGAAAATAACTCAAGTATTCTTCAGATGTGAGTGTTCTACTTTCTGCAGATCTGGTGAGGGTAAGTTTTCTAGATCTGGATTGCCGATACACAAGGTAAATATTTCAACCAAATACCTAATTCAAGCCATAAGTTGAGAGTCCATATGAGACTTTCTTACAAATTGTTATCATGGAGATTTTATGGAAGAAAATTCCTTTCATTCTGTGAAATTTATTTAAGACATGAAAAGAAAAAAAAGTTGACAGTTATGAAAATTAAATTTAAAAATCATAATTACCTTACTTCCTGGAGAAAAATGTTTCTAAGTCTATCTTTTTTTCTGTTTATTTGTATCTTTTGATTTTATATCACCTTCATTTCCCAATATGCTCACTATGTCCGTATCTGAGGAACTGAATTTCTTCAGGCCAGGCAGTTCGTCAGCCCTTCCTTATTTTCCAACTGTTGACGCTTTCAGCTAGGTCACTTATTTGGGCATTTTTTTGTGGTAGGCTTCCTTGCTGGAATCCAATCGACAGTCATGGAATCAAAAAACATCAGATTTGAAAGGGATCTCAGAGTCTATCAGGCCCAACCCATATAAGAACAGAACAAGATAGAGAACTGCCTCTCAGATGAATGTACTGAGAGGATTCATTTGAAAACAAAAGTAAGCAAGGCATTATGACCCATGAGCTCATTTGCACACACATACACACACGCACATGCATACACATATACATGCATATACATATATATACATATATATGTATATATGTATATATATAGTTAGAGTTTTAAAGGTTAGAATTGACAAAATTGTAAATCAAATAACTGGAGATTATATGATTGTGGATTTCACCACCTGACAGGTGGATTTATTGAATTTTTATCTCATAAGGTGAGTTCTGATTTGAGGCATTAGGAGGCATAAGAAGCCAAAGAAGATGTAACGGGAGACAGAATAAGCAGGAGGTTAAGTTGAGCATTAGAGTCATAAGAAGACAAGGAAAGAAGACATACAAGGCTTCCAGCTGAGTTAACTGACTCTTCAGATGCTTTGCCGGGAATTTTCTGATTGGAAAAAAGTCGTCGCTTTGCTGATTGGCTGGAGAGAGACTGAAGCAGCTGCTGGAAGCTCAGTGGAAGAGAGGCAAATTCTGATCCTGTGATGATCTAGCAGGGATCACTGCTCTTCAGCGTCATTTGTAGCCTGGGAGAGAGGAAAACACTCAGGGGTCCCTGTATTGCCCTTTACTGCCCCTCTGGTTTGAGAGGGAGAAAAATAGTTTTTGCATTGTTTGATTTTTTAAAAAATATATCTCTTGAATACATCTCCTTCTCTTCTGTGGTACTGCCACAACTCTAGTTAAGACTCTCATCACTTCACACCTGAACCACTGCAATAACTTGTTGGTGGATCTATCTGCCTCAAATCTCCCCCTACTTCAACTCATCCTCTATTCAGTTACCAAAGTGATTTTCCACTGACCACATCACTCTCCTCCACCTCAATGAATTCCAGTGGTTCCCTCTTGCCTCTGGGATCAAATACAAAATCTTCTGCTTGTCATTGAAAGACCTTCATAACCTTGCCCCTCCTACTGTTCTAGTCTTCCAACACCTTACTCTTTACCATGTACTTTTCATTCCAGTGATACTGGCCCCCTTCTCTGTCTATTCTTCATGCCTGTAATAGTCTCCTTCCTCAGCACCTCCTATTGATTTTCCTGGCTTCATGTAAGTCCCAACTAAAATCTCATCTTTTACAGGAAGCCTTTTTTAACTCCTCTTTACCTCTAGTACCTTCCCTGTTAATTATTTCCTATTTATCTTGGATATAGCTTGCTTTGTATATATTTATTTTCATATTGTCTCTTCCATTCATATTTCCATTGTCTCTCCCATTAGATGGTAAGCTACTTGAGGTCAGGGACTGTCTTTTGCCTCCTTCCAAGTTGATACCAAACCATTAAGGATTACTGCATTCAGCCACTGGCCTGGTTCCTAATCCTCCGAATTGTACTATCATCTAACCAACATGTATCCACTGTTTTCTCAAGGATAGCATGAAAATTTTTTGTCTAAATTGAAGTAACAATGTCTATGAAATTCCACTGTCTACCAGCCTAATAACCCTGACGAAAAAAGGAAATGAGGTTAATTTGGCATGAACTATTCTGATGAAGTCATGTTGGCTTTTCTGGTGATCATTGCTTCCTTTAAAATAACAATCCCTTTCATAAGCTATAATATATTTTTGCCAGGAATTAAAATTAATCACTAGAGTGATTTTAATTTGCCAACTGTATGCCTTCATTCTCTCTCTCTCTCTCTCTCTCTCTCTTTCGAAAATTGGAACTTTTGTCTTTCAGTCCTGTGGTATCTCACATTTACTAGCTGTGTGACCCTGCACAAGTCACTTAACCCTGGTTGCCTCAGTTCCTCATATGTAAAATGAGCTGGAGAAGGAAATGGCAAACCACTCTAGCATCTTTGCCAAGAAAACCCCAAATGGGGTCACGAAGACTTGGATACGATTGAAATGACTGACCAAAATGAAAGGAGAGTAGATAGAGGCCTCTGTTCAGTTCCTGTTTTATGATTACTAATCAGTGCAGTAAAGATTGGTTTCTAGGGCAGCTAAATGGTGCAGTGGATAAAGTGCCACTCGTAAAGTCAAGAGTACTCATTTTCTTGAGTTCAAATCCAGCCTCAGACACTTAGTAGCTGTATGATCCTAGGCAAGTCATTTAGTTCTGTTTGTCTCGGGTTCCTCATCTGTAAAATGAGCCGGGGAAGAAAACGGCAAGCCACTCACCTGTCTTTGCCAAGAAAACCCCAAATGTGGTCATGAGGATTCTGATACGACTGAAAAATGAAATGTTCAAATATCACTGACAGTGGCTTAGCAATAACATTACCATCTGTCCTAAGACCTTAGAATATAATACATCTGAGTCTGGTGACTTGAACTCAACAGGTCCTCTCTTGCTATTTCCTGATTTGAATATCAAATCTCTGTCCTTTCCAATTCAAAGATCCTTCTTAGTAGAGAAAATGGAAGCAGAACAATAACTGGGCATCTCTTACTTGTGTTTGATGTCATTACACTCCCCCACATACCCCAAATAGTGGCTCTATCTCTTCCTTGATCCTTTTCTCCACTCCCACCCCAATAGAGCTAAAAAAAATCATTTTTGTTATCTTTAGCTTTCTTTGCCAGCCTCTGTTCATTCTCAGCCTTAGCCTTCCTGAAATTAGTTTTACAGGACTCCGCAGTACTTTTGTATTCATCCTCAATTACCTCTGTTTGTATCTATCTTCTGTACAGTCTTTGAACATTCTAAGTTGATCTATAAGTTCCCTGTGAATCCACATTGGTCTCCTTAGACTACTACCCCTTTTCTTCATCTAGATTGTTGCTCTTTGTGACTTCAGAATTTTATTCTTGAGAGCTTTCCATTCCTTCTTGGTAATTTCACCTGTAGAATGGGATTGGGAATGTGATCCTACTTATCATTTCTCTGATCTCTTTAATATTTATCTCAAAAATATAGGGTGCATGTCAGATTAGCTTCCCTATCCTTCTCTATCACAAATTCTAAGATGGAATGATCACTGCCCCATAGGTTGGCATCATTTTCATTCTAGAAACCAATTCCTCCTTGCTGGTGAGTATCAGATCAAAGATAGTTCTATGAATTTCTTCCTTCACACTTTGAAGGATGACATTATCATTAAGGCAACTAAAAAATTAACTAATCTGATTTTGGCAGAGAGAGAGAACTTTCTGAAAATTGAAGTTCCCATCATTTCTACATCATCATTCCATTCCAGGTCGGTATTGTCTCCTATCCCTTCTCTTTTGAGCCATTTTGGATTACACACACACACACATACACACACACAATGCATATATGTATACACACCTACACATATATATATATATATATATCAATATACAGTATAAAGGACTTTGCAAGGTCTAAAAAGTTATATAAATATTAGTTATAAAATAATCATTGTTCTTATTCTGTTCAGATGGCCTGTAACATATTTTGATGGCAATTTTGCATTTATTTCTGTGTCCAATGATCTCCGCCATGTTTCTCTTCTCTGGGATTTCTTTACTTAATATACAGTGTTAAACTGTCCCTGCCCTTTGACTTATCTTGTTGCTTTGCAGTAAGGTATATGCTTCCAGAGTTACCATCCTGTCAGGGATCTCAACCCATCATGTCTCAGTGATACTGATGAGGTCAAATTTTTATTACATTAGGATCTCATGCTCATCTTGTTTGTTATCCATGTAAGGAGACAGCAAGGTTTTTCACTGGCCAAACTACAGTCAAAGCAATGGGACTTTGATGCCAGCAGATATGCATAATAGAGTCAGGCATAGAAATAAGTAAAGAACAATGACTCAACTCCTTAGCTTACTTTTGTTCTGGCTCAGATTAACTTGCATGCTAATTTAGGCCAGAGTAGATCTTGGGATAAATCTAACAATAAGTTAGATAGTTATTTGTAACAGAGGGTTTGGATCTACTCCCAGAAATAGGGGTAGAAGAGAAAAGATTTCATTTTAGCCTCTGGGCCCCCTGTCTGCCTTTTGTCGGTTGGATGTGGTAAATGTGAGGAAAGAATTATTAGCCTGCTTTCATAAAGGAGAGGTTATAAGGGCCTACTGTTGCAGATTGGTACTAAGGTTGTACAGGGGAAGACCTGAAGAGATGAATCTAGAAGCAAGGAGCTATACTCAAAGCCATTTGAGACCAGCCCAGCAACTCCTAACTGTTGCCAATGGAGTAATGTCCTGTTGTTTGAGAGTACATACACAAGGGGTAGAACCAAGATGGTGGAGAAAAGGCAAGGACTCACCTGAGCTCTCCCCCAAACCCCTCCAGATAACTTTGAATAATGCCACAAAATGAATTCTGGAGCTGTAGAACCTACAAAAGGACAGGGTGAAGCAATTTTCTAGCCCAAGACAACTAAATAGAGTGGCAGGAAAGGTCTGGGTAAGAGTGGAGGCAGTCTAGTGTAAGCCCTGCCCCAGCAAACCATCAGTAGGCCTTGGGGGTAACTGAATAAGTGGCAACAGTGGCACTTTCCAGACTTCTCAACACACAGATGGTAATGGGGATCAGACAACTAGTTAGAAGGAAATTAGAGGGGTCCCTTTGCTGGCACTGGGGGCAGGACTCTGTGTTGGATCTGGGTCTCAGTTGCATGGCAAGGAGGAACACTAGCATACCGCAGCTTGTGGCCATGGGGGAGCTAGGGACTCTGGCCACAGTTCCAGGGCAGAAAAGAGTACTTGTGGTAACTCACGGACCAGAGCACAGGCCGAGAGAGCAGTAAACACACCTCTCCCTAGACTATACCACCTTGGAAGAACCAAAAACTTACAGGCCCCAGAATTATCTCTGAAAACAGCTGCACAAAAATACCCTGAAGGTTGGAACAGTACCACCTCCACTCCGGAAAGCAGAACCCCACTTTAACATAGAGTTAAAAGTCAAGAAGGAGGCTGGAAAAATGAGCAAACAGCAGAAAAAGATCCTAATTACAGAAAGTTACTATGGTGACAGAGAAGATCAAAATAAAAACTCAGAGGAAGCCAACAATGTCAAAGATGCTGCATCCAAAACCTCAGAGACTACATGCCCAGCTATCACCAGGGGCCCGGTAGAACAACTGCACAACGGTGAATCCATACCTAATGAGTAACAGTCTCAGTAAGGGCAGTGTGAGAAGACCTTGGTGATATTAGATGCATGAGCGCTCAGCATATGAGTTCATGCTTAATGCATCTATGTCTTAGGAGATTCATTTAACTCTAATTGATTCAATTCTTGTCTACCTGGCAGCTGGATGGCATCATAGATAGAATTCTGGACTTGAAGTTCATAAGGCCTGAGTTAGTAGTTATAGTGAGACTAGAAAAGAGGAGACAGTTGTGAGAGAAAATGTGGAGGTATAGTCAACAGGATTTGGCACCAAATTATAAGAGATGAAGGACAAGGAACTGCCAAGTGAGGGGTTTCTGTTCTTAATTGATATGTGTTATATGGAATATCAGACATCTTTAGGTAGCCTCTGACTCAGGCTTTGTTTATCCAAAAAGCTCCTCCAAAACCATTTGTGAGAAACAATTCTGGGCAATTGGGTGCTATTACTTTCAGCCTATTGTCTGATCATACAAAGTATAAATGTTAAAATAATGTTGTCACTTTTATCAAATTATCTCAGTAACCAGGGGAATAGTTTTTTGTTTTAAGGTATCTAGATAGTTTGAATTCTCTATTTATGTTGTGTGTAGATGAAAGAGGTTCAAAAATGTGACCTATGCTAAAGGGATCTAAGGTTGTGTCCACATTACACAAAACGAAGGAAGAGCTAAAAAAATTATTCAGTAGAGACCGCCCATATGATAGCACAGGCCTTCCTCAAAGTGGGTTGTCTGTGTAGTTGACCAAATTAAATAGACAATTACCAATTTTCCTGCTTCCTTTGTGCCATGTAGATATAGTCTTTGACCATGTTGACATGTGTATTCTATTTGTATGCATGTCTAAGCCCATGTCTTCATGCACAAAGTGAGCTAGAGTGAATGAGACAGTCTAATTCAATTATGTATGCATCCTCTACTGGCATTTCTCCAGTGAAGTGTTTCTATTTCTTTACAATTTTAGCCAATGGCATTATAAACTCCCAGGAAAAAGAAAAGATTTTTTTAAAAAGACTTTGACAGGTCAGTTCTCATAACAGCCTTTTTTAAAGGGTGCAATGTGAACACAGGCTGCAGTTGCACATAATTAATGCTCCATTAAACTATTAAGAACAATCAGAGAACACTGACTTCTCCTCATATGGTTGTGATATGCTAACTACAAATATATTCTTAACACAGTTAAAAATCTTATCAAATGTGTCATGACTCATGTTTAAAGTAGCATTTGGAAAATGGTGCCCTCCGGGTAGAGGCTGTCTGACTTGTTTACAGTTTTACTATTGGGTACAGAACCTATAAAATGCATTTTTAAAACCCACCACATATGGCTATGAAACCACACGTATTTCTTGTGATAAATAATAGATTTTATGTATTTTATAGGTTTGACAATTGACAGCAATAACTGTAAACAACTGATGTAACCTCTATTAGTTAGAGAAAGGGGTAGTAAAATGTTGCCCAGGGGACTGGAAAGTAACTTTAAATGATGATATCCAGCTTTGGGAATTATTTCACAATTAAGGTAACTTCTATCAAGAGGGCAATAATTTCCAGCTGTTGCCTGAAACAGTTACTATATATTCTATGCATTTTAAAAAAATGTGAGTAATGGAAGTAAATTTGTTTGGTTTGTTCTAGTTTATTTCTGAATTCAGCATCAGGTTTTTATAAACTGATTTTTTTAAGGGAGTAGAGCAGGCAATAAATGCTAGTTAATGAATAAGAACAGGGAATTTAATACTACATTTTTACATTCTAAATATAAATGAACTTATATTGAAAGAATCAAATTCTGTGATAATCAAAATGACAAATTATATAGGAAGCATCAAAATTATGTGGTACAGTGGAAAGACCACCAAACTTGTAGACATAGGACCTGATTGCAAATTCTGGTTCTGACACTTATCACATGTGTGACCTTAGACAAATCCCTTCACTTCCCTGGGACTCACTTTCCTCATCCATAAAATGATTGGATGACTTTTAAGGTCTCTTCCAGTTCTAAATCTAGGATCCCACGAATACAAATAATCCAAAGAGTAAAATAAAGACGCCGAGTAGACAATAAACTGTAACATGTCACCAACGATGGCCTATGTGAAAAGTAACTCATTATCGAAGGCATATACAACTAGGACAAGCTAAGTCAAGAATTGAAAATTAGAGACAATAGATGAATGACGCCAGTGGTGCATTAGTTATCCTCAGTTATTTAATGAACCGGAGGAAGATCTCTGTCATGTTTGATGGATCCATTATGGAAAACACATGGAAAGACAAGACAAAATCACATGGATTGTGCTTTGCAAGGGTGTCAGGAGTATTCTTATCCATGAAACAATGATTCCATCAAAGTATTACTTATGATAAATACTGATACTACTTCATTTGATTTTTTTAAAAACTTATTTTTTTGTCAATTAACAAATATTTATTTTCTGTCCTCCCTCCATTAAAAAAGAGAACACACTACTGTAATAAATATATTAAGGAAAAGTAATTCCCATATTAACCAAGTCCAAAAATTTATGTTTCTTTCTACATCTTGAGTCTGTCACTTTGAATCAGGAAGAAGCAAAACTTTACTATCAGTCCTCTGGAATCGTTGCTGGTGATTGCATTAATGAGAATTCTTAAGTTTTTGAAAGTTGTTTGTCTTTACATTGTTCTGTTATTGTACAAATTGTCTTTTTGGTTATGCTCGCTTCACTCTGCATTAGTTCATACAGGTTTTCTTAATTTTCTCTGAAACTTCCCTTTGTCTCTTCTTATGGTACAATAGAAGTAGATTGGTGGCACAATACATAGAGAGTTGGGCCAGGAGTCAGGAAGATAAGTTCAAATTCAGCCTCAGATATTTCCTAGCAAGTCCTGGGCAAGTCACTTAACTGTGTTTGCCTCAGTTTCTTAATCTGTAAAATTAGCTGGAAAAGGAAATGGTAAAGCTCTAGTATTTTTGCCAAGAAAACCCCAAAGGGGGAAACCAAAGATTTGGATATGACTTATATGACTGAACAATAACAACAAAATGGCACAATAGTACCCCATGGCATTCATATATAATAAATATATTAATAAATATAATAAACAAAAAATAAGTATATAATAAAAACATTTTATTTGCGGTATCATTCCTGCTTCATTAGTAACTATGTATTGAAAAGGGATACTATACTATAAGCTTTTAAAAAGTAAAATACCTTTCAACATACAAAATGAAGTAAAGAATTAAGGTCCTTTATTTAAATAGGCATTTCAAGTCAAAATAGACGTTTGCCCCAAATATTCAGAAAACAAAGTCAGAGCAATTTTAGTTTGGTCTTTCTCAAAAATTTCATTAATATTTTCCTTTGGGGGGGAAGGGGCAAAGACAACTGGCCTCAACCAAAAAAAAAATGGATTAAATTGAGGCTGGTGTCACTTACAATACCACTGAACACATTTGAGGCAGAGAAGTTCAAGGACATCAGATTTATATAGACTGAAAAATCAAATGAAATTGGAACTTTTGAGACCCAGCAGACACAAGAAAGATGCTAGAAGTTTCACTGAATGAGAACAACCATCTGGGTTCTACATTCCCAACACCGTGAAGAAATAGTCTCAGATGGCAAAAGAAATACTGCACAATGGTTTTAATTTATTTTTTTTTTAACTAAAGCAGGTCATTTCTCTCTAATTTTGGCCTGGTGATGGAATTATACCTAACCTGAGGCAATAAAACACTATTAGCTAATTTTACAGCTCGAACTCATAGAACTTTCATTGAAATGAAGAAAAATCAAAACGTACAAATCAAGAGTGGCATTTGCTGAATTCAAATGCAAAATATTTCTATTCTTTAACTCTAGATACTTGAACTAGTATTTACCTAAACATTTTCACAGATAACTTTACTACTGGAAACTTCTCTTTCTTCCTTTTTCTTTGTCTTAGTCTCTTCTTCTGCTCTGCTCTTCTCTTTCTTTTTCCCCCTCCTCCTCCTTCTCTTTCTCTCCTCCCCTCTTCTCCCCTTTGCCCACCCCCTCCATTTTTCTCTCTCTCCTTTTGCTTTCCCGTAGGTAGGTCAACATGGTCAACATTAATAATGTTCCACTAAAAGCAAACTTATATCCTGACCAATCTGGGATGTGAAGAAAAGCAAAAGTTTTCTTTTGGCTGTTCAAGTTTTGGAAGTCTAATAGAGAGAAGGGAGGAAAAAAAACTTATTTAAAAAAAGCACACACATCAGATTACCTTAATTTTTTTTCATTCCTTTCAGCTTTGAGGAATCGAAGATTAAAGAAATGGGATACGCATTTAAGAATTTATTTTCCACAGGCGTGCCTTATATGACAGACTGTGTCCCTGGAACACCTTGGCCTCTGCTGTCGGAGCTATGGGTGTGGTGACTATTTCCTGGCACGAGGAAAGATTTCAAGAAAGCATTGGCTCTCTCTGTGCTCAGACAGGTTCCTGACCCCTGCCTGCTCACAAGTGACAGTGTTTGTGTGTGTGTGTGTGTGTGTGTGTGTGTGTGTGCGCGCGCGCGCACGCACGTGCGTGTGTGTGCAACAGCACGTAAGTCCTTTGGGGGCCTGAGGGGAGAACTTCTTACAATATTTTTATTGTGGGGCTGTCCTTCTTAAAATATAAATGAATACATTGCCTAAGGGTCCCTGGGTTTGAATTATAGAGTGTCTTGAGTTTTGGCATATGGTTTGATGATCATCATCTTTAAAAATATAGTCTTTTCTGAGCTTGTGACCCCAAATGCTAGGGTACAACGAATACTGGTAACTCACAATTCTTCTAAGCAGCTGTAGTAATATACCATGTAGGAAGAAAAAAAAGATTAAAATAGCATGCTGAGGACAATTTAAAGTAATTTAATCTACAGATGGAAGCTGAACATCAGTTATCTTTATCAGCCATATAAGATTGTTGAATTATGGCTGGAGGTAAGGTTGTAAAGCTATTCCAACTTCATTTTACAGATGAGGAAACTGAGGTCCAGAGATACCCAAGGTTACACAGGTAGTCATTGTCACAATCATAAATCTAAGAGCTGGAAGTCACCTTAGAGGTTAGTTAGTTAGTTGCCTTCATTTGACATATGAGGCCAGAGAGGTAATATGATTTAGCTTAGGTCATGCAAACAATAAATGTTAGAACCAGGGACTAAACATACATCCTCTGACATCTAGTCCAGCATTCTTTGCACTGTAGCTGACTTGTACTCTGGTTTTACCCCCTTCCTACTCTGTTGCTTCACCGAACCCTCTCCTGTAAATCTAAGTTTTTACGTCCAAATCTTAAAAACCTAACTTCTCTAACAAGGATCTTTGGATTAACTCAGTAAGTGATGTTATCTCAACTTCAGCTGATCTTAAAATGCAATTGACCCTATTTGTCTCCCACAACTTCCACCATTATCTTCATCTGCTTCATTGCTTGGGCACAATGCAAAAAACAAAATCAATAAACCACCCACGTATTTATTTCTTCTTCTGTAAGAATAGTCTTATTTATGGCTTTACCTGTTGGTTGATTCATTGTTGTCCTTCATTCTCAGAGGACCAAAATGACATCACTATATTGGAGTCAGGGTACAGTGTGTCCCATTGTGGCTGATCAGACCAGTATGAGCTCAGAAGGCTCTACCACTGGTCAGGCACAAATAGTCCACATGAACATTTGGAATGGAGATGCCTCTAAATTTGAGCATCTCATGTTTCTTTTGAGATACTTCAATTCTGCTGTGCTCATAGAGCACGACACCTACGTTGATGAGGGCATATCATGCTAAGTGGTCTTTTGCCAGTGTTTCCCATGTCATGCAACTGATTCCAAATTTCTTCAGACAGACCTTGAGAGTTCTTGTATTGCTTCTTCTGACTTCCATGTAAGTGCTTGCCTTGTGTGAGTACTCCATAAAATAGTCTTTTAGATAAACGTACTTTTGGCATTCGAACAACATGGCCAGCCCATCAGAGTTGCACTCTCTGCAGTAGAATTTAAATGCTTAGCAGGTTAGCTTGAGAAAGGACCTCAGTGTCTGGTATCTTATCTTACCAGGTGATCTTTAGAATCTTCCTAAGACAATTCAAATGGAAGCGATTCCGTTTCCTGGCATGTCACTGATAGACTGTCTAGGTTTCACAGACATAAAATGAGGTCAGCACAATGGCTCTGTAGACCTTCAGTTTGGTAGTCAGTCTAAAACCTCTTTTCTCCTACACTTTCCTTTGGAGCCTCCCAAACACTGAGCTAGCTCTGGGAATGCATGTGTCAACCTCATCATCTATGGGGACATGCCTGGAAAATATACTGCCAAGGTAAGCAAACGTGGCTACTAAGGGATAGATTTGCTACCTGCCATTATATGGAACTTATTGAGGTACCATATACCAAAGAATGATGCATCCTTCTTGACTTTTAAAAAAAATGTTTTAAAAAACTGAGCCTGGAAATAGGTATGGAGAGTACCATCAGATGGTACCTCCAGGAAAACGAATATTATAAGCAAGCAAATATATGAAAACATTTTAAGGAAACAACTGCACCAAAACTTTGGCTAGACTGCTAGATGTCAATGTCTCGAGATGTAAAATTGAAATAGTCTATGTTTCCTGGTTAACCTTTGCCCCATACTCTTTCTCTCAGCCAAGTTGATTCATGGGTGTCTCTCATGTATCCACATCTTCTGGAATAATAAGCTCTTGCTAGGAATGAGGTCGGAGGTTTCTCCAACCTTGACTTCCTGCCACTGGGACATCTTTTCCAAATCTACCAGTGCTTTTCCACAGAATTTTCTTCTGGGTAGATTTTGACATTGTGCAACTCCAAAAACTACTCTCGATCCAGTGTTTGGTACTGAAACTTTTTTTCAATACTAGCTAAATGTCTCCAAAGAAACCTCCCAGATCCAGGAAAAGCATTTCCTTCCCCCATCCCCCTTTCAAGAACTGTTCCAGGATGCTCTTGGAAAGGATAAAATCAAAGCTTTCTTAAAATATGTCCCCTCCTGCCCCCCGCCCCCAAAGTTTTATAGGAAGGGGATAATATGGTTGAGTAACCAGCTCCACTAGAGGCAGCAAAGTGGCACATGAGGTAGTGTTCTGGGCCTGAAGTCAGGAAGACTCATATCTAGCCTCACACACTTAACTAGCTGTATAACCCTGGCAGATCACTTAATCTCAGTTTTTTCAACTGTAAAATGGTGATCATAATAGTACTTGCCTCCCAGGGTTGTTACTGGAATCAAATGAGATAATAATTATAAGGCACTTAGCATAGTGTCCAGTACATAGTAAGTGCTGCATTTTATTTTTATTGATTACCCCCATCCCTCTCTGCAGTGAGAATCAGAAGCTCAAGGATTTTTTGCAGACTATATTATTTTCATAGTATATGACCTTGATGGAGTACTTAGGAGACATAACCTTTTTTTTAAAATTTTGTGTGTTGTGTCGCACAACAATATGTGACATATGAGGGCTCATATTTATATTCTTTGATCATGATTGAATATAGTTCCTTCAGTTTCATCTTGGAGAACAGTAAGAGTGACTGTTCTCTATGTATGAGGACCTGTTTCTTTAACTATAATTGGGTCATATTTTTGAGGTTATGCAAATAACAAAGTCTGTATCTAATGATTAGTTTTGAGATTCTTGTGAAAGAAAACTATTAACTTTGTGGATTTCTCCAGTGTCACTTAAATGTTGAAAGACAGGGTTGATCTTGGACAGAATTGTGAAGCAGACAAATTTGTCTTCCAGAGTTATATATTTTTCTTTTTTGCGAGGCAATCTGGGTTAAGTGACTTCCCCAGGGTTCCATAGCTAGTCGTCAAATATCTAAAGCCAGATTTGAACTCATTTTCTCCTGACTCCAGGGCCAGTGCTCTATCCACTGTGCCACCTAACTACTTTTCCTTTTTTGTTGTTTTTAGAGGACTTTGTTAAGAGCTGAAATCACTAAATCTCTGAAAAAGAGTGAATCTTTAATGGTGAAATATAGCTGGAGATTAGACTATTCCAATGGTGCCTTCCAATAGCAGTGGAGTAGAGTTTTCTATGACCTTGGCTGAGATGTGATAGGAGTGGTGCAGTCAAGACTGAGCTGTCTGGAATGGAGGTGGAGTCCACAGTGGTCAAGTCTCAGTTTTTGTAGTACCAGAAATAAGAGACAAAGAGCATATGGAGCATGAGAGTCAGTTATCAGATTAGTGAGCACAAAATACAAGCAAATGGGGGTCTGAGACAGGAGACATTGGATACTTAAGGGTAGGTCAGCAAAGAGATCTAAAATACAAACAGGAAATATAGTCTAAAGTCAGGCTGGAATTCAATGAAAGTGGGTGTTCAAGAAGGCCTGAATTTTTGCCAAGCTAAAGCATAACTTGTTACCTTAGAAAGGTCAAGCATACTAGTATCCTTTCAAGCTTAGACTGACTCTACCCTCCTTGCAGAGGCAGCTTCAGCTGTGAACAGCTCCTAGCAGCTATCAGGGTTTCATGCAACTCAATTCAATAAATGTTTATTAAATTCTTATTGCATGCTGAGTACTGTGCTAGGTTTGGGGACTACAAAGATAGAAACGACAAGGTCAAGGGCACAAATGATTATGATACAAGGGAGAGGTTCAGCTAAAGTGCTATGAGGAATTATTATTATTATTATTTTGCAGAAGAGGAATCGGTGAATGTTTTAGGGAGGAGATTTTATTTGAGTTGGGCCTTGAAAGACTTCAATATAGGATGGTGTGTGTGTGTGTGTGTGTGTGTGTGTGTGTGTGTGTGTGTGTGTGTGTGTGTAGAGGGACAGAGGGAGTATCCATCCCAGACGTGGTAAGATGAGAAGAAATGAAGATAAGAGCTCATATTTAATTAATAGTCAATGAGAAGTTGTTGAGAGTTATTTTTTAGAGATGGTGTGTATGGTTGATTGGAGAGAGGATAGACTGTGGAAGTAAGGACCAGAAGTGGGGCTACTATACTACTCTGGATGAGAAGAGATGAACTAATGTAGTTGTAATTGGATTAACGAAGAGGGGACAAATGTAAGATGTATTCCTCAGGTAGAAATGGCAGCACTTGGTGACTGACCTAATGTTTGAAATGAGAGAGAATCAGAGACGACTTCAAGGTTATGAGGTTGGGAGACTGAGGCTGGTGGTGATATAATTGATAACAATATATAAATAAATGGAGGAAAAGGTTTTGGGAGAGGATATTTTCAATCTTAGACACATTGAGTATGAGATAGTGGAAGGAAATCCAGGTAGACAAGTATGAATATTTTATTCTGTATATATCTTGTTTGTATATAGTTGTCTGCATGTTGTCTTCTGTATTAGACTGTGAGCTCCTTGAAAATGAGGACTAATTTTTGCCATTCTTTGTATCCTCAGAGCTTAGCACAGTGCCTGACACATAGTAGGTACTTAATAAATGCTTGTTGAATAACTGGGGTGAAGTTTGCCCTCAAAAAATTTGTATAGTCATTTGTAGAAGTGATAGTCAAAACCATGGAAGTAGCTGAGATCACCAAAGGAGAGACATAATGGAAAAGGGTCTACAACAAAACCTTGAAGAATACCAATGTTTAAGACATGGGAAGAAAATGAAGACCTGGTAAGAGATAGAAAAAATTAGAGAAATAGGAGAAGATTCCTTGAGAGTAAAGTTATATTATAAAGAGTTAAATTATAGAAGTCAAGACTAAAAAAGAGTTCCAAGAAGGAGGTGATAATTCAAAGAACCAGATATTGCATATAGATCAAGGGAAGAAGAAGGCAGAAAACAGACTTAGATTTGATAATGAGTTTACTGAGGTTTTTGAAGAGGATTATTTCCACAGAGTGGACAGAAACCAGATTGTAAGGGGTTGAGTCAATGGGCCCCTTACCATAAAGGAGGTAGAAAAAGCTAGTGTATACTATACTTTGTAGGAGCAAAGGGGAAGAGAAATATAGGATAATAGATTAAGAGGTTGACAGAACATGGGAAAGTTTTTCTAGGGATGGAGAGACCTAAGGATATTTGTAACATGAGAGGAGGGACTTAATAAAGAGGAAAAATTTGAAATGTGTATTAGGTACATGGTTGATGTTGTAATATCACAGAGGAGATAGGAGGGATAAGGTATAGGTTCAGTTACAATGAAGAGGGTCAATTCTTTTGAGATTGGTTGGGAGGAGGAGAAAATGAATAAGGACACTTAGAAAATCTGATGAGAAAAAGAAAGAGAATCCAATCACCTCAGTAAAGTGCAAGGTGAATATCTGTGAAGGTTGTAGGAGAAGGGAGTGAAGTTGGGGCCTTGAACAGAAAGGATGTTTGGAATAGCTACTATGAGGAGTTTGATAGTCAAAAAGAGATGAATAAAATGTTTTTGTGACATACCGAGGGTCCAAGAAAGGTTAGATAGCATTGGTTTCTAATGGACCTAGTTGGCATGATTATATGATTTCTTCCAACAGCATTGGGCAGACTGTAAAGAGAGGAGAAGTAAGATGGTATTATTTACCCAGGATTTGGGGGTAGCAGGACAAAACAGTCAAGGCAAAGTATATAAGAGTGACAACATTTAAAGGCTTGATCATATGTCCAGTACTGATTAAGGAGGAAAGTAAGGTTAGAATAGCATTGTTAGTGTTCTCCCTTTGAGGGAATAAAGAAAACTTGAGGGACCAAAAGTTTTAAGAAAGGCAAATAGCAGGCATATCATATAATATATTTATAGGTAGAAGGGATCTCAGATCTAGTTTAATTCCTTTCTTGTACAGATGACAGAGCTGAGGCCGAGCAAGTCTAAATGATTTGCCCAAGATCACATAGGGAATGTTTTAGCCCATGTCTGATTCTGACTGGTCAAATGAGACACTTCTAGATCACCTAACATTTAAAAGAATGGAAGTGTACTTAACAGTAGCAGAAAATACCGAAAGAGTATTCAATAAGGATATAACACTGGTTCAGATAGACCTAGCACCTCTTGTCTCCACATGCAAACATATTTGGTCAGAAGATTATGTTGATACTCATGGCAGTGGGATATCCATCAAGCCTGAGAGGCACTGACTAGCTATTTATGCCCCAAGTGATAGGAATCACTTGACCCTAGTTCCTTAGACTAATCAAATTGAAATTGTTTTCCTGACTCTTTGAGGAAAACTAGAAGGAATTCCAGTAAATGTTGCTCCTTCCCTACAAGAAATACATAGCAAAACTGAGATTTCAACCCATGTCACCTGACACTAAATTTTCTCCCTTTCCCACAATGTCATATTCCTATATGAGGAATAAGGGAGGCAGAGAAGTAAAAAAAAAAGAGGAACTTGTGATTAGAGGGAGGAATTTCAGAATCTTGGAGGATAAAAAATTTCAAATGGAAATGAGCAATAAGGTGTGACCACCCTAATTGGTGGCTGTGGTTGAGTAGACTTGGAGGTCACATGAGATGAGAAGTTCAAGAGATTGTAAGAACTGGTTGTGAGGAAGGTCACTGATATAGATGTTAGATTTTCTGAGGATGGTGTAAATGGAAAAGAAATCTTAAGGAAGAATGTGATTCAGGGCCCATAATTATTGAGAAAGATGGGAGATGGACAGACAATCTGGAAGAGTATGGTATTTGGATGGCATGAACTTCAAAAGAGGTTTTTGAGTGATTTTGGCAGGGCAAAGGTCTAGAAGTGATAATTGAGAGCTCAGAATATGCTGATTCCACATAAAAAAGTGGCACTGGGGAAAGAGGTGGTCGGATTAGAGGAGGAAGTTGTAGATATGGAGACCTCAAGAGAAAGTCAGGTTTGAGTGAAAAGGTAGAATGATTATAAGAGGAAGAGGTCCAATATGAGAGTGAGATTCTTACCAAAGGAACAGGGGGCCCAAATTGTGCAATGAAAGGGGCAGGAGAGGGAGTGGGGCTGGGAGAAACAGGGATGAGAAGAAATGAATCATCAAGTAGCAACACTATGGGGCTAGTACCTCTCGATTAGTATGCTTGGTTTTTTATTTTTATTTTCCTTTTATGAGATAAAACAAACATTTCTATAACATAGTACAATACAAAAACATGATTGTACATTTAAACTGCCAATCTACTATGCACAATTTGCTATTCCTTTTTTTCTTATTTATTTATTCATTCATTCATCCATTCATTCATTCATTCATTCATTTATTCATTTATTTATGTATTCATATATCCATGCATCTATCTATCTATCTATCTATCTATCTATCTATCTATCTATCTATCTATCTATCTACCTATCTATTTATTTATTTAATATTTTTAGTTTTCAGCATTGATTTTCACAAGAGTTTGAATTACAAATTTTCTCCCCATTTCTACCCTCCCCCCAGTCCAAGATGGCATGTATTCTGATTGCCCCATTCCCCAGTCAGCCCTCCCTTCTTTCACCCCACTCCCCTCCATCCCCTTTTCCCTTACTTTCTTGTAGGGCAAGATAGATTTCTGTACCCCATTACCTGTATATCTTATTTCCTAGTTGCATGCAAAAACTTTTTTTTTAAACATCTGCTTTTAAAACTGAGTTCCAAATTCTCTCCCCTCTTTTCTCCCCACCCACCCTCCCTAAGAAGGTAAGCAATTCAACATAGGCCACATGTGTATCATTAT
>CM053622.1:146055096-146084881 GCA_028646595.1 Phalanger gymnotis | reverse complement strand
TCCAAATCCTTTTTGAGCTCTTCCATGGCCTGAGACCAGTTCATGTTTTTCTTGTAGGCTTTTGTTGTAGGCTCTTTGACTTTGTTGACTTCTTCTGGCTGTATGTTTTGGTCTTCTTTGTCACCAAAGAAAGATTCCAGAGTCTGAGACTGAATCTGGGTGTGTTTTCACTGCCTGGCCATGCTCCCAGCCAACTTACTTGACCGTTGAGTTTTTCAGTGGGGTATGACTGCTTGTAAAGAGTTCTATGTTCCACGCTTCGGGGGATGTGCCAGCTCTGCCACACCAGCACTCCTCCTTCCCCAAGAACCCCCAACTAGGACTGGACTTAGATCTTCAGCAGGCTCTTCACTCCTGCTCTGATCTGCCACTTTATTCCTCCCACCAGGTGGGCCTGGGGCCAGAAGCAACTGCAGCTATAGTTCTGTAGCTGCCCCACCTCTCCTGCCCCTGGGGCAGTGGCTGAACCACAAACTCCCTGTCCCCAGCAGCTTTTCCCACTAACCTTCTCTGTTGTCTTTGGTGTTTGTGGGTTAAGAAGTCTGGTAACTGCCACAGCTCACTAATTCAGGGTGCTAGGGCACACTCCGCATGGCTCTTGGTCTGGTTGGTCTTCGCAGCCCATGCTGGGCTCTGCTATTTTGTGGGTTCTGCAGTTCCAGAATTAGTTCAGAGCTATTTTTTATAGGTTTTTGGTGGGACTTGGCGGGGAGCTCACACTAGTCCCTCCTTTCCACCAGCCATCTTGGCTCTGCCTCCTCAAAGTTGTTCTTAAAACAATATTGCTGTTACTTTATACAATATTCTCTTGGTTCTGCTCATTTTGCTCTTCATTATTTCATGCAAGTCTTTCCATGTTTTTCTAAGATCACTGAGCTCATCATTTCTTACAGCACAGTAGTATTCCATCACAATCATATACCACAATTTGTTCAATGATTCCCCAATTGATGGGCATCTCTGCAATTTCCAGTGCATTGCCACTAATGACAAGGGATCAGGGGTATAGGATCACATGAGATGAGCTGATGGAAAAGGGGAAATCCTGATCAGCAAGAGAAGTGTTTATGGTCTACAAAGCTAATACATTCAAAGATTCTATTTAAAATGTTGCTGGGATAAACCTTCCATTATCTGATTCCCCTCAATTGAAATTAACCCTCTGCTTTCCTAGGTGGTTAACTTATAGTTGCCAGACATGGGAGTCGGGGAAAGGAATATTTGGATAGTGGTCACTGAGGGGAAGTCTGCCCAGAATCCCTCCCCCACCAATTAATCCAAGTAGGTGACTGCCTACTCATCCTTATGCACAAGGCTGGCTACGTAAAGGGAAATCAGTGGCAGAGATTCATGTAGTTAAAACCATATCAATTTATGCATCTGGTCCCATCATCTCCTGGCAAACAGGCAAAGGAGAAGAAATGGAAGCAGTGTCAGATTTTATATTCCTGGGCAAAAAGCACTGAAGATGGTGACTGTAGCCATGAAATTAAAAGATGCTTCCTTCTTGGAAACGAAGCCATGGCAAATCTGGACAACATACTAAAAAGCAGAGACATCACCTTGCTGACAAAGGTCCATATAGTCAAAGCTATAGTTTTTCTAGTAGCAATGTATAGCTGTAAGAGTTGGACTATGAAGAAAGCTGAGCACAGCAGAATTGATGCTTTTGAATTGTGTTGCTGGAGAAGACTTTTGAGAGTCCCTTGGACAGCAAGGAGATAAAATCAGTCAGTACTTAAGTTAATTCAGCCTATTCACTGGAAGGTCAAACACTGAAGCTGAAGCTTAAATACTTTGGCCACTTAATGAGAAGACAGAACTCATTGGAAAAGATCCTGATGGTGGGAAAGATTGAAGATAATAGAAAAAGGGGATGGCAGAGGATGAGAGGGGTAGATAGTGTCATGGAAACAATGAACATGAACTCCATTATCAAGAGATAGTGGAGAATAGAAAGGCCTGGCATGCTGTGGTCCATAGGGTCATGAGGAGTTAGACATGACTGAACAACTGAAGAACAACAAATAAGGAGAGTATAAATAAAAGAGTAGGGCATGTGGCATTGAGTAAGACCAGTTTGTTTTTGTTTTTTTTTTTTTTACAATTTTATGTACTTCCAGTGAGCATCTTTATTGAGTTAGCATATATACGAGTGGATAGGAAAAATATTTACTAATTTTAAGAAATATGAATGTGACAAGGATATTTACCTAAAGTAGCAGAAAAACAAAGAGAAATGTTGATATAGACCAGTTTCGGCCCCACACCAAGTTAGTCCAAATGATATAAGCTTCAGATACCAGTGGGACCAAAAGGACTCAGTGGCCTAGTGATGTCCTGATTAAGACCTACCACTGAAAGGAAGGCTTCTTGCAGCATGCCTACCACTGAAAAACCTCAGATACCAGGCCTGCCTGACACAGAACCGAGTATGTGTTCCAGGCATGGTTAACTTCTGGGTGGGCCTCATTCCCAACTGTCTTGAGGTCAAGACACAGAAGTGGGGTTACACGTGAGTTTTTTCCAGGCTTCTCATTTACCCCAACCTCTGAGGAAGAGATGGCACTTCTTGCCAAGGCCACTTGTGTCCTCCATCCCAACTTCTCTAATCCCTTCTAGGTGCCTTTTCCATTGAAAATTCTCTCACGGCTCAATTCAGAAATCACGTCCTCTATCAAGCCTTCTAAAACCCCTCTGTTAGTGTTCTTTTTCTTCTATTTATTTCTCTTTGAATGTCTTTTAGTACCCAGTAGAATTTGGGTTCCTTGGAGCAGAAACTATTTTCTGTTCTTAGCACCTAGTACAGTGCCTGGTGCACAGTAGGTATTTAATAAATGTGCTGAATTGAATTCTTTAAAAATAAATTGACTCTATTTGCTGGGGGTGGAGGGCTTGAAAAGAGGGAATTCAGGGTTACTATTTAGTAACTGTTGTTGCTGTAGCTCACTCAATTGTTTTTAGGTAAAGCCAAAAAGGAATCCAATAAATTCTAACTGTCATGAATAATGTGGGAAAGGTCAAATTCAAATCTTTCTCTTTATTTGAGCATTATGCTGACTTTATACTAGACAGAAAGCATTACATCAATGAAGTATGTCAATTTATCCCAACTCAATTGGACAACTGCTTCCTGCATCACTAGGCCTGACTGGTTGACTGAAAGCTATCAAATGGGGACATTTAACTAGCAGGGCAACTTTATAAATTAACTTTCCTTTTTCTACCCTCTCTCCTAATATTCATACTTTTGGTTCAACAATAAGGAAATGTCAAGGTCAACTATACTTTTCATCCTTTGGGGTGTGTGTGTGTGTGTGTGTGCGCGTATGTATGCATGTATAATTTTGATTCTGAGGAACTGGGATTAAATCCTGACCCTATATGACCTTGCACATATCACCTTACCTCTCTAAGCTTTGGTTTCCTTATCTGTAAAAGGAATGATTTGGGCTAGATTATATCTAATTAATAATCAATGAAGTTATTAAGCTCTTACTGTGTGACAGGTAGTTGGAAGTAGATGGTACCATATTAGTAAATATGGTAGATGGTAGATGGACAGCTAGATGGTACAGTGAAAGGAGCACCAGGTCTAGAGTCAGGAATATCTGAGTTCAAATCTAGCCACAGACATTACCAGCTATGTGACCTTGGGCAAATCACTTGACCCTTAATGGCAGAGTACTCCAAACCCATGGACAAATCTACAGGGTCATGAAGAGTTGGACATGACTGGAGGATCACACAGCAACAGCAATGTGCCAGGAATTGTGCTAAGCACTGGGGATACAGAGGTAAAAGACAATCACCATTCTCAAGTGGCTTAGATCTAACAGGGGAGACAACATACAAAGCAAGATATATACAGGATAAATAGGAAAGAATTAACAGAGGGAAGGAACTAGAATTGAAATGGGTTGGGAAAGGATTTTAGTTGGGACTTAAAGAAAGCCAGGGACATCAGCAGGTGAAGTTGAGGACAGAGAGTATTCCAAGCATAGGTGACAGTCAGAGAAAATGCCTGGAGAGGAAGAGGAAGAGCCAGGAGGCCAATGTCACTACATCAAAGAGCATTGGGAAGGAACACGTAAGAAGACTGGAAATGGGGGGAGGGGACAAGGTTGCGAAAGGCTTTGAATGCTAAGCAGAGCATTTTATATTTCATCCAGCAGGTGATAGGGAACCATTGGATATCTCTTCTAGCTCCAGAGATGAGATCCTTTTTTCCCACATACTTGAATTAGAGCCTTTTTTAGTTTTCAAAGTTGACTGTTGGCTCATTTCATAGATACAAGGAAACTCTAATTATGAAGAACAAAAGGACCTGGGTGAATGATATTCTGTTTATTGAATCTGTAACATGCTTTAGAGACTGGAGAATGATTCAAGAGAACTACGTGAAATATGAAATTCCGTTTGTTCACCCTTGTTCCTCCTTTCCCTATGAATCTATATAAATAATGTTCACCTGTGCAGAGGAGGGAGTCCTTGGGCCCTGAGAAAGTTTCTTAGATTCCAGACAAAACCATTGAGAGAAGGCTTCTGTGAGGGTAGGCACTAGAAGTTTATAAAGTCAGCCACAGAACAACTTTTTTGTTCCATCCACCCTTTCAATTGGTTATAATTCTCAAGCATTCCATAGCATAGGTCTAGGAGCGTAGTCCCTGGCACCCAGTTGATGGCACAATAGAGTGCTGTTCTGGAGTTGGGAAGAGTCATCTTGCTAAGTTCAAATCTAACCTCAGACACTCACTGTATGATCTTAGGCAAGTCATTTAACTTCTATTTTGCCTCAGTTTCCTTAACTGCAAAATGGGGATAATAACAGTACCTACCTCCCAGTGTTGCTATGAGGATCAAATGAGGTAAGATTTGTATTTAAAAAAAACAAACTTGCTTCGCACAGTACCTGGAACATAGTAAATAGTATTTAATGCTTATCTTTTCCCTTCACCCTGCTCTAACAATCACTGCCTTAGACCCCCTTGGGAGTGAAGAAAACTGCTGAAAGATCACTAATGTATCATTTATTTTTTTAAATTTTGAATTCCAAATTGTCTCCTTCTATCCCCTCCCTCACCCGTTGAGAAGGCAAACAATAAAATATCAACCATACATGGGAAATCATGCAAAACATATTTCCATATTAACAGTGTTGCAAAAAAGCCAGAAAACTAAAGAAAGTGGTAAAATTATACTTCAATCTGCATTCAGAGTTCATCAGTTCTCTCTCTGGAGGTGGATAACATTTTCCATCATGAGTCTTTTGGAATTGAAGTGCCTTATCAGAGATGAGAACTTTCCTTTATAAAAGGGAAACTATCCAGGAAACTATCTTTGTTTCTGCCTATCTCCCTTTAGCTCCTATGAATTGTTCTAACATCTGTGGCAATGCTTCAGTCAGTTATGAAGGCCACTTTGAGAGACACTTAAAAATTTCCACCATTGTCTATCTTAAGCTTTCCAAAACCCTCAGTAAGATGTAAAGAATATCCTTCAGTATACCTCATTCAGACACATAAATTTTGTGTTTGGGCTCTCTTTTCTTCCTTTTCTAATGTGGACCCTGGTTGATCACAAGATTGAAAAATAACTCACTTAGAGGCATTTGCCCCTAAACAAGTAACTTGCTTCAGTTGGCATGTGTCAAGGTAGGTCTTATACCCAGGTCTTCCTGACTGGTCCTCTATCTACTATATCCCATTCGCTCCCTAACTGCTTTTACAAATAAGAGAGAAAATGTTGACTAAACTTCCATGTCCTGACTGTATTTACATTGGTCATACAGCCTCCCTGGTCTCTGCCCCTCCTATTTCTCTCCTCTTGTTTGTGTCTCAAGGGCCCTCACTCCACATTCCAAGTTCATAGACTTTCCATGAATTTCAATAAACTAGCTGTGGCTTCTTTTTAATACCCAGGGGTAGCTGTGTCCTGGACGGCCTTAAAAGCTACCCAGTTTCACCAGCAGACGAAAGCAAGAAAACCTGAGCCTTAGGAGACAGGACAAAGAAGGCAAAGTCACGGGTTTGGCAGCATGGAGAAAGAAATGGTGTGTGACCAGGGTTGGAGCTGACTGCTTTGGCTTCGGATGAGAGTACTCTCTCGCTCCAAGGACTTTAATTGGCTGATAGAGTGATTGCATTGGCCAAGGGGCCAATTAATGCCCACTATTTTGGGGTTGCTTTTCCAGCCCCAGTTGGATATGTTTCCTGGCAAAAGGATCCGCACTGTAAATGTAATTCACTTCCTCTGCTCCACACCCACTCTATAATATAAGGCTATCACTCTAACTGGATAATTCCAGTCAAGACTCACTGAGCAGATGGAGACTTGAGATTTTCACATTTAAAAAGAAAACTAAATTAGTTGTGAGGTTCTTGCAGCCACCTATATGCCTTCCTCACTCTCTCCCCTAAAGAGCCAAAGCCAGAGACAAAGTCAAAGGAATGCTATAGCGAGAAATAAGTACTCAAAACTCATGCAGTATGATAGTGGTAATAGCAGAGGCGGAAAAAAATGAGAGACTGATTGAATCGATAGCAGACTATAATCATCTACAAATCCACTGACATTATCATTCAACTAAAAATTAAGAACTCTCATTAGTCTTTGGAGCTGCATATGGTTTATGCATTACGTAAGTGGAAAATTTGCTTTTCCAGCATGCGACTTTTCATTTCTGCCAAATAAGAAGAAATAAAAAAACCAAGCAATATGATGCTTTAAATCTATGAAGTCAGTGAAGGGAACCCCTTTTGTTTCTCCTTTTTCCCCTCACCAACTTGGTGAGTCTTCAGCAAAAAATGTATTTTATTTGTTTTTGAATTTTTAAATATTTGTTCAAGTTATACATAAAACAATTTTTAATATTAATTTTTAAAATATTGAGTTCCAAATTTTCTCCCTCTCTCCTGCTCCTTCCCCTGTCATTGAGAAGGGGAGCCATTTGATATAGATTATACATGTGCAGTCATGCAAAACATATTTCCATATTAGTCTCAATGAAAAATTTAGGAGAGAATCCCATTACAATGGATCCATCATTTAACCTCCCTAGTGATTAGCAGTCAGCCAAGCAATGCACCTCAGGATCATGACTAGCTATAATCTTTTATTCTGACACTTTATACATTCTAATAACAATGCTGCCTCAGAATATCATAGTATAGTTATACTTCTTCTGGTTTCCACATTGTGACCAGTTAATAAAAGCATATAGTAAAACAATTATGTATAAAACTTGTTTGTATATGGTCATTTCCATGTTTTGTACCTCATTAGATTGTAAGCTCCTTGAGGGTAGGGAATGTCTTGTCTTTATAAGTTCAGAGATTAGCATATTTCTTGACATAGAGTAGACAATTAATAAATGTATACTGACTGACCGACATGTATGGATATAATTCTCTCCCCCAGCCCCGCAATTCCCCATTTATAACTTCAACAAATAAACCATCAGGTTGCCTGGCTTAAGGCATCACTAACCCCGAGTTGCCTTCCCTTGCACACAAACAATTCTTTCTCCCTGTGCAGATCTATATCTTCTTTTCCCCTTTTCTCTTGTTGACCAGATGGAATGAGGTCTGTTTATCAAAACATCTTTTTCTTTTTGTTTACTTCGATGTGATTTTGAAAGCTAGCAATTCACTCCAGGCTTCTGGAGAAAGCACTAAAACAGATGTTGATGGGACAGGGGTTTCTGAAAGACATTCTCATTTTCTCCATCCAGCAAGATCCTTGATGCATGGAGTAGGAGTGCCTGGCACTGAGCCATGTTCCTATATTTCAGTAAGTTTGCTCACTCATGTAATTGACCTAATGTTCCCCATCTTTGTCCAGACTGGTAGCTAGGATTCTATCTGCCTGCTAATCATTCCTTTGTGTGCACTGGAAAACAACTTCTGATTGTGTCTGAGTGTGGGTAATGCAGTAGCAGAAAACAGGAGCTACCTACCCTTCACTAGACACACAGCACAGAGCTGGAGTTTGTCAAACAGCTCAAGCCAGGAGGGTGTCATTTTGTTTTCAAAAAGGCAACTCATCAGAGACTCATTATGCTTTCTTTTTTCTTGCCTTCTTGAAATATCAGTTCATTTAGACATAGTGAGCAGGGAATTCTGTTAGAGCCATTATGAAACCTGCCAGCTTATTCATGGCAAACACTCCCTATTTCAAGATTATTGTCAGTCACAGGCCACCATCTTTACATCCTGTTTGGTACGATTGAATAACTGCAAAAGATGGCTACTAAGGTTGATGTTTCACTCCTGCCATACCTTGGCTCCTTCTACACTGTAATTCACGAACCAAGGTTGACTGTTTTTGGAGGGGCCAAATGGTCTCTGGTAGGGAGGGAACAACCTGATGGTCACCGGGAATGAAGAGAGTATGAGTACAGAGGGATTGGTTTTTGTTCATAAATCATTAGGTGGTCACAAATGACCACAAGACAAGAAAAGAAGTAGAAATGTGAAGACCAGCTCAAGTTCTCCTCACTTATTAATTGATTACATAAGTGAGTGATTCCCATTAAAGATAGTTGAATTCTGGTTGAACCTTAGACAGATGAGGAAGCCAAGGCAGGGGAGTTCAGTATAAGGGCATAGGATAAGACTTGAGAGATAGGATTTTTCTTGTATTTGGGCTACACAGGCATATCATCCAGTGACAGGGTCAGTGGAGACAGAAAATAGGGTAATATTGACCAAAATATTTTCTCTTGGGCTAGTTTTACTTGGACCAATGATGACTCTAGCCAGAGTTTGCTTTAGCCACTGCACTTGGACAAAATGACTATCACCTAGCTGATGGTTCAAGCTAGACTGGGAGTTGGTAAAACTTGAATTCAGATCCTGCCTCAGATTTGTATTAGCTGTGTGTTCCTGGGAAAGTCAATTAACCTTCGTTTGACTCAATTTCCTTATCCTTAAAATAGGCATAATTGTAGCACTTACCTCTCAAGGTTGCTGTGAGGATCAAATAGGATAATTTTTGTGAAGCACTTTATAAACCCTAAAGTGCTATATAATTGGTAGCTATTATGATTATCCAGTTTCAGGAGCAACTGATGGCAGAATTAAAGGTCTCTAAAGTTTCTTTAGGATTTAGTACTCTCATCTCTTTGAAAAGGCTCTTTGTTGTATAATTATACAATAATTGAACTGTTTTAGATGACATTAGTGATTCACATAAAGACTTCATTTTGTTAGGAAAAAAACCCATAGCTTGATGTAGAAACAGGATCATGGAGGCCAGTAAGCTCTGTTTTCTAGTTCTAGCTCATCTTCCTGACTTCTAATGGAATTTAACTTCATCTATTTCATCTACATAAACATTTATTTGTTCTGTCATTGTAACAACAATGTTACTTGCAGCTACTGTGGCTAAGACCAACAACACCAACACACAGAAGGGCTGCCCACACAGGTTCTTTGCTCTGCTTTTCTAAGGAAAGCAACTTTAAGGGGTTAACAATCTCACTTTAATTAAACATATGTATATATCTATATATCATTCACTTGGTTCAGGAGGAAAAGATTAGCCCCCTGAACTTCAGGGCAAATACAAACAGAAATTACAAGCATATATTATATAAGCAGAGCAAATAACCAGTCTATCCATAGCAATACATAGTTACTAGAGAAGCACGAAGATCTAGGTTTTTCAAAGCTGGGGGCACTGTTTCAATGGCTTGCCCAGAGTCTTATCACCAACACTCTTTCAATGAGTGTACCCCCAAAAGTCAACTGCTAACCTCCCAGTACATATATGCTGTTCAGGACCCTGAGGGCTGGGGCCAAATTAGCATTTAGGGTATGGGAAATCACTGACACCAGTTCTTCAATCACCAGCACCATATCATATACATTGTTTCAAATCTATGATTCCTGATTGCCTTAGTGCTGAGAAACACTCCAAAACAAAAAGGGATCCACTTTACCAGCCCCATTCAAACAAAGGTGAGACTCATTAAAGGCACTTGATAGCCTTAGCATCCCAAAAGAGAAGAAGAGTAAAAAGTCCTTCCCTGATTACCATTACAGTCATTAATGACTTCTAGAAGAGATTCTAGTGGGACATAAGATGGGAAGGGGAGATTAATTCTTGCCAAAGATGCCAGCCGCCATCAAGGAGGAGCTCTATGGCAGAGGCAGAGTGGAAGAGGCTTATCTCCCTCCAGATGCTCTTGTTTGTAGATGATATTACACTGATTGCATCAACTCTGGGAACTTGAGAACCTCCCAAATAAGATCTATAATCACCCAATAGAGTTTGCCCTCAATATCCACATAGGAGAGATGAAGTAGATGAAGAATGACTATTGTTCAGATCATGGATTGCAATTGAATGGACAACTCATTGAGTTTTTTTCATCAGTACATATATCTTGACAGGTAGATGCTAAAATAGGACAATAAACTGGTTCTAGAGTTGAGTAGGAAGAGAAGCAGACTAGATTGATTTTGGGAAATTGTAAAATTCTTTTAATGACTCCAAACTTTCCTCTGAAACAAAAATCCATCATTTTAACACCAGTGTTGTGGGGATATTGTTTGGCTGTGAGTTGTAGACACTATAGTCTCCAAAGATTTAACACTGAGAATCACCCTAAGGGCAATGCTGAGGCACATGGTGGGCACGAGCAGGATTCAACACAGTACAAATAAGAAACTTTGAAGGAGAAGTGGTATAAGGGATTCCATCAAAGAAATGTGTGATCAAACAATAAGATGGGTTGATCATGTAGTGAGAATGAGGGATAACTAGTGGGTAGCCTGCAGGGTCCAATGCTATTCTTTCAATGCCCAGAGAACATTAGGAAAGACTCCTGACATATGGGATGGACTTGCAGGATGAGCAGGCATGTAAGGGCTGTAAGCTATATCATTGAAGGAAATATATGTGTAGATGAGATCAATGACATTACACTGTTTCTAGAGAAGATTTCAAACTTTGCTCAGAAATTTGTTCATGAATTTAATAAATTTTTTAAAAATGTCATGACCTGTCAAACTACTATCAACAACTCAACTACCACCTCGCCTTAGTCCAGGGGTGGGGAACCTGCAGTCTCAAGGTCACATGTGGCCCTCTAGGTCCTCAAGTGCAGCCCTTTGACTGAATCCAATTTGTTCCATGAAGTTTGGATTCAGTCAAAGGACTGCACTTGAAGACCTAGAGGGTCACATATGGCCTTGAGGCTGCAGGGTCCCCACCCCTACCTTGGTCCCTACAGAAGATAGCCCAGGTCATCGGCCCAAGAGTTCTGAGAATTGCACTTACTCCCCCTTCCCACCCTGGCTGCCAATCTTACTTCCAGATTGACCTCAATAACCATCATAAGAGAGTAGCCCTTGCGGAAAAGGATATTTCCACCAGCATCAAGATCAACACCAATGGGTGACCAAGTACCCCTGATGGACATGTATTCCCTAGAGTCCCAAAATTAATAATTCCTCAAAGACCACCAGTTCTACTTTCAGCCCAGTCATCATGCAGCGGAACAGTCCTTATGTTGATGCAGTGGTTACTGTACATGCAGGTACTTGAAGCAGCCTCCACTTCTTCATTAGCCACAGATGCTAAAGACTCACAAAAGGAAGATCTTACTCCTTGGTATGATGAAAGGCTGAGAATTAGAAATGGAAATGCTGTTATCAATGGAAGGGACATCCAAGAAGATACCATCTGGGTTGATTCTCTACCCTAAGGACCATGGGGCTTTTCCATCTGGATTTACAGCAGAAACTACCTATGTGATTTTTCTCCCATTAGAATGTGAGCCCCTTGAGAGCAAGGACTGTTTTGCTTTTCTGTTTGGATTCCAATAACTTAGCCCAGAGCTTTACACATAGTAAAAACACTTAATTTTTTTATTCATTCATTCATTTGTTCATTCATTCATTCATTTGTTCATTCATTCATTCATTCACTCATTCATAGAGGAACTGAGCTCTCCATGAGGATATTTCCTCTAACAATGCATAGCAGCATCTGTTTTTCAAGTTAGGTTGTAGAGAATTGCCTGGGGCGCTGAGTTAAGTGACTTGCCCAAGTTCATGTTTGCCAAAGCAATCACTATATAAGCACATTTTGTTAGGGAATTGTGTTATCTTTTAAGGGAAACATTTGCTAAATACTCAGTAATGAAGGACAATTATTTTCATTCATCAAACTAAAGAAAAGTTAACTAACCTTAATTAAGAAAAAAGCAACAAAACTTTAAAAATTAAACATAAAATATGAAAACTTTTTTGGAGATGTTTAAGATGTTGCTGGGCAAATCCAGTACAGCTTGTACACATGCATATGAGGCCAGTTCTCTGAGGCTGGTTCTCTGTCCACCATGCTGCATTGCCTCTGTCTTAATAAGTCTTACTATTCAACAATTAAGGCTTCATTTTCAGGACATGAGCTGTGAAGGGTTCCAAGCATAGTCAGGTCGAACAGTTGCCTATGGTACTATGATCAGGACACCAGGGTTTCTGGGACTCTAGTATCTTAGGGTCTCAAATGAATCAGATATGAAAAGAAACCAATGTAACTTTCCACAGCTCTTCAACCTACTAAATATATTAGGCTTGCCTATTATTCTGAAATCATAGTTGTATAATGGAATAAATACTGCATACAGATAGTGGCTGCTCTACAGTTGTGAACTGGGAGATTTTAGGAGCATAGAATCCTAACTGCCCTAATAATGATAAAGTTCTTGGAAGTTACAAGTATCATCTTCCCAAATAAAAAAGGTAAACAGTTTAAACTTATTGAGTTCCTTATGATTTCCCTTTTTTCTATTTCTCTTGAGTCTTATATTTGAAAGTCAAATGTTCTATTCAGCTCTGATCTTTTCATCAGGGATGCTTGAAAGCCCTGCATTTCATTAAATATCTATTTTATCCCTTGATGGACTATATTCAGTTTTGCTAAGCATGTTATTCTTATTGTAGCCCCAGCCCTTTTGCCTTCTGAAATATCATATTCCAAGCCTTCCCTTAATGTTGTGACTGCTAAATTTTGTGTGATTCCCAACTATGGCTCCATGGTCTTTGAATAGTTTCTTTCTGGATACTTGAAGTATTTTCTCTTTGACCTGGGAGGTCTGGAATTTGGCCCTAATATTCCTGGGAGTTTTCATTTTGGGGTCTCTTTCAGGTGATTAGTGGATTCTTTCAATTTCTATTTTACTCACTGGTTCTAGGATATCAGGGCAGTTTTCCTTGATAATTTCTTGAAATATGATATCTAGGCTCTTTCTTTCATCAGGCTTTCTTAAATTATCTCTCCTTGATCTATTTTCTAGGTCAGTTGTTTTCCAATCAGATATTTAACATTTTCATCTATTTTTTCATTCTTTTGATTTTGTTTTATTGTTTCTTGAGGTCTCATGGAGTCACTAGCTTCCACTTGCTCAATTATAATTTATAAGGACTTATTTTCTTCAGTGAATTTTTGTACCTCTTTTTCTATTTGGCCAATTCTACTTTTTAAGTACTTCTTTTCATCAGCGAATTTTTGTAAATCTTTTCCCATTAGTCCAATTTTTAAAAAGGTGTTATTTTGGGGTCTCTTTTTTACCAAGCTATTGATTGTCTTTTCATAATTTTCTTTTGTTTTCATTTCTTTACCTACTTTTTCCTCTACTTCTCCTATTTGATTCTGCCAAAAAAAAAATAGATATTCTAGGAATTCTCATTGGCCTTGTGTCTAATTCACATTTTTACCCACCAGAGGCTTTGCTTGTAGCTGTTTTGACTGTATTTTCTTCTGAGTTTGTGTCTTAATCTTCCCTGTCATCATAGTAGTTTTTATGGTTGGGTTTTTGTTGTTATTGTTTGCTAATTTTTCTATCCTATTTCTTGATTTGGAAATTTATGTTAATGTTGGGCTCTGTACCATACATGGGGATGGAGGAGCTCTGTCTCAAGCTTCAGATATTTTTGCACTGCTGTTTTCAGGGCTAGTTCTGGGGATTTGGGAGTTTTCTGTGCTTCCAAGGTGATATAATCCAGAAAAGTATGGTCACTGGTCTTCTGTTCTGCACTCTGATCCTGACTCAAGGAGGGTCCCATATCCCTTGGGATTGCAATCGATACTGCTCCTCAGGGCCCTTCCTCCCTTAGGATTAGAAACAATACTGTTCCTCAGAGTTCCTGATCCTTTGGGACCAGAAGTGTTACTACCTTTCAGGGGATCCGCTCCCTCTTGACTAAAAGTGCTCCTCTCTACCTTTGAACTATGACCTCAAAGTGGGTTTAGGCAATGAAGTTGCCAAATAGCGTCTGGTCCTACCTCCAATGCTAGCACAGGGATACCCTATAATGTCTTCTTGACCAGTTGCCAGGTCCCCTTACTGTCTCTGTCTTGAGAGCTCCTGAAGTAGCTGTTGCTTTGTCACCACCATCCAGTCCCACTGTTAGTGATTTATCCATGGGGACTCTGGGTCAGCCTCCTCATGCGTGTCACTAATCTCTTTCTGACTTCCTATGTGTTTTTGGGCTAGAAGGATGTCTCACTCTGAATTTTTGTTGGCTCTGCCACTCCAGAATTCAATCTGAGGTGTTATTTTAAAGTTTGAAGGGGAATGTTGAGAGAGCTCAGCTGAGTGCTTCGCTACTCTGTAACCTTGGCTATTCTCCCAGAAGTTCCATAGCACTTTAAGGTTTGCAAGGGGAAGGATTGTATAGTGGATAGAATGTTGCTTTGGAGCCAAGAATACCTGGGTTCAAGTCCAGCTTCAGACACACATTGATTATGTAACATCCCTACTGCCATGACCCCCAGTCCTCCAGGCAACTCTCTTCTATAACATGTACGAGAATTACTTATTTGCATTGGTAGAGGGAGTTTTCACACTGGAAATTTTCCCCAGCAATGAAATAAAATATTTGGATATTTTTTAAAATTAAGTTTTTGCAAAACACTTTTCATAGATTATCTCATTTGATCTTTACAACAACCTTTTTGTGTACTTATTACAGGCATTAAGTTATTATTATTCCTATTTCATAGGTTGGGAAACTGAAGCTTAGTGGGGTTAGTTGACTACATAAATAATTATCAAAAGTATTACAGGATATCAGCATTGGAAGAGACCTCAGTCCACGTATTCCAGTCCATAGCTAGAAAAGAATCTCTGCAATAAGAAGTGCTCATCCAGTTTATCTTTAAAGACTTTCTATAAATGAAAATGCATGCCATCCCAAGACAGTAACTTTTGGACAAGTCTGGTTATCAGGAAGTTTTTCCTTATATAAAGCCAAAATTTGCTTTTTTTTTCAACTTTCATTGATTCGTTCCTAGTTCTGTAGTCTGGGGTCAAGCAGAACAAGTCAAATCCTTCTTCCGCATGATAGCCTTTGAATCTTGGAAGACAACCATCCATGTCTCTTGAGGCTTCTCTTTTCTAGGCTCAATATCTCTTGGGTCTTTCAAATGATCTTCATTTGGCATGATACTCCCTTTACCATTCTGGCTGCCTTCCTTTCAGCTTATGAATGTCCTACCTGGAAAAAAATGGACACAACACTCCATAAATGTGCTCCTGGGGACTAGGAGCCTAAAGTTTCGCTAGTTTTTTGTTTTGTTTTGTTTTGTTTTTTTTCCTACTATATAATACATAGCATTGACTCAAATTGAGCTTACAAATCACAAACCTCCAACTTTTCTAAGGATGAGTGGCTGTCTGGTCAAACCTTTTCCCATATTGTACTGGTGAAATTTGTTTTTAGATTCCATTTCAAGATTTTGCATTTATTTATAGTAAAAATAATAAAGTATAATAATAATAGTTAGTTACAATGTACCGGCGACTGCACTAACTGCTTTACACATATTATCTCATTTGACGCTTACAATGGCCCTAGGAGGTAGGTGATATTACTATCCCCACTTTACATGAAGAAAGTGAGGCAAATGGGAGGTAAAGTGACTCGTGTAAGGTCACACAGCTATTAAACATCTGAAGCTGGATTTGAACTTGGGTGTTCCTGAGTCTGGACCCAATATTCTATCCACTGCCCCACCTAGCTGCCTACAATGCCACCTAACTGCCTGTAATAATAAAATAATAATAATTAGCTTCAGCCCAATGCTCTAGCTTATCAAAACCTTTCTGAATTTTGCTTCCATCACTCAGAGTTAGGGATTGATACCCTATAGCTTTGTGTCATCTTCAGATGTCATTAGCATACCATGTATGCCTTTTACCTAAGTCGTTGATTAAAAAAAAAATGTTGAACAGCACAGCATTTGGCACAAGTTTCTGGGTATGTTTACTGTACAGGGTGTTCCTAAAGTCTGGACACATAGGCAATTGACGGCAGTATGGAGTTAATGCATCGAGTTCGTGTGAATCTTGCAAAGCGCATCAACCTTCACATCACAAATGATGAAAATCATATTGAAGATGTTATTTGTTAATATTCCAATTAAATAAAAATTTCATTCATTTCATTTCTTGAAAATATGCATTTTTTTTCCTATGTGTCCAGACTTTAGGAACACCCTGTAGAATTGCAGGTTGGCAGGACAATGCTTGGGGGCAGCTTGGTGGTGGAGTACGTAGAGTATTGGGCGTAGAGTCAGGAAGACCTGGGTTCAAATCTGGCCTCAGACACTTACTAGCTATGTGACACTGGGCACTTGACCTCTGTCTCAATTTCCTCAATTGTAAAATATCAATAATAATACTACCTGACTTCCCCCCACCCCAGGCTGTTCTGAGGATCAAATGAGGTAATATTTGTAAAACATTTAGCATAGTGCCTAGGACATAGTAGTTGCTTAATAAATGCTCTCCCCCATTCCCCTGGAATATAGTTCGTACTCAGCAAATGCTTGTTGGAGGTATCTAGTACACTGTTATGGAGTTGCAAATTGGTACAGACATTCTGGAAAGCAATCCAGATCTATGCTCAAATTTTGCATGCTCTTTGACTCAGTTATGCTACCACCATTTATATACCAAAGAAATCAAAGAAAAAAGGAAAAGATATATGTACAAAAATATTTTCTTTTTGTTCTTTTTGTTCTATCCCCAAATTGGAAATCCAGGGAGTGCTGTTCTATTACAACATATCTAGATTGTATATGAATGTAATGGAATCATGAGAAATGACAAAAGTGGTAGTTTCTTTTTAAATTTTAATTAATTTATTTAAATTTTAGTTTTCAAATTTCACTTCCATAAGCTTTTGAATTTTAAATTTTCTCTGCCTCCCTCCTCTTTCCCCTCCCCAAGATGGCATGCAATCCAATAAAGGCTCCACATATACATTCACATCAAACATATTTTCATATCAGTTGTGTTGTAAAGAAGAATTAGAATGAATGGGAGAAACCATGAGAAAGAAAAAATAAAACAACAACAATGAAGAGAAAGCAAATAGTACGCTTCGATCTGCATTCAGACTCCACAGTTCTTTCTCTGGATGTGGGCAGCATTTTCCATCATGAGTCTTTTGGAGCTGTCTTAGATTCTTGCATTGCTGAGAAGAGCAAAGTCTATCAAAGTCAGTCATCACACAATGTGGCTGTTACTGTGTACAGGTTCTCTTGTTTCTGCTCATTTCACTCAGCATCAGTTCATGTAAGTCTTTCCAGGTTTTTCTGAAGTCTACCTGCTCATCATTTCTTTAGCCATTCCCCAATTGATGTGCATCCTCTCAATTTCCAATTCTTGGCCACCACAAAAAGAGCTGCTATAAATATTTTTGTACATGTGGGTCCTTTCCCCATTTTTATGATCTCTTTGGGATACATACCTAGAAGTGGTATTGCTCCATCAAAGGGTGTGCACAGTTTTATAGCCCTTTAGGCATAGCTCCAAATTGCTCTCCAGAATGGTTGTATCAGTTCACAATTCCACCAATAATGCATTAGTGTTCCAATTTTCCCACATCTTCCCCAGCATTTATCATTTTTCTGTTTTGTCATGTTAGCCAATCTGATAGGTATGATGTGATACCTAAGAGTTGTTTTGATTTGCATTTCTCTAATCAATAGTGATTTAGAGCATTTTTTCATATGCCTATAGGTAGCTTTAATTTCTTCCTCTGAAAAGTGCCTGTTCATATCCCTTGATCATTTATCAATTGGGGAATGACTTGTAGTCCTATAAATTTGACTCAGTTCTCTATATGTTTTAGAAGTGAGGTCTTTATCAGAGACACTGGTTGTAAAAATTCTTTCCCAATTTCCCGCTTCCCTCCTATTTTTTGTTGCATTGGCTTTGTTTGCACAAAACCTTTTCAATTTAAAGTAATCAAACCATCCACTTTGCATTTCATAATGTTCTCTATCTCTTGTTTGGTCATAAATTATTCCCATAAATTTGATAGGTAAACTATTCCTTGCTCTCCCAGTTTGCTTATAAGTATCAGTCTTTATATCTAAATCATGTAGCCATTTTTACTTTTGGTATACAGTGTAAGATGTTTGTCTATGCTCAGTTTCTACCAGACTATTTTCCAGTTTTCCACACAGTTTTTGTCGAATAGTGAGTTCTTATGCCAGAAGCTGGGGTCTTTGGGTTTATCAAATAGTAGATTACTGTAGTCATTGACTCCTGTGACTTGTGTACCTAACCTCTTGTACTCATCCACCACTCTATTTCTTAGCTAGTACTGAGTAGTTTGGATGATTGCTGCTTTATAATACAATTTAATATCTGGTATGGCTAGGCTACCTTCTCTTGCATTTCTTTTCATCCTCAATGACCCTCCTCTTTTCACCAATATAGCTATTAGATTTGCTGTGTCTAGTTAGTAGCAGAGATGGGGTTTGAATCCAGGGCTCTTCTAAATCCACGTTTAAGACTCTTTGTACTAGGTATCATTGCCTCAAGTTGGGCTGGGTACACACAGCTTACTCTATCTGGTTATAGTCTTAATGTAAGATTGTCCTTAGTAGAAGATTTTGGGGGAAATGAATAGAAATATGACAGGAAACAAATATGCATAAATTTGTAGCATGGTTTTACTTTCATTGCAAATTTGTAGAATATAGCAGTGAGAAGGGAATTTGACTTTCTTTGACTAATACTTTTCTCTTTATTCCTTTTTTCATTGAGTTTGTTCAGCAGGTCAGACAAATTTTGGCAACAATCCACACATCAACAGCAAAACGTTTGTTAAGGTGACTTGAGAAAATTCCCCATCGTGATTTCTTTTTGCTCCATCCTGAACATAAGCTTCTGCTTCAACAAAAGGAGGTGAATTCTTCCACAGGACCTATTCTCATTTCTGTCCACTAAAGAGATGTTTGCTACATATTTTCTCTACTTGAGGAAAACTGAGCTTCAAATCCATTAAAGTTCCTCACACCCTCTTGTATTAAATGCCACTGAATTCAGTTATATGGATGAATGAAAAGGACGACATTTATTCAGTACTTACTATGTGCAAAGCATTGAGCTAAATGCTGAGGATGCAAGTGGAAAAGCAAGAGTCATTTTTCTTGTTCTAATAGGAAGAGATAACACATATAGGTGTTTTCAGCTCCAAGTCTACTTGAAAGACCCCGTGGGCCTTAGGGTATAGAGCAGGAGGGGGGAATCTGTGGCCTCGAGGCCACATGGGGCCTTCTATGTCCTTGGGTGTGGTCTTTTGACTGAGTCCAAGTTTTATATAACAAATCCTTTTATTAAAGGTATTTGTTCTGTGAAGTTTGGATTCAGTGGAAGGGCTGCACTTAAGGACCTAGAGGACCACATGTGGCCTTGAGGCTGCAGATACCCTAGCCCCTGGTATAGAGGCAATGCAGATACTGGTGATGCATCTTCTTTAATGTCTTTTCACTGATAAAGGCATATCCAAATTTTAAAATCTATTTTTTAGTGCTCACATTCATCCATTTTAAGAGAAACCAACTTTTTTTAAAACGATAGCCTTCATTTTCAGCTCACCAGTCTCTGAGTCTATTTACTTGTATATTTCTATAAATGTATCATCAGTTATAGAGAATGAGAGCTTCAGAGAAGATGATGCAAAAGATCCAATCTATTTTTAAATTTTATGATCCCATTATTGAGGCATTGAATGGGTTCAATATAAAATTCAAATCATGAATTTTTTTTCACAGTGGATGAAATTGCTTAAGAGATGTGAATTTGTCGCTTAGTCTACCATTATAAAACCTCATTTCTGTTTCACGTGTGTCTTTTTACACACATATACATTCCGTGGTAGAGACAATTAAAGGTCATGCATTATTATCCAATTATTCATACATTAATCATGTCAGCAGATCATTGATGAGTAGTGGGCAGAATTTCCAACTTCTGATGACTCTCATCTAGACTCATGAGCCTGCAGATGAATTTCCATAAAGATTGCAGACCTGAAGACCTTGAATCTGGACAGGCTGTAAGATAAAGCCTTGGCATACATGATCATGCTGTCCCTGACTTTGTTTTTTTAAGTCCTTATTAAGCTTCCTTCTCGGGGCCAACATTCCTTTGAAGTCAATGGGAAATGCCCATAGGATATTTGTGTGCCTAGGAAATGGGTTGTGAAATTGGTCATAAATATGACTAGAGTCATTTATTAACTGACTGAATGAATTTGAAATTGTTACATTTAGTTCTACACACTCCTTCAATTACAAAACTCAGCCAACTCCTCCCCTTCATTTCAAGCATGTCTCTTCCGCATACCACCTCAACTCTGCCTCCTTCATCTCTGTTGTCTCTCGATGAACTATCCTGAGAGTTCCTCCCATATTTCTGTCCTCATTTATTTCAACTCCAATATTCCCCTGGCCTCTCTTCCTCCCCCATGGCAACTCCCCTAATAGCTCTTTCCATTGCGCCTTTTAGATCCCTATTGTATCGAAAACAAATTCTGTTTCTTCTTCAACTTACTATGCTAAGATTTTTTTCTTTAATAATATTTTATTTTTTTTTTTACAAATTTTAACATTTAAAAAAACTTGAGTTCCACATTCTATCTCTCTCCTTTCTCCCTTCCCCCCTCATTGAAATGGTAAGCTATCTGAGATAGGTTATACCTGTGCAATCATGTAAAATATTTCCACATTAGTCATTTTGTGCAAAAAGATATGGACAAGAGAAAGGAAAGAAAGAAGGAAGGAAAGAAAGAAAGAAAGAAAGGAAGAAAGAGAGGGAGGGTGGGGAGAGAGAGGGAGGGTGGGGGAGAGAGAGAGAGAGAGAGAGAGAGAGAGAGAGAGAGAGAGAGAGAATATGCTTCAGCCAGTATTCAAACAACATCAGTTCTTTCTCCGGAGGCATATGGCATTTTTCCTAAGTCCTCTGGTATTGTCTTGGATCATTGTATTGCACAGAATAGCTAAATCATTCAGTTGTTCATTGTACAATATCATTATTACTGTGCACAGTGTTCTGGTTCTTCTCATTTCACTATGTATCAGTTCATGTATGTCTTTCTAGATTTTTTCTGAGAATATCCTGCTTGTCATTTCTTATGTGTGCTAAAATCTTTTTACTTCCCTTTCTTAAGAGAAACCTGGCTCTCTAGGTCTGGTAGTACCACTTCTCTTACCAACTTCTACAATGATGATAACAACAATGTACGTTCCTATACTACTTAAAGGTTTGCAAAAAGTTATCTGACAACAATCCTGTTGAGGTAGGTGGTATAAGCATTCTCCCAGTTTTATCAATGAGGAAACTAAGAAACAAATTGCCTATGATCATGATGCTTTTATTTATCTGAGGTAGAATTTAAAACCGGATTTCCTGACCCTGACATTATGATTTTATTCCTCGCTTTAGTCCTATATTTCTAGCAGACCCCAGACCTTTAGACCCTTCAGCCACCCATCAAGATACCATGCCTTAGCTAGAATGAATGACAATCGGCCCTGCCCCGATCACCTGTTCCTACCAGGAATGGTAACCCTGTTGACCAGGACTGCTGGAAATCCAATATCACCTCCCTATGGAGAGTTAATCCACTTAGCTTTGTGAATCAAACAGGGGCAGAGCTTCTCAGATTGAAGGTTATCTGTCAATATACTCATTGATTAATCCTTGCGAAGTTCAGCTAGCTTTGTTTTGTTCATTGATAATAGAATAAAGCAAAAGGATGAAGGCAGGAAATCAGAGGGCGTGAACACTGACTAAATGCATGCTGACTTCAACCCTCTGCTTCTAGTAGGCTTCTGACCTCTACAGGCTGAGACCATACTTCATCTGATACTGTCATTCACTAGAATCAGGGCCTGCACCTGGCGTAGTAGGTGTTTGATAAATGCTTGTTCGTTGATTTGTCCTTCTTAGACAAGACTTCATTGCTCCAGGTTTTTCTTTCATGATTATTTGATTTTGATAGGGCCTTGTACCCTAACACCTCAGACAGGGACATGGAAGAGTGGGCTGTTGTCCTAGGGTCTCATGTCCATGGGACCACCCTTGTGTGATATCATTTTTGGACCAAAATGGACCAAAATGGTCTTTAATCTTATCTTGTTATGATCCATCCTACACATTGATGCCAGATAAACTTTCCCAAGATATAGTTCTAATTGTGTAGCCTGTCTACTTAAAACCCTTGAATGATTCTACATTTCGTAGAGAATAAAGTCCCTGTTCTTTCCATGATTTGGTCTCAATCCACTTTTCCCAATCTCGTTTCCTATTACTGTTTTCTATGTACCCTAAATCATAGCCAAACTAAACTATTCATCATTCCTCAGACAGGCCTTCTGGTTTCCTGCCTTCCTTCCTTTGCTTTGTTCTATTATCAGTGAATAAAGTGAAGCTAACTTGCCTACTCAGGGATCAATCAATGACCAGGGCCATATTGATTCAGTGGGCCATACTAAAGTAGACTACAGTATTAAGGTCAATGTAAGGGAGTGGTCCTTGAAAATCCAGGATCAGCAATACCAACTTATCATTCCTTTCCTGGGATTTTGTGAGATTTCAAGGATGACTCTTCTTTATGCTATACTACACAGAGATGGGGCTCAAGCCTTCACAGAAAACTAGGACTGATCCTACGTCAGATGTTGAAGATTTGGACAAAAGAGGTGCAGCTGTCCGTAGCTTCTGGTTATCTCCTGGGCTTATTAACGAAATATGGAGATATATCCTTGGTGCTGGTCCTCTGGTGCAGTGAAAGAAACTAATTTCTGGATGTGAGGTAGGTGGATGATGAATGGTTCAAGAAGAATGAGTCAGTATGAGTCTTGGAAAAAAGTGAGTGGGAAGTGACTGGGGAGTAGGTGGAGTGAGTATGAAAAAAATAGTGAGTAAAGAGAATGAAATAAAAGGAGTGAGTCTTTGGAAGGGAGGGAGTGAGTAAGTTGAGATGATGAGAGGTAGTGTTGGGAGCCTTGAGAAAAGCAGAACAGTTCAAATTAAGGCTGGTATCTCCAGTCCCAATAAGTGAGTGATGGCTTGAAGTGTATGAGTGAATGTCCCAAAAAAGTGCATCATGTTCTGTGTCCTAGTTCTGTGTCCTAGCATGTAGAAACCTGAGTAGAACCTTTATGTCTTAACAGAAAATTTCTGTGGTCTTCATTTTAGAAAGAGAGTGACTTTGTTTGGGAAGAGAGAGGAAGCAAGACGAAGAAACTTAGAGCATGAGCATGAATGGCAGTAACGTGACTATGCATGAAATGGTCTTAGAACTCTAGGCAACATTATAAAAGAGGTTAAATTGGTCATTGTAGTCCTCCCTTATGTATCCCTTTTCTTCTCTTGAGGAGTTCCCACTTGCTTTCCAAGTTCTGGGTGATATTATACTACTAGATGGCAAATTCCTACTACATTAAAAGTCCCTTGAAGGCAAAGACCATGTCTCATATCTCCCATAGTGCTTACCACAGTGCATTGGGAATAATTAGGTTAAATTTAATAAATAATTTTTCTTTTTCTGTCTTATCATTCTTCAGTTTCTTTTGTTGGGTCATCATCTCTGTCCTGTCCCTAACAATGGGTATCTCTCAAAGGTCTGTTATGGACCTTCTTTTCTTCTTTCTTTATGCCATCTCCTTTGAAAAGACTTCCATGGGCTTAACTATCATCTCTATATAGAAAATTTCCAGGTCTACATTATCTCTGTTCCTCCCCATCCTCTACCTTTAACCTATCCCTCATCCAACTGTCCTTATTTTTGGAGGGCATCCTACCACCTGCATCTATATTTTTGAACAGGCTTTCCTGAATGCCAAGAATGCAATCCTTCTTCATCTCTGCCTTTTAGACTCCTCAATTTCCTTCAAGTCTCAACTCAACTGTGACTTCCAATAGAAAGACTTTATTTTTATCCTAGTTGATAGTATTCTCTTCCTCCCTGAATTGTATTTATTTATCTATTTAAATATTGCTTCACTCTAATAGAAGGCAAGATTCTTGAGGGCAGTTTTTACTTTGTGCTTTTATCCCAGCACCCATGAAGTGAGATGTGCAAAAGAGTTCGAACAGCTCTAACAGTTAACCAAAGGAATTTCTCTTAGCCACAGCATGGAAAGGATATTCAGCAAGAATGCTGCATTGATTCATTTCGATGCTGCTTCCTTGCCTCTGGTGTTTGTCATGCTGGTCTCACATCAGAAACCTGAGGAAAAAAGGTAATTCTGGCCTCCTTGTAGGCTGGCCTTTGTACTAAGGCAACCAGGAAGTTCCATCAACAGTCCAAACCTTAGTGTCTTGAGCCAGTTAAGTCTTAAGGATAGTTTCAATACCTTTTAAGGAAAAACTGGACTAGCCCCCATGGCAGATATTGTTCGTACTACAACTTTTGACTCAGTTCCAGACTTGTGGCATACAAACCCGAAGCCCAGATGACAATAAAAGCTTTTTGCTGAAAAAATAATTTCCCCCCCCAGAATGTCTTGGCCCTTTCTTTTGTATTGTATTCTTCTTGTTGTTTATCATATTATTTTCATCTTGTTCAATGGAGTTCAGAGAGAAACTATTCTAGTATAAGTCATTTTGTTGTTCAGTTGTATCCAACTCTTTGTGACCCTGTGGACCATATCATGCCAATACTGTCCACGCAAAGATGCTGGCATGGTTTGCCCTTTCTTCTCCAGTGGATTAAGGCAAATAGAGGTTAAGTGACTTGCCCAGGTGTCACAGAGCTAGTAAATGTCTGAGGCCAAGTTTGAACTCAGGTCTTCCTGACTCCAGGCTCAATGCTCTATCCACTGAGCCACCTAGCTGCCTCTAGATAGGTCATTACCCTGCTATTATTATTTTATGTTTAGTGTGTGGTGGACTATTGTACATGGGGATAAAAAGCTGCTTTTTATAATTGAATAAAAAATCTTAGGACATACAAGCTCTTCAGTAGGTTCACCAAAAACTTCATTGGATAAATTCCAATAACAAATGGAACAATGGTGGTGACTGGTACTTCATCTTGTTCCCACATGGTTATGAATTCCTCTGCTAAGGCTCCATATTTTCTAAGATTTTAATTTTACATAGTTTGGAGATTATGTGCATTCAGAATAGTAATATCTATTAAAATATTATTCTTAAATTGTTATGGATCAGTATTACATTCAGATGATCATGCATAAACGGTTTTGACTATGGTAATGTTCTTATTCCAGTACAGTTTATTTGGTGAATTCTTAAACCTATTTTCAGGTTTGTATTTATAGTAATGAATATTTGTTGCCTGTAGGCTCAGAAAGAATACTGATCCTTTTTATTTTTAATAAGTTTTTATTGACATTATCTGTTTCTTACATCACCATAGTATCTCATGTATCTCCCTCCCTCTTCTAGAAAGTCATCCTATGTGACAAACAGTATGTTTTGGAGAAGAAAAAAAAGTCAGCACAACTGATGGATACATTGAAAAAATCCAGGCATGTGCAACATGTAACAATGTATAATCTCCATGATGTGTCTTTTCATTCCAATTCTTATTTGATCTTTATAATTTTGTTACAATTACTTATCTCCATGATGTGTCTTTTCATTCCAATTCTTATTTGATCTTTATAATTTTGTTACAATTACTTTTGATTTTTTGGAGTGTCATTGTTCTTTCCACTTACATTGTAGTTATTATATATGCTATTTTCTTGGCTGTTTTATATAGCTCTTTCTATGTTTCTCTTCATCACACATATCTTTTTTTTTACAGCAAAATAATATTTCTTTACATTCATGTGCCATAATTTGTGTAGTAATTATTTAGTTGATAGGCATCTACTTTATTTCCAATTCTTAGCTATCACTAAAAGTATTTTGGAGTATATAGATTTTTTTTTCTTATCAATGGCTTCTTTGGGGATAAGCTTAGTCTCTGATTCAAAGGGTATGGACATTTTAGTCACTTTGTTTGCATAATTCCAAATTGCTTTTCAATATGGTCATACCATTTCACTGCTCCACCAATGATGTATTAATTATTGTGCCTATCTGTCCATAACCCCTCTAACACTGACTGTTGCCATTTTTGAATAGTGATCCTGACCACTTGATACTGTCTATGATCCTATTAAATATTAAAATTTTCAAGCTGTACTGATATATTGCACAGATTCTATCATTTCCTTGGGGAATATGTATTAATCAAATTTAGGAGCCTCGATGATAACCTTTCTGCAATATCTGATATATTATTATTGTCATCCTGTTTGTTGGAATTTAGATAGGAATGGTCCTATGGTTGGTTACTGTCCTGCTATTCTATTTTATGTTTACTGTTCTATGGACTATTGAGTAGGTGCATAAAATGACTGACTTTTATAATTTAATAAAATGATGAGGATATAAGCGCATCTTGATGACAACTGTAGTAGAAGACAATAATGGAGATGATATATGCTTCATCCCTTCCCACATGTTTTTGATTTCTTCTACTAGGTTTCTATTTGGAAAGCTTTCATTCCATGTAGTTTGGAGTTTATGATTATTTTATATGAAAGCATTATTAACATCATTATTAATTTTTACAGGTAAGTATTATATTTAGGCAATTGTGGGGCACCATTTTGTCTGTGATATTTCTGGGGAGGATATAATCTGTACACAGATGACTAAAAACAAAGTATATACAGAGAGAGAGAGAGGGAGAGAGAGAGAGAGAGAGAGAGAGAGAGAGAGAGAGAGAGAAAGAGAGAGAGCAACATCAGCCAGGAAACAGTAGGAAATGGTGTGCGAGCAGTACTTTGAAGAGCGTAAGTGATTCTAAGAAGCAGAGATGAAGAGGGTGTATTTCAGATATGGGAGTTCTTAATCCTCCTGCATAATGCCTTAGACGATGTCTTTTGTATTTTCTTCATTTCTGGTTACTACATTTTAGCAGGAATATTGATGGACAAGAAAGTAAACAGGGAAAGGTGATTAAGATGGTAAAAGGCCTTGATATAATGTCATATGAAGATTGGTTGAATTAATGGGGGATGTTTAGCTTGGATAAAACAAGGGTTATAGCAGACAAGATGGGTGACTTCACCTATGATTTGTAGGCAGGAGAGGAGGGATGAATACTTGAACAGGAAGTTGTGAGGGGGATTCCCACAATAGGCAGGAGATTAATCTAACTAATCCTAGGGCCATCCTGGAGTAGTGGATAGCATACAGGACTTGGAGTAAAGAAAACTTGGGTTCGAATTCTTATACTTACTAGCTATAGATAAATCATTTAATCTAAGTCTCAAATTCCTGATCTATAAAATGGAGATAATAATACCTACAAGTTTGTTAGACTCACATGAGATAATCTAGGTAAAATGCTTTGGAAAAGAAATCACTATAGAAATGTCAGTTATTATCTTCTCTGTTCCCTTCCAAGTCTGATTGCAGGATATGTAGCTGGCAGCATGTATTTGCATATAGTCAGTTTGTTTTTTATGTATTCTTACTCTAAAGTCTTTGATCTTGTCTAAATTTCAACTTAAATATTGACGGTATTTTCATAGCTCTGCTATCCCAGACTTCTTATAATACTGAAAGCCCAAGTTACACTGCCTTCCACATACCTCCCCCTCCAATATAGCAAGATATTTTCCAATTTTCTGAATGGGACAAACCTGAACTGAGCCATCCTTGCGTTCTTGTAAGGCTTGAAAGATGCCCCCATGTCATGTTAATGTGATTAAAGATATTCCCCAGAGGTGGGGGGGGGGGAGCCAAGATGGGGCCAGAAAGCAGGGACATGCCTAAAGCTCTCCCCCAGGACCCCCCAAACACCTATAAAATGGCTCTGAACAAATTCTAGAACTGCAGAACCCATGAAACAGCAGAGGGAAACAGGGCTTCAGCCCAGAACAGCCTGGGTAAGGTCTATTGCATGGAGCTGGGAGCGGAGGGGAGCAGAGCCCAGTGTGGGCCATGCCTGGACCAACCAGACTGGGAGCTGGGCAGAACAGGCCCTAGCACTCTGAATCAGTGAGCTGTGGCAGTTAACAGACTTCTCAACCCACAAACACCAAAGACGACAAGAGAAGGTTAATGGGAAAAACTGTGGGGGACAGAGTGAAAGGAGTTCCCTGCTCGGCCACCCCCCCCCCCCAGGGGCAGAGGAGGAGGTGCAGCTACAGAACTACAGCTGAAGTTGCTTCCAGCCCCAGGCCCATCTAGTGGGAGGAATTAAGTGGCAGATCAGAGCAGGAGTGTAGAGCCTGCTTAAGATCTGAGTCCAGTCCAGGTTGGCAGTCCTTGGAGGAGGAGGAGTGCTGGGGTGGCAGAGATGGCTGTATGGAAATAGGTCTGAAAACAACAGGAGAGCCCCTCACGCTTGGAACAAAGTACTCTCTACAAGCAGTCATACCCCACTGAAAAACTCAAAGGTCAAGCAGTTGGCTGGGAACATGGCCAGGCAGCAAAAATGGACTCAGATTCAGACTCAGACTTTGGGATCTTTCTTTGGTGACAAAGAAGACCAAAACATACAGCTAGAAGAAGTCAACAAAGTCAAAGAGCCTACATCAAAAGCTTCCAGGAAAAACATGAACTGGTCTCAGGCCATGGAAGAGCTCAACCAAAGACAACAGAGAAGGTTAGTGGGAAAAGCTGCAGGGACAGAGTGAAAGGAGTTTGCCGTTGGCCACCACCCTGGGGGCGCCCAAGGTTGGTGCAGCTCTGAGGCTGCTTACAGAGCTACAGCTGCAGTCACTTCTGGCCCCAGGCCCACCTGGTGGGAGGAATTAAGTGGAGGATCAGAGCAGGAGTGCAGAGCCTGCTTAAGATTTGAGTTGCAGTCCAGGTTGGTTGTTTTTGGGGGAGGAGGAGCATTGGCGTGGCAGAGCTTGCTTGTAGAAATAGCTCTGAAAACAACAGCACAGCCCCTCAAGCTTGGGACAAAGTACTCTCTACTCTACAAGCGGTCATAACCCAACAAAAAACTCAAAGGGCAAATAGTTGGCTGGGAAGATGAACAAGCAGCGAAAATGGACTCAGATTCAGACTCAGACTTTGGAATCTTTCTTTGCTGACAAAGAGGACCAAAACATACAGCCAGAAGAAGTCAACAAAGTCAAAGAACCTACATCAAAAGCCTCCACAAACTGGTCTCAGGCTATGGAAGAGCTCAAAAAGGACTTGGAAAAACAAGTTAGAGAAGTAGAGGAAAAATTGGGAAGAGAAATGAGATAGATGTGGGAAAACCATGAAAAACAAGTCAATGACTTGCTAAAGGAGACCCAGAAAAATACTGAAGAAAACAACACCTTAAAAAATAGACTAACTCAAATGGCAAAAGAGCTCCAAAAAACCAATGAGGAGAAGAATGCTTTGAAAGGCAGAATTAGCCAAATGGAAAAGGAGGTCCAAAAGACCACTGAAGAAAATAGTACCTTAAAAATGAGATTGGAGCAAGTAGAAACTAGC
>CM053622.1:146028164-146054596 GCA_028646595.1 Phalanger gymnotis | reverse complement strand
TTAAGGGATGAGAGAGGAATATATTGAGAGAGGGAGAAAGGGAGAGATAGAATGGGGTAAATTTTCTTGCATAAAATTGGCAAGAAAAAGCAGTTCTGTTGGAAGGGAACAGGGGGCAGGTGAGGGGGAATGAGTGAATCTTTCTCTCATCAGATTTGGCCTGAGGAGGGAATACCATACACACTCAACTGGGTATCTTACCCCACAGGGAAGAAGGAGGAAGGAGATAAAAAAAGGGGGGATGATAGAAGGGAGGGCAGATAGGGGGAGGAGGTTTTCAAAAGCAAACACTTTCGAAAAGGCACAAGGTCAAGGGAGAAAATTGAATAAAGGGGGATAGGATAGGAAGGAGCAATATATAGTTAGTCTTTCACAACATGAGTATTGTGGAAGGGTTTTGCATAATGATACATATGTGGCCTGTGTTAAATTGCTTGCCTTCTTAGAGAGGGTGAGTGGGGAGGGAAGACGGGAGAAAATTTGGAACTCAAAAGTTTTAAAAGCAGATGTTCAAAAAACAGTTTTTGCATGCAATTAGGAAAGAAGATATACAGGCAATGAGGCATAGAAATCTATCTTGCCCTTGTTTTCTACAAGAAAGTAAGGGAAAAGGGGATGGGGGGGAGTGGGGTGACAGAAGAGAGGGCTGACTGGGGAATGGGGCAATCAGAATATATGCCATCTTGGAGTGGGGGTGAGGAAGGTAGAAATGCAGAGGAAATTTGTAATTCAAACTCTTGTGAAAATCAATGCTGAAAACTAAAAATATTAAATAATAAAAAAAGATCTTTCCCAACCATTAATCCTATTAACAGGTCTCACGTGGAGCTAGTTAAGGGAAGCTTGATTAGGAGAGGCTTGTTTGTAGGAAGGCCCATACACTTTTACTAATTAGGTCATGAGAGTTGTGAAGCCCTTGGGGTCTAAAAAACGGTATATATACTCTGAGGGTAGCCATTAAGCTCTCTTTCAGAACTTTGGTGTAAGGGTAGGGGAAGGCAGGGGAGGGAGGACACAGGCAAGCAGACAGCTAGGATTTGTGAGTGAATATTTATGGGAAGGCCTCAGCAGAGGGAAAGGTTATGACATGGCTTGGCTCTCTGCTGTGATAGTATGTTTTAAATTCCTTGCTGTTATGATAAAGTGGGCTTACTGGTTTTGGGATATGAGTGCTGCTATGTTGAATTGGAGTTATTGGTTTTAGGATTTGATCCTCTGGTGCCTGAATAAATGTTTTACTCTGTCTCCCTTCTATATAGAGAATCTCTTATATTCTGTGATACAGAACTATACAGGCATATTCATGGTCACCATCGATATTGTGACACTTGCCTTACTGATACACACTGGAAATTGGGATACTAATGCATTGTTGGTGGAGTTGTGAACTGATCCAACCATTCTGGAGAGCAATTTGGTACTGTGCCCAAAGAGCAACGAAACTGTGCATATCCTTTTATCCAGCAAGACCACTTCTAGGATTGTATCCCAAAGAGATCATAAAAAAGGGAAAAGGACCTATGTATACAAAAATATTTATAGTAACTCTTTTTGTGGTGGCAAGGAATTGGAATGTCCATCAGTTGGAGAATGGCTTAACAAGTTGTGGTATAAGAATGTAATGGAATACTATTGGGCTGTAAGGAATGATGAGCAGGCAGACTTCAGAAAAAACCTGGAAAGACTTAACATGAATCGATGCTGAGCGAAGTGAGCAGAACCAGGAGAATATTGTACACAGCAAGATTGTGTGATAACCAACATGATTGACTTAGCTCTTCTCAGCAATACAATGATCCAAGACAATTCCAAAAGACTCATGACAGAAAATGCATCCACATCCAAAGAAAGAGCTATGGAGTCTGAATGCTGACTGAAGCATACTAATTTCACTTTGTTTTGTGTTTTTTTGTGTTGTTTCCCTTTCGTCCTGTTTTTTTTTTCCACAACATGACTAATGTAGAAATACGTTTAACATAATTGCATATGTATAACCTATATCATGATTGCTTGCCCTCTCCGGGAGGGGGAATGGAAGGGAGAGAGAAAAATTTGGAACTCAAACTCTTATGAAAAATGAATGTTGAAAATGATCTTTATATGTAATTGAAAAAAAATACTATTTGCTTAAAAAAAAGAAAAGAAAAAAGAAAGATGCCCCTTGGAGGAGTTGTGGTCAACAGCTCTGGAAAGAAGGGTAGCATGGAAGTTAAAATTTACTTTTAAAATATGGGCCTTCTGTCATTGCCATCTAACTTCTCCCCACTTAATGGAAAGATGCTTCAGTTTATCACAGGCTCATACTATGGAAAGAATTAAAAGCTCTAGAGGGGAAAAGAAACTAAATTACTTTGTGAAATTATGGAATATTAATTAATCATTCATTGAGCATTTGTTAAGCACCAGACTTTATCAACTGATTATTCATTGGTAATGCCAGGGGCTATGCCAGTTAGAGGGGTTACAAAAACAAAAATGATTTAGTCTTTGACCTCAAGGAGCAAATGTTCTGTTGGGAGAGACAACATACAGACCTATAGGGTGTCCTAAAAATTTTAGTGCAGTTTTAAGCTTTAGTAGTTTTAAAAGGCATTTTGAGACACTCTGCATAAGTATATACAGACTCTATTTAAAATATATCTAGATTTGAATACAGACTGAAGTATGCTTTTTTCACTTTCATTCTTTTTCTTTTATTTAAGCCTTCTTGTACAAAATGACTAATAGGAAATGTTTTACATGATTGCAAATGTATAACCTATATCTATCTGATTGCTTAGCATCTGAGGGGGGGAGAGAGAGAGGGATAGAATTTAGAACTCAAAAGTTAAAAAAAAACAAAATGTTAAAAAAATTGTTTTAACATGTAATTGGGGAAAATAAAATGAAAACATATCTATATCTACATATCCATCTATATCTACACACAAAGTTAGTTGTTTTGTTTTGTTTTCCCATAGAAAGTAACTAGCAGCTGGAGGTGATCAGAAAGGACCTCATAGAAGAAGAGGTGCTTGAACTGAGAGAACCTAAGAGGCAGAAGTGAGGAGAGAGTATGTTGCAGGCATAGACCACTGAGGACAAAAGCATGGAGCCTGAGGATGGAATGTTGTGTGTAAGGGACAGCAAGAAGGTCAGTTTGGCTGAACTAAGAGTTAGTGAAGAGGAGAAATGTATAATAAAACATGAAAGGTTGGGTGGAGTCAGGTTCTGAAGGAGGGACTTTATAGGGTAAATGGAGGAGTTTGGGTTTGATCCTAGAAGTAAAAATGCTAGTTTTTTGTTTTTTTGGAGGGGGGAAGGCAAGGCAATTGGGGTTAAGTGACTTGCCCAAGGTCACACAGTGACCTTGTCATGAGTGTCAAGCATCTAAGGCTGGATTTGAACTCAGGTCCTCCTGAGTCCAGGGCTGGTGCTCTATTCATTGTGCCACCTAGCTGCCCCATAGGGTTTCTTAAAACCTTTTTTTGCGGGGGGTGGGGGGCGGGGGGGGGTAATCTTTTATGCAAGACCATTATCTTATCCATTAGTGAGCCATTGAATTTACATAATAGTTTCTGGAAACTGTTTGGCAGGCAGAGGTGGAAACTAATAACTCATAGCTAGGCACTAAAGATGACAAATCGATGGCAATTTTTTGGTTCATTTTTCCTCCTTCTCTCTCCCTTCCCTTGCTTTTCCCTCCCATTTCGCCTCAGTTCCCCTCCTTCATCCCTCCCCACTCTCACTTTCTTTTTTGGACATTGAAGATTTATGGCCTTTCAGTACTTACAGATGATGTTTTCATAGTCGCTAATGAGGTCCCAGCAGTTTTTAACAATAACAGGACATTACTGTTCCCGAGATATATGATGTGTTTTCCCTCATCTTTCTACTTTTTGGTGAAAACCCCGAAGTGTGTTAGTCCCCAAATCCCTTCCCTCTACTATGATAGATGGTCCAGTCACGACACAAGACGGAATGCTTTGCGTGAGCTTTTAAACTGGACATTGGAAGAGACCCCAAGCTCACGAGCCTTTTCTAGAGATGTCCCTAAACACAACAAATGGCTTGCAAATCTACCTGGGGGGCTTCTTGGCTCTGAGTTGGCATGTGATGGAGGAGTGATTGTTATGTTGGCAACATGTCCTATATGCCACATTAAGGATTTTCAGGGACGAGGCTCCCGTTTATCCCCTGAATCTGCCCGCGTCCTGGCCCCTTCCTCAGTGACACACGCCGGCTTTGAACAAGCGCCCACTTCCCTTCTCTGCTTGTCTGGAACGATCAGACCACCTCCAGCCGCTTTGGTGTCACTGATGACCGAGGAGGGATATTTTAAAAAGAAAACGATTTTGCAATGAAAAACAACCACCTCAGTGTTGCATGACTTAATCCAGGGCACTCCCTACACTTATTCTTCTGCGGTGGCAGCGGCGGGAGCCAGCTCGGGAGGTATTTTTCTCCTTAAAGGTCAGGCAGATTAAATTTAAGCAACAAAGAAAGGAACCTGGCGGTGTCCTATGATTTAACACATGGGGATTTCAATAAAAGAAGACATTTGTCTTTGGGTAAGCAAAAGTTGTGGGAGATGTTTTTGAGCCAGACCGGGATTTTTTAGTTGGAGAACTCCTCAGAGGTCCTGGTATTAGCTGTATAGTCGGGCTGTTCCTTTCTATTTCGGCTCTGGGTTCTCTGTCTGGGACACAGGGCTCGCTCCCTGGCCTGAAATTAACATGTAAGCGGATGTCTCAAAGGTCCAGCAATGACCCAGCCTGAAAAACCATTCTGGGAAATGGACTGAATCATATATTCCAGGCACAGGAAATCTTGTCTTAAGATACAGGCACTCAGCAAAGTGCTTGAAGCAAATGCCCTCCTATTTTCTTTCTAACAATGCCATCCTTTAAAAACAAAATCAAAAACAACAAAAGAAACTTCATTAAAGTTTTTTGGCAGTCATTCTTCCATCTATCATTTCCTTTTCCAGAGTACCACAGTATTTAGAACTTGATTGTCATTAATAAGTTTCTTTTTGGAGGTTATTCTAACTTTTAAGAGCTATGCATTTCCCAATCCCAATGGGGTAGAAAACCACTAGCCACTTCTTTTAGTCTGAGATAACCTTCATTTTCCATCCTCTGTTCTCTGGGCAACCGTTATTATATTTCACATACAAAAACAGAAAATGAGTTCCAGGAAAGAACAGAAATTCTAATAATAATCGTAATAGTATCTACATGCATACATACATATACATCTATGTATAATTACAGAGGGCTTTATAACTTTTATTATCTCCTTTTGTTCTCACAACAACCCTGAAAAAATAGGTGCTATTATTACTCCCATTTATAGATGAGGAAACTGAGGCAGATAGAAGCTGCAACTCCTCCAGGGTTACACAGCTAGTAAATGTCTGAGTCTGGATTTGAATTTAGGTCTTACTGATTCAAAGCATCTAAAGGCCCTGATTTAAGGGGCAGCTAGTGGTGCAGTGGATAGAGCAATGGTCTTAGAGTCAGGAAGCCTCTGGGCAAGTCACTTAATCCCAGTTGCCTCAAAATCCTAATTTAAGGTCCCCCCCCCCACAAGAACTGGCATAGATGATGCCCTCTTTGAAAAAAAAAAAAGAAGAAAGAAAAGAAAAGAAAAAAAATATGATGCTTCACAGTACTAATAAAGCTAACTCTGCTTCTTTTCATTGCCTGGAAGGCCGGGCAGTGGTGTTAACAGGTAGGAAAAACTAAAGCCACTTCAGTTCTAGGGATTAGGTTATGGACTCTCCATATTGGCAAATCCTTTCATTTTTTCCTCATCTGAAACAGGCAATTCATCCAAAAAGAACCAAATAAGACACTTTATAAATACTTCAAATGCTGGAAACAGGAAGATGAATAAAAATGTTGTAGCTATTCACAGACAATATGGTGTCACTCCCTTCTTCCCCCCCCCCCCCCCCCGCCCCAATACATACTATTTCAGTTTGGAAGGAGGCCCTGCCTCATGGGGAAAAAATGCAGAGGCCACAACTTCCAAAGAAGTGGAGAGAGCTAAGAAAATAGGTATCAAGGTGGTTTGGTACATGGAACACTAGACTTGGAGTCAGGAATTTCTGGGTTTTTCCTCAGACATTTAGACACTTTCTAGCTGTGAGATCCTGGACAAGCCAATTGGCCTTTCCCAGCCTCAGTTTCTTCTTTTGTAAAACAGTTATAGCAGAAATCTCACAAGGTTTTTGTGAAGATCAAATGAAATAATCTATATCAACCTTAAAAACTTTGTAAACCGTAAAGCACTTTGTAAATGTCAGTTATGATTTGAAATAGTATTGGCCATGGCTATGGCAGGAGAAAACTGGTTCAAGTCCTGACTGTGCCACTAATTTTGTGGGCCATGGCACATCATTTAACTTGTTGAGTCTCAGTCTTCTAATCTTTGACATGGCGATACTAAGAATCCCACTTGCCATTTCTCAGGGTTGTTGTAAAGATTAAATGGGACTGTTCACATTTAGATTATATATATTTATTTAGCAACTATGTGCAAATCATTGTTCTAAGCACCAGGATATGAAAAATTTTTAAAAAGAGATTTTACAATCCCTGACCCCAAGGAGATTACATATTACTAAGGAGGAAATGTTATATAGACAGATCAGTATGTGAGATGTGTAGTGACAGGGAAAAAGAGAAATTCAGTCAAAGGGCTCTAGGAAAATTTAGGGAGAGAGAGAAAACACCTTCAGCTTGGAGATCAGGCTTCAGAGCTGAGCCTTGAAAGAAGATTCCGATGAGTAGAGACAAAGATGGAGTGTGCTCCAGTCAGTCAGTCAGTCAATAAACATTTATTAAGCAGCTACTATGTGCCAGGCACTAAGTGCTAGGGATATAAAGAAAGGAAAAAGACATCCCCTCCCCTAGAGGACCTTGAATAGGGGAGACTACATGCAAACAACTATATATAAACAAGCTATAACAGAGAGAAGACACTAGAATTAAAAGGAATTGGGAAAGATTTCCTGTAGAAAGTGAGATTTTAGTTGGGACTTGAAGGAAACTGGAGAAGCGAGGAGGTAGAGGAGGGAGAACATTTCAGGCATGATGGACAGAGAAAATACCTGGAGATGAGAGAGGGAATATTTTGTTAAAGGAACAGCCAGGAGGCCAGTATCACTGGGTCAAAAAGTACAGGTCAGGGAATAAGGCATAAGAAGACTGGAAATGGAGGAAGGACTAGGTTATAAATGGCTTTGAATGACAGAGGATTTGATATTTGATCCTGGAGGTAATAGGCAACCATTGGAGTTTATTGAGCCTGGGGATGACATAGTTGGATATACACTTTAGGAAAATCACTTTGGTAGCCGAGTGGAGGATGGACTGGAATGGAAAGAGACTTGTGGCCGGCAGATCAACCGGCAGGATATTATAATAGTCCAGGTATGAAGTGACGAGGCCCTACATCAAGGTATCAGTATCAGAGGAAGGAAGGGGGCATATTTTTGAGCTGTTTCAAAAATGCGATGTATAGACCTTAGAAACAAGTTGAATATGGGGATAAGATAGTGAGGAGTCATGGATGATTCCTAGGTTATGGGCCTGGGAGACTGGGAGGTTAGTGTTGCTCTCCACAGTAATAGAGAAGTTTGGAAGGTGAAAAAGTTTTAGGGAGAAGATAATGACATTAGTTTTGAACATGTTGAGTTTAAGATGTCTACTGGAAATTCCAGGCACGAAAACAGCAAATGGACGTAGAAGATGGTGTGTAGTTTGGCCGTAACATAGAGTGGTTGAAGGGGAATAATGTGATAGAAGGCTGGAAACTATAAGTTGGAACGCTCTTGTGGAAAGGTTTAAATGCTAGGGTAAGGAGTCTGTAGCTTCGGGGGCAAGGGGAAGGCACTGGATATTTTTGGGTGGGAGAGCAGCACTGACAGGTCTGTGCTTCAAGCTTATTTTTGACAGCTCTGAGCATGCAGGCATTAAATGGTTATTGTTGACCTTTAAGAGCAATTTCCTCGAGGTAAATGAGTTGGAAGCCAAATTTTAAAGAGTCAAGGAGTGGAGAATAAGTGGATGAAGTGAATACAGACCAGTCTTTGTAAGACTGGCACCAAAGACACAAAGTGTTAGTCTTGACAAAAAGGAAGGCCTTCATGGCTTCTTGGACTGAAGCAAAGAAAGATCAATGAAAGAAAATTTAAGATCTGGAGGGGGGGAGATAAAGGAACTCACAACAAATGGCCCTGGCGTGGAGGTCAGTCACTTGCTGAACTGGTTCACTATGCAGTCAAGACTATGAAGGGAGGAAAGTAAGTCCAGAATAGAGATAATGGAATGATTCCCTCACATTTAATCTCTCCTTATCTTTTTAAAATCCTTATCCTTACTTCTCTATCTTTCTTGAGGGAAGCTAGATGACATAGTGGATAGAATGGCAAGCCTGGAGTTGGAAAGAAATCTTCCTGAGTTCAAATCTGGCTTCAGATACTTACTAATTGTTTGACCCTGGGCAAGTCACTTAACCCTGTTTGCCTCAGTTTCTTCATCTATAGAATGAGTTGGAGAAGGAAATGGCAAACCACTCCAGTGCCTCTGCCAAGAAAACCCCAAATGGGGTCATAAAGAATTGGAAATGACTGAAAAATGACTCTCAAAAAAAAATTTCCTGCAATCTATCAAATGTCAAGTTCTCTACCATGCTTAAAAAGTCTTCGATTGATTCCTCAAGATGTCATATTATACCTTCTCACTCTTTCACAGCTAAACTCCTAGAAAGGGTTATCTATACTGTTTCTTTGCTTTTTCTCACCTTCCATTCATTTCTTACCCACTTGCAGTCTAGCTTCTGCCTCTAATACTGGACTGAAAATTCTCCCACCAACTTTACTAATGATCTCTTATTGCTAAATCCAATTACCTTTTTCGGTTTTCATCCTTCTTGAGTTCTCTGCAGTTTGCGACATGATTGAACACGTCTCCCTCCTGGATAGTCTTTCTTTCCTTGGCTTCTAATTTCTGTGCCTTTTTCTTGGTTCACATTTTACCTGTCAGATTATTCCTTCTCAGTCTCCTTTGCTGTATCACCATCCTGCTCTCACTATCTGCAGGTATCTTCTATGGCTCTTTTCTTGGTTCTACACCCTTTCTCTTGATGATCTCATCAGCTCCCATAGGTTCAGTGATCATCTTTATGACCATGACTCCCAGATCTATGAATCCAGCCTTAATTTCTCAAATTCTATTCTTGCATTGTCATCTTGCCTACTAGACCCTTCCACCTGGGTTTCCTGTATTTATCTCAAAGTCAAAATGTCGAAATTGAAACTCATTGTATCATATCCTCCTCTCTCTGCAACATACCCTATCCTTTCTCCAAACTTTCCTATTTCTACTGAGAGTACGCTCATCCTGCTAGTCATCCATGTCAGCAATCTGGTAGTCAGTTAACTTTTATTGTTCCTTCTCTCTCACTCTTCATATTTTATTGGTAATCGAGTCTAGTCAATTCTGCCTGCATAACCTCTCTCATTTCCATGATTTCTCTGCCAGTAAAGTTTCCATAAATGCCCATTCCCTAATCATTTCTTTCCTTGACTATTACAATAATGTCTTGTTTGGTTTCTTTGTTTTCAGTTTCTTCCCTCTCTAATCCTTCTTCTACACAATTGCTAAATAAATATTGCTGAAACACAGATCTGACCGTATCACTTTTTTACTCAAATATCTTGACTGGCCCCCCATTATCTATAAGATAAAATAAAAAACCTTTAGCCTAACACTTAAAACTCTTCACTATCTGACTCTCCCCTACCTTTCTAGTCTTATTTCCTATTACTCTTCTTCATGTACTCCATAGTCCAGTCAAACTGGCTTGATAGCTTTTCTCTAGATATAATATTCTATCTCCTGCTTTCATGTCTTTATCTGTCTCCTCTGTCTGGAAATATACTCCTTCTTCATCTCTGTGCTACCTCTGACCTAAAGGTTTCTCCCGATCCTTCTCAGTGAGAACCCTTCTTCTTGAAATTGCACAGTCACTTTATATGTTCTTTATATTTACTTATCTATGTACAAGTTGTATCCTCCCAAGGGAATACACATTCCTTAGGGCATTCCTTACTTTCTTGCCTTTATATTTTCAGTGCCACAGAAGCCTGAATACTGTAGGCACTAAATAAATGTTTGTTGGTTTGAATTGCACTGAACTTAACTTTTCTGGTCATCTATTAAATGAAGTTAATAGTACTTACGGAGAAATAATAATACCTATGTAGGATTATTTTAAGGACAGCCTAAATCCTATATAACTATGAGTTACTGCCATCATCATCATTATTTGTAAAGAATAAGTCCTAAGCTACTTAAGAAAATCTCCTATGACAAGGAGGTTGACTTGGTAGAAATAAAAAATTGGAGTGATGGATGCTGACTAGTGATTAATGAAGACTTGGATTATGTAGTCATATTTAGCTTTAGAACTGGTAGGGACTTTTGGAATACCCTTAGTGCAACTAACTAATTTTATAGTTAAGGAACTTGAGGTCTGGAAAGGTGAGATCACTTGGCCAATATCACAGAGGAGTAGTGAGCCAGTAACATATTTATTGAAAGGCTTGTAGAAAAAAAAAAGACTGGCAGCTAGGTGGCACAGTGGATAGAGTGCCATGCCTAGAGTTGGGAAGATGCATCTTCCTGATGACCTCAGATATTTACTAGCTGTGTGACTATGGGCAAGTTACTTAACCCTGTTTGCCTCAGATTCCTCACCTGTGCAATGAGCTGGAGTAGGAAACGGCAAACCATTTTAGTTTCTTTGCCAAGAAAACCTCAAATTGGGTCACAAAGAGATAGATACAAAAGACAATATATGAGTTGGGCTCAGAACTGAACATCACTGGGAGAATATTGGTATTAAAAAGTTATGTCTTTATTTCAGGGAGATGACCCCAAGCTTGGGGTCATCAATATCATTATTATCCCAGTGATGTTTTATGGCAACAAATCATGGAACACTAGTGTTTAAAAAGTTGAAATTGTAGATCATCTAAAAGGTAACAAACAGGTGTTCCAGGAATGAGCAGCACATTACAAACAAGAAATTATCTAAGAAAAGAGTTTTAAATGTTGTCATAAAAAATCATAAGATTTCAAAAGAAGTGGGCTGGTCCCGTTGTGAGAGTGAGGAAGAGAAAGCATGTGTGTCCTGGTGGTATCCTCAGTATGTCAAGGGAGCATGAAGAAGACCCTGAGCATGTGGGAGGGACTCACTGGAGTGTAATCATCAAATGACATGGTAAAAACTCAAATAGGATGGGTAGACATGGATGAGTCGTGATAATAATAATGATAGTGATAATAATTAACATCTATATAATGCTTACTATGTGCCAAACACTGTGCTAAGTATTTTACAAGTATTGTATCATTTGATCATGATCTGTGGGAATTCTCATAGTAATGAAATCCCAGATCCATTGGGATATGGAGGCAGGTGATAACCATTGAATGATCTGAATAAAAACTGCACACTTGGTCTGGGGACTATGCTGAGAAAAGTTCTATTGGCTTCAAGGGAATACAATCAGAGAAGTTCTGCAAGGGGATGGTCTTGGGCCAATTGTTTTACACTTTTCTCCATGACCTGTATGTGGATGAGATGGTTTATAGGCAAGAGGAGACTACATTTTGGAGACTATCAGTAGAATTCTAGAACTTTTTATTTGAAGTTAAAAACATAAACACACACACAGAGCAGAATTCAATTTGACAAAAGAACTTACCAAGGGACAGAATTGGAGCAGCAAGCGCAAGAGAAAGTATGGGGGCGGGGGCTAAGGAGGAGAATTGAATCCCACTTTTGTTCCCCAAGGACATTTAATGGATTCCTTGTTGCCCCATGCTCAATTACGAAATTTTAGAGCTGAAAGGGACTCTAAAGCAACTAAAGCCCATACTAGAACCTAGGATTCTTGCTTTCCTGCCTGGAGCACACTACCTTGTTCTGGTGACTGTATGGTTTGGCCCACACTCACCTCTCACCCTGTACCACTTTGCCTCTTCTTGATAAATAGAATATATGCAACAGCAGCATACGGATCATTTGTCAGTATGTATTAGGGTGGAGGATAGTGCCTACCATTCTACTTCATTCACTTTGCAACTTCTCCTCATGGTCTCCTCTCTTTCCTTTGCTTCCTCTCCCTAAACCACCCCTTATTCATCTCCTTCAGAGAGACTAAAAAAAATACATCAGGAATTGTTAAGGTCAGGCATCTGCTGAAGAAGACTACCATGGTTTCCCTCACAAAGCATTTTCCACAAATTTTACCCCATTCGCTTTCCAAACTTAAGGTGCAAATTTGTCTAAGGTATCTAAATAAATTAGCAATTTGACCTTCAATCTCTCACTACTTCTGGCCTTCAGAAATTGTAGAAAAGGCCCTAGCCATTTTAAAGCAGGTGTGCTTATTTCAACTTGTACATAATAAAAGAATTCAACTCAGAACCTTGTTTTTTTTTCCTAAACATTGTACTCAAATCAACCAAGCTCCTTCTTCACCCAAAAGATTTTATGAGGTCTAGGAACTTCCTGAACTCAATGTTTCAGCAAAGACAACTTTTGCTATTGTTACCTGTCATCTGGGTTTGAGACATTTGCATTTGTCATTTGGTTACATAACTTTAAAAATTATTCTCAGATGTACAAAAAGAAACATAACATGTAGGGAACATAGTAATCCTTTTTTGTACTGTAGATCGGACTGAGTTGGGCACCACCACTAAGCATCTTGGACATGGTTCAGAACTAAGAGCTGAAAAGATGACTGAAGGATTGGAGGGCAAAACTTTTGAGAAAAGATTAAAGAAAGTGAAAGTAAAAAGAGAAAAAAAGAAGAGAGAAGAGAGGAGAAGAAAGAAGCGGCAGGTTTTGATAGGGAAGAGGAAGGGAGGGGAGGTGAAGAAAGTAAAGAGGAAGGGGTTAGGACTAGAGAGGAGAAGAATAAAGAGAATAGGAAATGATTGGGGAAAACATTTTTTTTTTCATGAATTTAAATTGTTAGCCTAAAGATTATGCTGCCTAGCTATCTTCTTCTATCCAGAAAACAAGAGGAAATGAGCTGGGATGTAAACTAGGTATAAGGAAAATTTGCTGACAATATTCTAACCCCAATGACTTTATGATCTTTCCCAACCCCTCTTAAATCCAGTGCCTTCTCGCTGCTAATTATTTCCTATTTATCCTGTGTGTAGCTTATTTGTATGTATTTGTTTACGTATTGTCTCCCCTATTAGATTATAAGCAACTTGAGACTTTTGTCTTTTTTTTAATATCCTTGCTGCTTAGCATCTCGCTTAGCACATAGTAGGTGCTTAATAAATGTTTCTTGATTGATTGATCTCATTAATATGAGTATTCTGTCCACTGACGCAGGTCACAACCCATTCATGCCTGTGCGTCATCTACAAGTCTTACCTGTGGTTACTCCTCAATTCACTACTGGAGATTTATCCAACATTGTAGAGAACTTTCCCATGTTTTCTTGCCTTCCCAAAAATATTGTTCTCACTGTATGATCATCCCATACTCTTTTTCACTCATACATTTTTGATGATACTTTCATACCGCTCCTACATAATTCATTATTCATAATATGAAGCAGCCTACCAATGACCATCACATGCCTATTCATTGTCTTTGAATGATCTTCAGTTTGAATCTTTCAGAGTCTGTAATGTTTTGTGGCTTGTAATCATATGGAGAGAGCACTGGCCCTGGATTCAGAGGACCTGGGTTCAAATCCTGCCTCCAATGTTGAACACCTGAATAATCATGAATATGCCACTTAATCCTCTTGGGCATCTGTTTTCTCATTTGTGAAATTGAAGGTGTTGGATTGGATGGTCCCTGAACTAGCTTCTAACTCTACATATGTGACTTTATGGACATCACTAGAAGAACTCTGGTAGTAAAAATATGGGTCTTTGTTTCAGGGAGGAGTTTGGGATTTTTAAAAGAACTTGGTTATTTCTCATTTGCAGTCTACACCCAACTCATTATTCACATGCAGCCTCTGTGCAAAATAGATACAATGATTGATGAATTCTATAGGTTGTCCTTCCAACTGAATATCATATTTTGGACAATAAGCATTGTTTTTTCGGGATGTTAGTTAAACCAGGGCTGTCCAACCTTAGGTTATCTTAAAATAAAATAATTATCCGAGGGCTACACCCAGAATAAAACATACAGTACACTAACAGAAAGTGGGGGAACTTGTGTCATCAATATGACAGGCGAAGGTGTGAAGAGTGAAAGCAAACACAAAACAACAAAGTGACTACACATACTGACTAGTCTGCATCGTACAGACAACGCATCCCACAGATCGACTGAAAATTCCATGCGATATGTTCCATCTGTAATACTGCTTAAAAACACCAAAGGAAATTAGCATCAATGAGATTATTTATTAGCAATGGAATTAAAAAAATCTAATACGCATTCCATGCAAATTATTATTTTATTTTTTCACTCATGAAAATTGAAACCCACAGGTGGGCCACATAAAATCACATTACGGGCTGCATGTGGCCTGTGGGCCATATTTTGGACAGCCCTGAGTTAAACCAATCTCTTCTGAGTGATTATGGATTCTCATTTAGGAGGATCCTCAATGTTTTGAGGTTAGATGCATTAAACACAATATAGGAGCATCTGGAGAACATCGCCATTAATAGAGAATCTATCTCTGGCTGAGACTGTACTAGATTTCCTTCATGACAGTGGTTAGTGGTTAACACCATTGGTGACCATATGACTTGTTACAGTTTTATGTCTTGTTTCATATTTAGATCAGAGGGTCTCAAAATTAGCCCTATTACTTTGTGTTTCAAAAAAATCTTGTATAATTTTGTCATATGCTTGGAAGACATATTGGAGAAAGATCATTAAAGGAACATTTTGCTACGCTGAATCAAATGTTTTTTATAGTCAGCAAACACTGTGCATAATAGAATCTTATGTTCGATATATCTTTTAGTTGTCTGTGTGTTGGTAAAGACGTGGGCTTGCTTTCAAAAGGCTGCCTGTTCCTTTTTAATACATTTATCAAGAATGTCTTCAATGCGTATGTAGGTTATTCCTATAATATTTTTATATGGTTGGTAAAGTAGTCATATGGGTTGGTAGTTTTTGATGGGCAAGTCACTTGGCCTCTGTATCAGTTTTCTTAAATGTAAAATAGAGACAATGGTAACACCCATCTCTTAGGGTTATCTTGAAGATCAAGTGCTTGTCACAATACCTGGCCCAAAGTAGGTGCTTAATAAATAGTTGTTTCCTTCATTCCTTCTTGAAATATTTTTACCCAAAAGACTATCTTTTAAAATGATCAATGTATTAAATTAAAAAAAAAATATGCTAGGCCAGGTCTAACCTAGGCCATTCTGGCAATTCAGGTCCAGGGTTAAAATGCAATGAAGCATTTGTGGACATAAAACGCAATAAAGACAACTTTACAGATAAAATTGTCATCACTCCTACCATAAAAAAATGATGCATATTTTAAACAACATGTTTTATATGATTTGAAATCCTAGTGTTTTGTTGTGTCGTTTCAGTCATGTCTAAGTCTCCATGACCCCATTTGAAGTGTTCTTGGCAAAGATACTAGAGTGGTTTGCCACTTCCTTCTGCAGCTCATTTTACAGATGAGGAAACTGAGGCAAACAGGATTAAGTGACTTGCCCAGGGTCACACACCTAGTAAGTATCTGAGGCTAGATTTGAACTCAGGAAGATGAGTCTTCCTGACTTTAGGCCCTGTATTCTAATCTCTGAACCACTTAGCAGCCCTAGTGTTAAATCATCTACAACACAAACATGAACCCAATTTGAAAAGTCCTTTCGTCTGAATTCCAGGATTGAAATGACACAGGCTTTCAGATAATGCGCCCACATTCTAGGGGTGAAGAACAAGTCTAGACTCTCCTCCATATGCAGTCCTTCAAATATTTGAAGATAACTATTGTGCCTCCTCTTGACCCTAATTCTTTCCCCATCCAGCTTAAATATCCCTAGTTCCTGAAATTGATTCTCATAAGGCACAATGTTGTACCCCCTTCCTGTAAATGCTCCCCTTTGTATCAATGTCATTCTTAAAATGTGGTTCCCAGAGCTGAACCCAGTTCTTAAGATATAATATGACTAAGGCAGGTACAGTGGGAATATTGCCTACCATCTTCTGAACAGGATGACTCTCTTAATGTAGTCTAAGGTCATGTCAGCTTTCTTTTTGGGGGGCAGGGTGTAAAAGCTGCTACATCACACTGTAAACTCAAATTGAACTTGTAGCTCACAGAAACTCCCATATCTATTTCACATGAACTGTAATCTAGCCATGGTTTTCTTGTCTCATGAATTGATTTTTTAAAGCCAAATGTAGGATTTTGTGTATTCTTATTTAAAAATGAATCATATTATATTTGGTCCAACATTATAGCTTGTTGAGATTTTTTGGAGCTGTGAGCTTGGATTAAGCTGCAAATTTGATAAGTACACGATCCATTCCTTTATCCATGTCACTGGGGAAAAAAAAAGGTAACCAGCATAAGGCCAAAGGAACTCCACTAGAAATCTGCCTCCAAGTTGATATCAAGACCTTTAGGTCTAGTCTTTCCACCTGTTCTGAATTCATTTGGCTGAATAATTGTCCACTTTGCTCATTTTGTTACATGAGGATAACATGAAAGACTTTTATCCATTGCTTTGCTGAAATCTAGGTCACCTATATCAACAGCCTTTTTTTAAAAAAATTTTTTTTTTTTATTTTGGAGGGGATAAGGCAGGGCGATTGGGGTTAAGTGATTTGCCCAAGGTCACACAGCTAGTAAGTGTGTCAAGTGTCTGAGGCCAAATTTGAACTCAGGTCCTCCTGACTCCAGAACTTGTGCTCTACTCACTGTGCCACCTACATACCCCTACAACAGCCTTTTCTTAATCTAACACTCTAGTAGCCCTTTCAAGAAAGAAATGAAGTTATTATTATATAACCTAGCTTACTTATTTCATAGGGGTATTTTGAGGAAATGCTTTGTAAACCTTAAAGTGCTATATAAAAGTGAACTATCACCACTACCACCACCATCATCATCATTATTGAAGCCAGGATGACTCTTTGTGATCCTTGCTTCCTTTTCTAGATATTCAGTAACTATCCCTTTAAGAATATACTCTATCGTTTTTTGCCAGGAATTGAAGTAAAATTCATGGGCCTGCCACTTTGCAAATTACATCTGTTTCTGGAAAATGAGAGAATATTGACCATCCCCAATTCTCCACTTCTGTTTTCCAGGATTTTCCCAACATTTTTGTTGGATTTTGAAAGATTTTGAGTCACAGAGAATGAGAATTTGTAGAGAGGGAACATGTATTTGTATAGTAGACATACACATTTTTACCTTTGGCACAGGATGGTCTCTCTTCCCTTTGAGTCACAAGCAAATATACTGGAAACATTCACTGGACCCTTCCAGAGGAATCCCACCCTGACTTTTTACCATCTCTGGAGAATTTTTGGAGAATCAGTTTATGATAATTCTCATCATCTGGCCTAGTTTGCTGAAGAGGAAGACAGGGAATAGGAAGTCAAATGGGTCAGAGAAGAAAGGAGTCCTTCTGGATCCCCACCTACCTATTAAATGTTGACCCAATAGGAGAAACATGGCCAAGGAATTGGAAGAGGTAGGAACAGATCACCAATGCAAAATATAGCCATCTCGGAGCAATACAAGTAAAATCAAATTCCCATGACCACCAGAAGAGGCCTTTTGTGTAGAGTGGGCAAGTAGGAGAGCCTAGATGAAATAGCACAAAATCTTAAATAGCCCAGAGGCATTTTCATCCTAGACCTGAAAGAGCTGGAAAGTTTCAAATATTTTCGGTCCAGACTTGGGGAAAGAACTGTAATGCTCCTGGCACCACCTACAGGAGAAAAGGCCCAACTGCCAGAAGGACGGCCATGGAGAGTCAAGTCAACAAGCATTTATTAAGTGTGTAATGTGTGCCAGATACTGTGCTAAGTGCTGGAGACACACAAACAAAAGGCAAACAGTGGTGAGTCATTGGGAGGCAGAGCCGCACTGTAGAGTACCCAAGGAGAGTGCCAAGAAGTACTGCTATGCCTGCTGGGAATGGATTGCAGTGGCAGAAGAGGGATGGAGGATCAATGGGAGTCAGTTCAGATGGTTGATGAATTAAAGCTGAAATCAGGAAAGGAGTAACTGCTAGGAAGGAGTCAGAGGGAAGAACCTGTCAGAAACAGCAAGGTTTGATGTGGAGGAGCAAACCCAAAAACCTTCTCCCATGGGGGAGGGGGAGGTCCTGTTCAGGGCATCACCAATGGTGTAGATGGTCCCGGGGGGTGGGTTGTCCCATCAGACATGACAGCTGTTTGGTTCTTTAGTGGTAACCTAGTGATATTTTCCCCCTTGCTGGAGATTCCACCCAGAGAAATATCACAAGTACTAAGGACTGATCCTGGGCAAGTCACTTAACCCTGTTTGCCTCAGTTTCCTCATCTATAAAATGAAAAGGAAATGGCAATCCAGTCCAGTATCTTCGCCAAGAAAACTCGAAATATGGTCATGAAGAGTCAGATACTATTGAAACAACTGAACAAAAACAATACTATTACCTAGAGAATAGGTGAAGACCCACTAGGAAAGGAAGGGGAGTGAAGGGATTATGATCTATGGACTCGGGTGGTGAGTGTTTTCTGTGTCTTTTGCTGAACATATAAAATCTCTTCTTTGATGCTTTTTGAACCTGAATGCTCGTAGAGGGGAACTGTTTTTGGCCACTGTGTGGGGATTCCCATATAGGTAGAACGCTGAGCCTAGAGTCAAGAAGACCTGAGTTCAAATCCAGCCTCAGACACTTGCTAAGCTATGTGTCCTGGCTGTGTCATTTAACCTGTTTGCCTTAGTTTCCTCGACTATAGAATGGGGATAATAATATCACCTACTTCCCAGGGCTATTGTGAGGATCAAAATGAGACATTATTTGTAAAATGCTTACCTGGATACCTGGAACATAGTAGTTGCTTTATAGATTCATCTTCTCTTTCTATTCCCTACTGATATCCCCAAGCTCTACTTAAGTAGAAGAAAATGAACCTGATTAGTGAGATTCACAAGTTGATTACTATCCGGAGGTTGGGGAACACAATGGGGGCAAAGGGATGCCAACTACTGACATTTCCAAGCTTCATCTGGGTGAAGGCAAGTCAAAGAAGTCTAGACATCTCAAGATCTTTATGGTCCCTTTGTGTCAAGAGTGAGTCTTTAACACAAGAATCATATAGGTAAATTTCAATTTATAGGTAGTGTGTGTGTGTGTGTGTGTGTGTGTGTGTGTGTGTGTGTACATATAATAAAAGTTGGGGATTCTAGACTCTGAATATCCTGAGGGCAATATAGAATATTGCCTGATAAGGGTGGAATTTAGTGAAGGCTGGGGAATAGGAAGGGACTAGGGACTAGGAAATGAAGTAGGGGAGGAAGGGAGAGAGAGAGAGGGAGGTGGGGAGGGGGGACAGGACAAAGGGAGGGAGATGGAGGGAGAGAAGTGGAAAGAGGGAGGGAGAGGGAAGGAGCGAGGGGAAAAGAGGGGGCGGGGGAGGGGGCGGGAAGAGAAGCCCAATGAGGAGACAGAACTGTTGTGGCAGGTTGTCTGAGAAAGGTTTTATTCTTTTCACCTTAACATCTTTACTCTTCATTTTCTTCTTGCTCTCCTTTCTCCACCATCATTTCTCTTGCCCTCCTAGTTTAAAAATAACCACCCTGGAAGAATTTCTTGGTACAAAATGTACTAAATTAAAGAGATATTTAACCTCATAAAAATGCGATGTCAGAGGAGGTCAAGGTGGAAATAGAGCCAAGAGAACAAACATGAGGCCCAGAGACAGAGAAACAGGGAAAAGAAAGACATCGGAAAAGAAGGGAGTGGGGTTGGGGGGTGGGGTGGAGGAGGGAAGCCACAGGTGTGTGTGTGTGTGTGTGTGTGTGTGTGTGTGTGTGTGTGTCTGGGGGGAGGCAGTAAAATATTTGTTGATACTCCAACATATGCTTCCACCAAAATGTTGAAAGACTTTTATAGAAATATTTTCTCCTATCAGGGGGCTAAGAGGGACATGTGAGAACAGAATATGACAAAGGGCAGGGAAAGAAATAGATCATCTTGTTTAATTAAGCTGGCCTCTTATCGACATCAGGTGTTTCTAGAATATTGTTTGTGGAAAAACATACTAGAGGAGAAGGAAATCAGGCAGGATAATAATAGCCAGCATCTATATAGCACTTTAAATTTTGCAAAATGTTTTAAAAATATTATCTCATTTGAAACTCCTCACAGCTCTGGGAAGGAAGTAGGCGCTATTATCATCTCTACTTTACAGCTGAGGAAACTAAAGTTAGGTGAGGTTAAGTGACTCTCCTCCGAGGGTCACACAGCTAGTAAGTAACTCCAGGTCCAGAGCTCTATCCATGGCACTGTCTACTTCCCTCTAATAAAATTAACAGGTCTTATTCTGAATAAAGAGAAGGAAAGAAATGGCAATTGATGGAACTCATCAAAGGGGCTAGAATCCTTCTAGAGGGACAAGTTTGATACCTCGTCGTGTCCTCTTGTATTTCTAGGCACTGGATCGGCTAGAGTTTCAAGCTTAGGCTGACTGGACTCTTTCGGGAGTTGAAGTCCTCTTCATTCCTGAGAAGGAAATGGAAATGTACCTATTCTCTACGTTCAATTTTTAGTAGATTTTCAGTTGTATCTGACTCTTTGTGACCCTATTTGGGGTTTTCTTGGCAAAAATACCGGAGTGGTTTGCCATTTCCTTCTCCCACTCATTTTACAGATGAGAAAACTGAGGTTAAGTGACTTGCCTAGGGTCACATAGCTAGTAAGTATCTAAGGCTAGATTTGAACTCAGTAAGAAGAGCCTTCCTGACCCCAGGCCTAATACTCTATGTGCTATGCTGCCACCTAGCTGTCCTATGCTCATTCTACACTAAATGTTATATAGTTATTTCCCACCTTCAAATTAAATTCTGTGATTCCAGGGTGTCATACCAGGTCTGAAATCACAGTCAACTGTCCTTCCCCCTTGCTATTTACAATCTGTTCCTATTTTAGGTGAAAAATTATGACAGTATAAGGGCAAAGAAAGAACTAAGGCAGACTGAGTACTAATATGTCCATTTGCCATGGGAAAAAAAAGTTTATGGTTTACTGTGACAGTATTACTAGTAGTCTATAATTGTAGCATCCCAGTCTTGGACCATTCTGTCATTCCCAGGCCAGAACCAACCTGCTCCCTAGTTCTCAAGACTATTTTTGGCTCCTAAGTCAGTCAGGTTCTCGAGATTTCCTTCTCTGCTTCATTTTTTACTGTTTCCAAGTCTGGTGAGCCCTCCTGCTGAGGTCCCTGGGGCCGACTGTTGAGAGATGAGAAGGGAGGCTAAGAGAAGGGTCTGCTTGGTCATTCTTAAGGGTGATACAGAAATACCAGGCTCATTTCTAATTAGCCCCAGTCATCAGGCTCATCTCTAGTACTTCCAAATAGGACTGACTTGATGGCAGGGATAAACAGTCAAGGTGCTTGTTATAAAGGAGGTAGTGTGGTTTGAAAGAGATTAGGAAGGTCTTGGTTCTACTTGCTATGTATGGGTCCTTAGCCAGCTCAGTCTCCCTCTAGATTTCTCAGTCTCATTTTTAAAACAACAGTTTTGGACAAGTATTTGAAGCATGGCTGCTAGATATCTACTGTGGCCATAGGTAATGTCTGGTTAAATCTCAACTTATTAATGGTGTACTCATGGAAGAAATTTCAATCAGAGTGAAACTCTAAGAATGAGAATATTCAGATTAAGTCTCGGATAAAGTTAATATGAGGGCACGTCTCTGATACTGTCTGATCCTGTCAATTGAGGGGGTCCAGTACTCCTAGATTATGATTTAAGGCACAACATTCTGCAGTAGAAATGACATTGGCAATGGAGTCAAAGAATCTGGGTTCTAATTTCACCACTAACTTTACCTGAGTGACCTTTGACAAATCACTTAACCCCTATGAGGGTTAAGTTAAATAAAGGGATTAAGATAAATGATCTCTGAATTCCCTCCTAGTTTGATATTTATGAACCTATGGTCCTATGATGAACCATAAACCTGGATGAAAAGGGAATAGAAAAGGAGATTGAATTAGCTGATCTACCAGGACACTGTGGTATGGTAGGAAAAAGCACTTTAATTTAGCATCAGAGATCCTGAGTTCAAATCCCTGCTCTGCCACTTCAGACCTGTGTCATCTTATTAATAGTCCTTTGTCATCATGTGGCTTAAACTTTCTCTTCTCTTCTCTTCTCTCTCTCTCTCTCTCTCTCTGACTCAGTTTCCTCATCCATGAGATGATGGGGCTGGATGTGACGACCTCTAAGGTGCCATCCAGTTGTAAGTTTATGATCCTGTGACCTCTAAGCAGAAAAGATCTCTCCTCTCCTTTCCTCTATCCCCCACCTACTCCTCTTCAAGGACAAGCTAGGGTTTCAAAAAAGGCAGTAGAAAAGAAGAGTGTATCATTTTTAATACTTCTTGCCATAGAAGTGTCCCAGGATTCTCAAAGCCAATGTCAGTGAAGCCAAAGTGTTGGCAAGTCCTTTCAATGAAGTCCTAGGTTGTTGGAGAACCAGTCTAGGTAAATTTGCAGAGACTATCAACTGAATTTGTTGAAGGATGATGAATTTTTCAGCCAAAGCAAATCCCAGAGATAGAGGGAGATTTGCTCTGCTTCAATAGAGGGAGTTCCCACAGATCCTCGAAGTCAGAAGTCATTTGAGTGGGGCTCTTCCGCTCAGGCTGCAGCAAGGTCAGGGACATTCTGCCTATCTCTGTTATCATATCATTAGATGGTGGGAAAGTTGACCTTTAGAGACAGACCCAATGACAAATAAAGTCCCCTTAAACTCCTCTAAATCCCTAGAATCTTAGATTTGTATAATGCTCCATAAATGTTTTTGATGTGTCTATAAACTGAACTGGGGACAAAGCCAAAGGTCTGGGTGTGCTTTATTCAAAAGAATGAAATATGCTGGAAAATGTTCAATTTATTTTAATGGAAAGATTGGAAACTTGGGAATTTGTAGTGGAGGCAAGTGAGCATGGTCTTTGAGGTCGGTGCTCTTTTGGCGGGGAAACTGTGACTAGATGATGATGTGGTTACTACTTGACATCTGTACCCCACACAGATGGAATTTCAAAGGTGAATTCTTCAGTTCATGCTAAGTCTTAGCCTATTTTTCTAGGGTAACGGTTAATAACAATCATTTGCTTCTCAGCCAAATATTTTCTCTCAAGAATTTATAGATTTTTTTAGTGATATAATTCATGAATGCTTTGTATAAAATATATAAACACATCATTGGACAATGTTTGGAGGGGTCACTGGTGTTCTCTCATCTTTTGGTGGTAGTATGACATTTAAAAAGTTTGAGTTTCTGGGTAATTAATTATTTCATTAATAATGCTAGCATATTATTAATCCAAGGGTCAGTTATACTCTCGAATGCCAAAGACCTCTCATGGAACCCACTCAATGCTTATATGCCCTTGGAAGAATGGGTATTCCTGAGGTGGCAGAGTAGCAGTTGACTCTGATTGGTTAAAAAGTAATAAGAAAGAATGATTATAATGAGAGGTGGATATATTCTAATGAGGGGCTAGAGGACATGACTTTGATTATGTCATTTACTTCCAAATCACCTTCAGCCTAGGCAATTTAGAGGAAGGACCTATATCTCCCCACCCCTGCCTGAGTGGAACCCAATGGGCTAGAGTTTCACCTTAGATTTAAATTCCTTGTAAGGTTGGGTGGGGTAGCAATATCTAGATTGAGGAGAATGTTAATCCTATCTACTATGATCAGTCCTGTTCTTCAGAGACTAAGCCTTGAAATGAGGACTTTAAAAAAAGGAGGAAAACTCTGGATTTCTCCAAATCATTGCTTATTAATAATCATTTCTCTCATTAGCTTTATGATGTCTTCAGCTAAGAAAGGTGGGATTGGGCTTAAGTATAGAGGAGCTGGTGAAATGCTTTGCACCATTTTGAAGTGTTTGAGATCATCATTATAGATCTCATCTGGTCTTTGGTTTCTAGTTTTGTACCAAAGCTAGAATTTCAGTGACTTCTCTGAATATAACTTGTCTGTTGTTGTTGGGCAGCTAGGTAGGCAGCTAGAATAAAGTGTTGGGCCTGGAGTTAGGAAGACCTGAAGTTCAAATCTGGCCTCAAGCACTTACTAGCTGTGTGACCCTGGGCAAGTCAATTAACCCTGTTTGCCTCAGTTTCTTCATATGTGAAATGAGCTGGAGAAGAAAATGGCAAACCACTCCAGTATCTTTGCCAAGAAAACCCCAAGTGGGGGCACAGAGAGTCAGATACAACTAAACAACAAAAGTTCTCTGTTTCTTGTTGAACCCAAATTGCATTTTTGGTTGGTGGACTTCTTGTGACCATTAAGAAAACCAGAAACCTACCACATCTTCTTCTTTTGGGGCTCTTTCCTTTCTCTGATTTCAAATTGATTATATGTTGTCTCCCCTATATAATGTAAGATCCACAGTGGCAAAGACTTTCACTTTTTCTTTACATTCAGTGTATACATAGCCTAATAGTATATATCACATTGTATAGTCACACATTTACTGATAAGTTACTTTCCTGTTCTGAGGCTCTGTCAATTTCCTCACTGAGGAAACTTCTTAGTGCTGTTACTTAGTCCTGGCCCCAGATATTCATTGTTGACTTGAGTAGTTGTCTTAGGTAAACCCAGTCCCCTAAGAATGAGTGCTTTTTAATTGTCAGCCACATGGCCCACCAGAAGTGGTGATTATAGCAGCTGCCCTGACCAACCCTGGGGAAGATCAGAAAAAAGGAGATGTAACAGGCAGCTGTGACAGTGATCACTCTCACTGTATTCCCCCCCAGTTTGGTAAGACCAAGCTGTGGGGTGGAATGTCTTGTTTGATTTCTGGCCTGCCCCCCCCCCCCCCCCCCCCCCCCCCCCCCCCCCCCCCCCCCCCCCCCCCCCCCCCCCCCCCCCCCCCACACTACAGAGCTGGCAACTCTGACACAGGAGAAGGAACCAGGCCCTTCCTGAGCATCCCCACTGAACACTGATCCCATAGACCTCTGCCCCAGAGGTGAAAACAACACTTTATTTCTTTGTTCCTTAGAGTTTTCCTTTGGGGCTGTTTTCCTCTCCTATTTTATTAATGTGTGAGACCACTAGGTAAATGAGCTGGTGAGGCAGGCTTTGTGCCTAACCTGTGACTGAATAAGAGGTATTGGGTGTTAAAAGTGAGATAGATTAGTTTGTTCCCTCCAGGTCAGATTCAGAGGTAAAAGGCCTATCCTTTCTTTGTGTTCACTTTTTTACACTTGTTCTTATCAGTGCCTGCCAGAGACAGAATAGTAGAGGGCTTTAGTTCCCTTAAACAGAAGGCTTTACCTAAATTATTTATCTAATCGCTTTGTATTGATATTTTAAACTGTATAAACAAGAAGTTATTTGTTTTCCCTGGGTGGGGAGGCTGGGAAATGGGAAAAGGGTGATAAAACTACAATAAATTAAATTAGGAAACACATGGGGTAGGCTGTGTGTGTGCTTCTCACAAATCAGATATAATATTTTATCATAGTTCCCATCATCTTTCCCCCAAACTGGCTTTTTTTTTTTCCATTCAAAACCAGCCTAAGGTAAATCTGTGGTGAGGTTCTGACAATCAAAGAATCACTGGTAGGGATGGTCTTCAACTCTGACACTTTCTTTCTTTCTTTTTTTTTTTTTTTTGATATGAATCTTTTTTTTTTTAATTTAATATATTTAGTTTTCGGCACTAATTTTCACAGGAGTGTGAATTACAAATTTTCTCCCTATTTCTACCCCACCCCACTCCAAGATGGCATATATTCTGGTTGCCCTGTTCCCCAGTCAGCCCTCCCTTCTGTCACCCCACTCCCTTCCCATCCCCTTTTCCCTTCCTTTCTTGTAGGGCAAGATAAATTTCTATGCCACATTGCCTGTGTATCTTATTTTCTAGCTGCATGCAAAAACTTTTTTGTTTTTATTTTTGAACATTTATTTTTTAAAACTTTGAGTTCCAAATTTTCTCCCGTCTTCCCTTCCCACCCACCCTCCCTCCCTAAGAAGTCAAGCAATTCAACATGGGCCACATGCGTATCATTATGTATAACCCTTCCACAATATTCATGTTGTGAAAAACTAACTATATTTTGCTTCTTCCTAACCTATCCCCCTTTATTGAATTTTCTCCCTTGACCCTGTCCCTTTTCAAAAGTGTTTGTTTTTGATCACCTTCATCCCCATCT
>CM053622.1:146004849-146027664 GCA_028646595.1 Phalanger gymnotis | reverse complement strand
GAGCCCTGCTTCCCTCTGCCACTTTGTGGGTTCTACAGTTCTAGAATTGGTTCAGAGACATTTTTTATAGGTTTTTGGAGGGACTTGGTGGGGAGCTCATGCTAGTCCCTGCTTTCCAGCCACCATCTTGGCTCCGCCTCAACTCTGACACTTTCTAAGGATACACCAGGAATGAGAGGCTAATTTCTCAAGTTTCCTTGGCCTTCTGATAATATTTTCTTCTAGCCAGCTACAGTGGGACCAAATACACAGGAGGAGTGTAGCAACAATGCTACTTGTAGCTACTGTGGCTGTGTAAGGCCAATAACACCAGCATACAGGAGGGCAACAAGCACAGGTACTCTGATCTGCTTTTCTAAGGAAAGCAACTTTAAGGAGTATACAATCTCACTTGAATTAAACACACATATATCATTCACTTAATTCAGGGGGAAAAGGCAGCACCCTGAACTTCTGAGCAAATACAAATGGAAATTACAAACAGAGAAAGTATAAACAGAGCAAATAACACAAATCAACAGGCTTCTAGCTGTCTTACCAAAGCCATACATATATAGTTACTGACAGAGAAGCACCACATCTGGGTTTTCAAAGCCAGGGGGCTCCTTAATGGCTACTCAGAGTCTGCACAACAACAATCTTCCAATGAATGAGCCCCAAGCAAAATGCTAACCTCAGAGTATATATATATCCTTTTTCGGGGCTCCAGACCTTCACACCTCTGGTGACCTAATTAGCAAAAGGATGTGGACCTTCTTACAAACAAAGGCAAGACTCAATCAAAGGCACTTGAATGCCTTAGTGCTGAGAAGCACTCCAAAAGAAAAAACAGTAAAAAGTCCCACTTTGCTCACCCTTTCAAGGAAGAGCAAAAAGATCCTGATGGGTGAAACTTCTTTTCTTCTGTGATTTCTGTGGGACAAGGAATGAGACCCTAGACCTGCCCAAGCATGTTTCCCCTTCTAACTACTCTCAAATTGAAGACCAGTGTCCAAGCCATTTAAAATTGGACTGTCCTATCCTCAAACTCATTTGTGGACCTCTCTCTGAGTTGTCTCAGACACAAATCCACAGCTCTTGTTTTGTTCTTTCTGAAACCTGATCTTTTACAGGATAGTCTATTATTCTAGTCATTGTGCAGTTTCGATTTTGAGTTTTATGAGGACAGGGCTCCTACCTGGTCTATGATTGGTTGCCTCCTTGCCTATTACCAAGCCCAGATATTATAAAGCTATTTCCTTAGAAAATGGTCCAAAAATGTTATTTGATGAAACTGAAAGGAAAATATATAAATATCTTTAAATTTCTAACTCCATAAACTAATCTTCTTCAAAGTTTTCTTTATGAGGTATTTTAAAAATTAATTAATTTTTAGTTTTCAACATTCCCTTTTATAAGATTTTGAGTTCTAAATTTCGCCCTCCCTCCTTCCACTTCCTCCTCCCCCAAATGGCATACAATCTGATAAAGGCTAAACATGTATGATCATATTAAATGTATTTCCACATTGAAGTTTGTCCTTTGTCCTCAAGATGACCATGATATCAGGGAGATGATAACATGACTTGCAAATGACTTTGATTTGAGTGAGGGAGAGCTGTGCAAAGTCACTAGCCTCACTTTGTACTCTAGAGTCATCTGGGTCCAGTGGCCAGATATTGATCAGGACAACTAGAGATGGCCCAGGATGCATTGGGAGACCCTAGTCCTTTCAGGCTAAGGTCTTTTCAGGTTCTCACTTTGAGTGAGGCAATGCCCATTCAGTGAATAGGCCTCTTTAAAAAGTGGCTCAAGGGATGGTCCCTTTAGTAATAAAAAAAAAAATCAAACTTGGAGGGGAAGACCCTTAGGATTGTTGGCCAAAAGAGAAACAGTTAAAGGTCTCTCACTGCATCCTGGGCCATCTTTAGCTGTCCTGATCAATAAATATCAGGCCACTAGACCTAGATGGCTCTGGAGGAGAAAATGAGGCTAGTGACCTTGAACAGCCCTCCCTCACTCAAATCAAAGTCATTTACAAGTCATGTCATCATCTCCCTGATGTCATGTCTTTGAGAACAAAGGACAACCCACAACTTGTGAGCAGTCTGAGCTGCCTGAATGGGGACCCAGCTGGCCAGTTCCAGTTGGGTAACTCAGCTCATCCTCTCCTCCCTTTTCCTCCCCTCCCCTTAGGATGTTCTGCCCAAAGGAAGGTAAATTTTGATGGTGAAAAGCTATCTAGTCAGCTTGGGGTTTACTGGCTAAATTTCTTTCTCAGACTAAGCCTTAAACCCAATTTATTCCAGATCTCATGGATTGGACTGCAATAGGTCCTTTGCCCAAGCATCATTTAATGGCCCTTTTTTGGGCCCTCCTTGCTCAGAGTGAATGTAAATTTCCACATGTTGTGAAAGAAGAATCAGAACAAAAGGGGAAAAAACTCTGAGAAAGAAAACACAAAAAACAACAACAGAAAAAGAGAAAATAGTATGTTTTGATCTGCATGCAAATTCCATAGTTCTTTGGGTGTGGATAGTATTTTCTAACATGAGTCTTTTGGAATCATCTTAGATCATTGCATTGCTCAGAAGAGCTCAATTATTGGGTATTTTTTTTAATGTAATGGGACTTTAAAGCATGCCTAGTTTGCCTAACATGGAGATAACCTTACTTCTCTGTGTATCCCCACCACGTGGTTAGGAAAAACCTCCTTCCATTGGCCATGTAACCAGAACAGGTCGTATCTTTAAAAATGCCAAGCTAGCACAACCTCCCTTTCTTTCTTGCATATTCTTTATTGCTCTGAGTCCAAAGGGTAAAGATCACAGTTCATCCACAGTTCAGGAGCCATGAAGTGTTCTGGGAAGTGGGATATTTCTCTCCCTCTCTCTTTTCACCTTGAGGCTCTGAGAAATGGGCCTGGGGTCTCTGTTCAATTTCTTTGTTCTTCTCAGTTGCAGATGCTGGCAGCAATCCCTGCAATTCAAGATAGAGCATCCTTGGAATCAGGACTCCAGGCAGGCTGTAGCAGCTAGCCAGCCTGGTGGGAAAGCCCCAAGAAGCCAGGATGCTTAAGCCGAATAGAAGTTTTGGACTTGGAAGTTGGTATTATACATGATAGGAACTGAGCTAAATTATGACCCTAATTTCCTTCCCCTCCCCAGAGGCTGAAGTGGTATAAAGGGGAAGGGAATAAACATTTACTTAATAAATACCATCTCATTTGATCCTCACAACAATCCATGAGATAGATATTGTTATTATCTCATTTTATAGTTGAGGAAACAGGTTAAGTTATTTGCCTAGGGTTAGTCACAGATAATAAGCTTCTGAGGCTCTTTTTGAACTCAGGTCTTCCTGACTCCAGGCCCAGACTCTATCCACTGTAGCTCCTAGATAACTCAGAGTTAGGGGAGGGGGGTTAGGCCCTACCTGTTGGGGAATGTTTGTATATTTGTGATTACAGTTATCCTTTTCACATTGTGACCTTCTCCGTCATCGCCATAAGAAATTAAATAAGAATTTTGGGGAGTTTTGCCAAAGCTGACATGCAAAGGCCAACAGATGACACATAAGCTATGATCAAATACCCCCAATTTTACAATAAGGTACTGTAAACACCTCATAAAAGGAAAAATTCAGACTTCTTTTCTGGTATGAAGGGAAGACCAAAACATTTTTATGTGGATTTTCCAGATCATGGGGTTGCTGTGCCCAAACCCCTGTGATATGGAAGGGTTAACTGTATACCTTTGAAGGAAATATTTCTTTATAAAAGCTAATCCAACTGTTAGTGGCTAATGGGACTGGGGTACAGAGAACTTATCATCAGTGGTGGAGGCAGAGAACCTAGATGTGCCCCAATTCACCATAAGGTACTATAGAATCCCAGGGAAGGGATAAAAAGAAATATGCCAGGCCTTCAAGTAGTAGGGGCCAGAGTAATTAGTGTTACATTAAAATTTTTAAAAATACTTTGTCAAAGATTGTTTATCAAGCACTTAACTATGTGGCAAGAAATGTGCTATATGCAGGGTATTCTGAGAAAGAGAAAAAATAGCTCCTGTCCCCAAAAAACTTATATTTTAACGGGTGAGGAAAAAAAACAAAACTGTGGTATACACACACACACACACACACACATATGTATATACACATATGGTATATATATATATGTATATATATGTGTGTGTGTGTGTGTGTATAATATATAGTATTATATATAGCATGTGGGGTATATATATATGGCATTATATATATGTGCTTATATATATTACATATGTACATACAGAATAGATGGAAGATAACTATGGGGGGAGGGAAATAGCTTTCTCTAATTAAAAAACAAAAATTGAAGAGTTTAAGATAGGCTTTCTTTTCCCCACTCTGGGATTTTTTTTTCTGGGACTTAAGGATTAGAAGGCCTTTGGGATTTGGATACATTCAGACATCAGTCCCCAAATTCCAGAAATAGTCCAAGAATGGTATAACCCTATCAATCTCCTTCATGTATATGGTAGTGAACCCTGAATGTACAATCAAAAGACCTGGATTCAAATCCCATCTCTACAACATAATCCTGTGCGACCTTAGGAAAATCAATTAACTTATTTAGCCTTAGTCTCTCAGAGCCAGATCGACCATAAAGGATAGACAATAAAAACCATTCCTCTAGCGTGTTTTATCACTAACAGAGAATGCAAGACTCTTTCACCTAACAAACAGTATGGAGCATCCGACCCTTGTCTTTGGATTGACTATCCCCCATGTCTAGAGTATTTTTCCTCCTCACCTCTGCCTTTTAGTTTCTTGGCTTCTTTCAAGATTCAGCTCACATCTCACCTTCAGTAGTAGGTCTTTCCCAGTTTCCCCAGGTGCTAGTGCCTTCCTTTTGAGATTACCTTCCATTTATACTGCATAGATCTTGCATGTAGCCAGTTATTTACATGTTATCTCACTCATTAGAATGTAAGCTCCATATTGGCTATTTTTATATGTATTTTTTAAATTTTATTTTCAGTGTTGAACACTATTCCTGACACCTAGCAAACATTTAAAATGCTTGTTGAACTCCTGACAGAGAGATGTTGGACTCAAGAGGCAGAATAAGTAATATTTTTGGGGATATGGCTAATGTGGGAATTTGTTTTATTTGATTTTATGTATTTGTTATATGGGTTCTGGTTTTTTTTCCATTTTTTTCAATAGGGTACGGTGTGAAGGGGAGAAAATAAATGCTTAATTTAAAAAAATTTTTGTTGATTGATTGATGCTTCTTCCTCAAGCCAGGTCTTTACTCAGCAAGCACCTAAAGGCATACTTTTCAAAAATATCTACGCTGTGTCTCCTAGTAAGGAATGGAACACTTTGGACCATGTATGGTACATTTATTTGCCCTTTGTTTGCTCCTAAGCTATCTTTAATACTCAGGAGTGATCATGTCACACTTTGCCTCCAGAACCTTCGGTGTAAACACTATATACTCTCTCCCCCTGTCCCTCCCTCCCAATGCATACTCTAACCTTTTTAAAATTGGACATTAAGGCCCTCCACAAACTGGATCTCCCTTTCCTGCCTTTTCCCACACTACTATCTCAGTACTATGCTCTAGGCCAACTGGACTCCTCCCTCCAAATGTGAACCATAATTTCTATACCTTTGCCCATACTGTTCCTTCTGCCTCTCTGTCAGGGGAATAGGAAAAAAAAAAACCCAGGAAGATGAAAGCAAGGGCAACATTTAAAATATACTTTAATTTGACCCTCACTAGTTACCTTCTCTTTACCTGTCATGTCCTCTGGGGGTGCTTACTGGAATGAGAAGGATAATGTGGCTAACCTGGTCTATCCAGAAACAGATGGTGCCTTTGCTATTACACAGGCAGATTGCCAGGGACAATGCCATAATTCTTTTGTAACTTCCACAATGGATTTCCCCAACATTGACAGTTTCATAAATAGCAAGGAAAAGTACCCAGGGTCTTGTAGAGAAGGAGTCAGTGTAGTGAAAATCAAAGGAATGACAACAGGCAATGAGATATGGGAAAAGGATATTGGGCTGGAAGTAAGGAAATCTGATTTCTAGATCCGTCTCTGCCACTAACTGGTTCTGTGGCTTTGGACAAATCACTGTCTCTGTGCCTTAAGCGTTCGGCAAAATGAAGAGACTGGCCTTGTTGATTTCTAAGGTCCCTTCCAGCTCAAAGTTCTGTGGTCTGATATGATTTCTAATGTCTCTTCTAGTTTTGAATTCTACCTTCCTTCAAAGTTCAACTCATCTGCCATATCCTATTAGAACATAAACTTCTTGTGAGTAGAGATTGTTTCATTTATTGTAATTGTGCTTCCAGTGGCTAGACAATACTTGGCACATAAAAGGCACTTAATAAATGTTTGTTGATTGATTCCTGATCTGCTCAGCTGTTAGCACCTCTTCCTCTTCTCTCTCCAAATGTATCTTATATTTGCAGTGTATCTATTTTCCATTGACACATTATTTCCCTCATGAGAACATAAGCTTCTTGAAGGCAAGGACTATTTTGTTTTTGTCTTAGTGCTCAGTACAGTGCCTGCCACTTAGTAGGTGCCTAATAAATGCTTTTCGATTGATGGAAGGAAATATAACGCACAAGAGGAAACATAAATACTGTATTGTGGGATACATTTGATAGAAATAACCATAAACTGTTTTAGATACCAAGTAATTTATTACTAATATATTTCTGGTAGTGGGGGTGGAGTGTGTTGGTTTCTCTTTCTCCTACTGATTCAACACGTACTGTTACCTAGAATCAAAATCAACTTCGTGCAAAGTTGCTGAAAGTTTTATGTGGTCTTAGCACACACCACACCTAAACTCAGTGGGACACTGTTTCCTTGTTATAAGAGACATACGGAAAGTTCCAAATAATAGCTCAGTTGTCCAATGTATACTTAATGGATTAGCAAAGTTAACAAATGATATCTTATTTCTGGCTCCTTCTGCTGTAATGTAATACTTTCAAAGGCATATAAGTTGTTCCCACTTTGTGACCTTCCTTCTTTCATGGAATGAACATATTTGCTTCCCTTGACGTAGCCCTTTCTTGCCCCACAGAATAAAACAAAACATCTGGAGATTCTGCGGGGTTCCTTTCAAGCAGATTACATGCTTTTACTTTTTGGTGAGATGAATTTTGACAACTTAAAATCAGAAAAATGGTGTTATTGCAACATGCAAGGCAGCAAACATCTCCAAATAAAATCTGTCCATTCTTCTCCTTTCTTCTCTTCTCCTTTGTTCTTTATTTTTTCCTGTTTCCTTCATTTTCTGCCTTCTACTCCACATTCCTTCCTTTCTTTCTCTCATTTCCTGTCTTCCTCTCTTTTCTCTCCCTCTTTTCCTCCCTTCTTCTCTCCCTCCCTTCTTTCTTTCCTTCCTCCCTGCCTTCCTCCCTTCCTTCTTCCCTCCCTTCCTTCCTTGCTTCCTCCCTCCCTCCTTTCCTTCCTTTTCTTTTCATCCTGCTCTTTGTTTCCCTTTCTTTTTCTTTCACCCTTCCCTCTCTTATCTTCTTTTTATTCCTTGAGTTTTACTGAATTTTGAGGGTGGAAGAGGTGGGGATATTTGAAACAAACTATGTCTCTATATGGTCATAGAATAGTCATTTACCATAATGGACTTCTTATTCTATCTCATCTTTGTCCTTGATAACATTGGTTACAGTGACAGTTTGCATTGTGAGGGCACTTGTTCAGTGGAGATCATATCAAGAACATCAACTTGTCACATTTAGGTCACCAAGAAGTCTCTGAAGTGGCATAATGTATAATTTGAAGACTTTTAAAACAAGTGAAGCTGTCTCTAATGTAACTGCCTGTTTTGTAAACACTAGTGTTAATCATATGTGAATACTCAAATGGATCTGTGTTCTCATCAACTTGGATATTCTCTCTAATGATGCAGATTGCAAGCTATCCAGGCCTTGCCTTTCTACATGACTCTTTTCCATGCTGTCCCATAAATACTCAAGATGCTAGGGCTTTTCTCAATTGCTCCTGACACTGGGAGAGAATAACAGTTGTGCAGCCAGGTATTTCGCTTATGATCTTTTGTCCTTTTATCTGACCAAACTATTTTCTTTTCTTATCATAAATTTCCTGATGACATCTATTAATCCTAATTTTAAAAGTTTCTTATTTGCTATGTGTTGCTCAAATCTTCTATGTCCTTCTCCATTGACATCTGTGTGATACTCATGTTCAATTCTTCAGAGACTGTCTCACAGTCATATAACACCACCAATAGAATATTAATATTAGAGAAGGGAAGAAATGTTTATGAATATAACCCTTACTATGCACCAGGTACTATGCTAAGTACTTTTTACAAATATTATCTTATTTGATCTTCACAAAGACCCTGGGATATAAGAGCTATTATTATCCTGATTTTATAGTTGAGAAAACTGAAGCAGATGGAGGTTACTTGTTCAGAGTCACTGTATCAGTAAGGCAATAATGACAATGTAGATGATAATTGTCAAAATGCCTATGGGGTTCTGTATTACAAAGTATACGAGACTGTCTACATAGAAGGTAGAAGAAATAAACCATTTATTCAGACACCAGAGAACCATATCCCACAAGCCATTTACCCAATCTATCAGAGCAGCAAAACATTCAATACACAATATCACAACATGGAGACTCTACATCCCAAAACCTCTCCGAACCCCTGCTGGAGTCTTCCCCAAAACAAACTCACAGTATAGCTAAGCCAGTCTGTTCAGCTCTATCATGACAGCAGCCATTAACAGCCATAACTGCTCTCTTTCTCCCTCCCTCCCCCCTCCCTCTCAGCATTTCCTGTGACATCACTTCCTTTTCCTGTCAGGAAGCTCCTCCTACCACATGTGACTTAGCCTTCATGTGATGTAAGCAGATCACCTGGCCTATTAATGGGTGGGAAAGATCTTCAACTCTAAATTGCTATTACAGTCACACAGCTAGTAACTGTTTGAGGCTGGATTTGAACTGACTCCAGGCCAGGCCACCTACCTGATTTAAAAGATGGGTCTTTGTTTCTGGGAAAAGTTTGGGGTTATTACAGGAACTTTATAATCTTCTCAAAGGCAGATCAGTTTACTCTCCATCTGTTAAATTCTGAATCTAAATTATGTCATTCATTACATATTTATTTTCTTTGTATGGAGAAATAGCTTTCTTTAATCTACTAAAGGAACTTGTAATCAACTAGGTTGATTAGGTGGTAATAAGATATTGGAATCCTGGTGAATTTTTTGCCTTTATGTCATCATCATCATCATCATCATCATCATCATCATCATCATCATCATCATCATCGTCTCATTGTTACATTATGTCATTATTTTTGCAGAGGCAGTCACGGTATACTGAATAGAAATCTGTCCTTGGAATCAGGAAAACCTGGTTCAAGTCCTGCCTCTGATACATACTGACTGTATGACCCTGAACAACTCACTTGACCCCTTAGTGCCTCAGATACTTTGCTGACCTGCACTGGTAAAGCAGATTTTTTTCATCTGTGAATTCTCTGTATCAATAAAATTATAGATCTCGTCCTTATCCCCAGTAATATCCTTAATTCCATTTCCTCTGACTTCTTTTTGGACTTTATTCCTTTGATTACTTATGCTGTTCCCAATCTCCAATCCTTTTTTATCTCATCATTTTATGAGCTGGAAGGGAACTTGGAGGTCATCAAATCCAACCATCTCATTTTATAGAAGTAGAAACTGAGGTATAGTGGTTAAGTGACTTGCCCAGCACTTCCTCATGCTCCTACTTCTCAATCCCTTTCACACTGTTCTCATATTCTACCATTCAGTTGAAACTGCTCCTTCCTAGTTGTTGTAAGCATTCCTATTGTCGAGGAGCAGTTATTAAGTGCTTAATATATGTCAGGAGCTATACTAAGTGCAGAGGATACAAATATAAGGAAAAGGAAAAAGTACCTGATTTCAAAGAGCTTACATTCTAATGGGAGAGAACAGTACATATATAAAAGTGAACTGAAAAGTGGTGAGTGTGTCATGGTGGTAAATTCTGGAGAATGAAGGATGGACCAGAAACCTCTCCATCCTGAAGATCACTTCAGCCCTAGAATTTATACCTTTTAAGTATCTTATGTCTTAGGGGCTCCCTCTTTCTGATTAGTGCAGGAAGAACTCCTCCCAGAATCTCCATTAAAGAGCAACCCCAGGCCAGCCATCTCTTCCTTTTCCACCAGGCTTTGCTCCTTTGGATTTCTCCATCATGTTTCCCCTGCCTCCCATTACTAATAATTCCTCCTCCTCCTCCTCCTTCTCATCCTTCTATTCTTCTTATTTGTCTTCTTCTTCTTCTTCTTCTCCTCCTCCTCTTCTTCTTTTTCCTTCTTCTTCTTCTTCCTCCTGCTCTTCTTCTTACTTGTCCTCTTCCTCTTTTTTCCTCTTCCTCCTCCTCTTCTTCTTTTCTTTTTCCTTCTCCTCCTCTTTGTCTCTCTCTCTCCCTCTCTCCCCCTTCTCTTCAGCTTTTTTTAATGTGTTATCTTCTCCATTAGAATGTAAGTTTCTTGAGGGCAAGAATTCTTTCTTTTTCCTTGTTTGTATTTCTTGTGCTTAGGACAGTGTAGTAATAGTACTGATAGTAAGTAGTAGTAGTAAGTAATAGTAAATGGTAGTGATAGTAATCACTTAATAAATGCTTATTGACTGACTGGCCTGGTCCTTCCTTAAAACAGAGGTTCTGGGAAGAACTCATCGGTGAGTCTTTAATGCCTTGGAATGCTCTATCCAGTAGTTTCCAAATTTGGAGATCAAAGAATTGTTATAAAGGGTCTGTAAAGATGATGATGATGATGATGACAATGATAATTAGCGTTTATATAGCACTACAAGGTTTGCAAAACACTTTACACACATATCTTCTTGGTCCTCACCACGATGCTGAGAGGCAGGTGCTGTTATTCTCATTTTAAGTTCAGTTGCCCCATTTTATGGATGAGAAAACAAAGTCCTAAAGGATTTAAATGACTAGCCCAAGGTTTACATAGGCAGTAAGAAGAAGCAGGCTTTGAATCCCGGTCTTCCAACTTCCAACTTCCAACAGAAGGCTGATCCAGTCTTCTATCCCTATACTGAGGCTGAAGTTAGAGGAGCAAAGCCCCTCTGTGAGCACTTTGGCAGATGCTGCAGCAGGTGGAATGTGAAATGTTTATCCTGTTCATATTTCTATACACTAAGAAAAACAAGAATCTGGGCTCCGGGATGTTATTGAGCTCTTCTCTTCTTCAACCTCAATGCACTTCTTTAAAATCTACCTTTAAATCTTGGATGAAGCTGTTTTCCGCTGGACCTCTTGGTGCTGGGGCAGTGCACTGTGCCACCAGCTGAGAAAACAAACTTGAGAAAGAGAGAGTGTGCTCGTGTTAACGGGCCCTAGGCAAGAAAACCTCCTCTCCCTCCCCTCTCTGGTCTCACCTCCCCATTCCCCAGGGCCTCTGCAACAGCGCGCTTTGGTGGTAGAGGCTGTTCGGTAGAGTATAGAGGACTGGCCGCCCTGGAATAGCGTGTAAAAGAAAAAGATTTACAATGTTCTAGTTCTGGCTTTTATTTAATGAAAACCAGAGGTATAAAATGAGGCAGCAAATAACACTATAACAGGAAATAAAAGGGGAGAGGGAAAAAAAGGCCCCACTTTGAACATACAGTGCACATTTGCTGCACACACATACACACACATTTCACCATTTTTATTAGCCACACTTAAATGAAGGTAACATGACGGCAGGATGCATAAAATTGGGTGGGCAAGACTGCCTGCGGCACAGGGTCACTGCCTTTGGACCTCATTTTTAAACATTAAGGCTTCAACAAATGCTAAATGTGGCTGGTCAAGAGTTTTATGTCTTTAGCTCTAAAATCCTTGTTTATTTTAAGAGAAACATGATCCAAATGTTTCTGATTCATTTACACTTAGCTTTTCTCTATCTTAGCTAGTAAGAGCTGTCTGATGCCAGAGAAGCCTTTCAGAATTCCCCTCCCCCATATTGCCAGAGCTGGAACTAAACCTGAAATTCCAAGTCCAAATCCCTGGTTTCTAATCAGCTACTTCATTTGGCACAGGGTGCTTATCCACCTCACTCTTTCCAACTTTATGAACTTAGGCAGAGTGAAGTAAAGAGATCCAGGAGAACAACATAAGCACATAGATAAAGAATAGAATGGGTCACAGAGATCACTTAGGCTAACACCCTCATTTTACAGTTAAGGAAAGGCTCAAAGAGGATAAATGCTTTGACCAAGGCTACACATGTAGTAAGTAGCTGAGCCAGAATTCAAAATTAGTTCCTGTAACTCCCAAGTTTGACACTCTTTCCACTGAAGCACACTGCACAATGACAGCAATAACATTTCTTTATTTTTATTAACATTTATTATATTACATATAACATATATTGTTAATCTTCATTAACATTTATTATAAAGAAAAAAATTTCTTTATTCTAAAGGAATGCTCAGTGGGGAGATGGGTATATTTTAGGAAATAGCTATGGCACAAAAAAAAAAACCCAATCCAGAAGATATCATAAAAATAATTTTAAAAGAAGATAAATACCCAGCCTCTGAGCTATTATTTGATAGGCAACCTACTTTCTGATGGAGCCATCTATTGAAGCATCGAACCTAAGTTTTGGAGTCACAAGTGACACACTATTCCCATATTTGAACCATAATTTACTGGCTGAATTCAAATGGTAGGGAAAAAATTCTTGTAAAATTCGAAAGTCAAGTATACCCTCCGAAGAAGGGAAGGGTGGTAAGGTCTAGATGTTTCATTAAATATTTATCACTTTGGGGGAAAGAAACTTTATTTCTTTCTTCTGGGAATTATCCCCAAAGCAATAAAAGCTTAGTTTTAGAGGTGAGTATTCCAGTTTACATCTTGTGGAGTGAAGCAAAATAAATATAAACTTTAAAAATATGGGCCAAAGCATATATATGTATATATATCATATATTATTTAATATATATATGTGTGTACATGTATATGTGTGTGCATATGTATATAAATATATGTATTTTTTAAAGTGCTGATTCCATGGATTAATGCATTCCAAATAAGTTTCTCTGGCCCAATAGTTGACCTTTTTCTTTATGATTCTGCATGATTCCTGTCATTGAGTTTCTTCAGAATAAAAGAGTGGTAATGGTATATTAGCTTGACTTCAAAAATAAGAAGAAAGCAACTGAAGTGTTGGGAAGAATCCCTAGGGACAGATGAGTTTCCTGGAATTGGATCCTTGAAATGTTCTTGGGGTTCACAAACTTGGCTATTTCTTTTGTCTTCAGGGATTTTAATTTTTTTTTTTACCCAAGACTTCTTTTCATTTTGATACATGGTCAGTCGTTCTCAGTGGATTTTTATTTTTTCTTCATCAAATGCCTTTTACTCAGTTCTCTCTATGATCTGTTTTTCTCTTCTCTGACTAACTTCCAAACTGAATTTCTCTCTTTCAGAACCCAAAGCTCTTCCATCTCTAAGTAATGCCTTCTCTTGACTGATCTATTGTCAGGTACCAGAATCCCTGAACTCCTTGTTAAAGCATCTTATCATCATCAAAAAGTAGGTGTCGATTGTACAGATGTGCATCGAGCCTTTTCCTTTCTCTCCTTCTTTTTTTCCTCTTTCTTTACCATCTCTTAGTCTCATATTCTTTCTGTTTCTGCTCTCTGTAGGAAGACAGATATCTTGCCATTGGGAAGCAATGTTACACAGTGAATATATGGCTGGATTTACAATTAAAAAGAAAGAGATTACTTCCTGTCTTCATCACTTATTAACTGTGAGACTGTGGCAAGTCACCTGTTGTAACAATCTTGCTAGCAGCTTCTGTGGGGGTGTAAGATCCACCAACAACCAGTATCCAGAAAGCTGCCAACACAGGTTCTTTGATCTGCTTTACTGAGGAAAGTAACTTTAAGGGGTTAACAATCTTATTTCAAACCAACATACAAATATCATTCACTTAGTTCAGGGGAAAAAGCCAGCACCCTGAACTTCAGAGCAAATGCAAACAAATTACAATACAACATCAACAGACAGACCTTATCTGATTCAAATCACAATACGTAGTTACCAGTACCAACATCTGGGTTGCGAAACTGGGGGGCAGTTTGCAGTTTGCCCAGAGTCTCAACACTCCTTCCATGAATGCACCCCAAAAATCAAATGCCAAGCTCTCAGTTAAATCCAGTTTGGAGCCCTGAGGGCTCTGACCTCACCCAGGCTGGGTCAGGGAAAGTTCTCCATCCCCAGGATCACATTTTATACAAATCAATGACTCCCAATTGTCTCAGTGCTGAGAAATCTCCAAGACAAAAAGATCCCACTTCATCTGCTCCATTCAAACAAAGGCCAGAATCATTAAAGTCACTTAAGAGAAGAAAAGCAAAATGTTCCACCTTAATTACTATTACATCACCTAAAATCTCTAAGCCTCAATTTTCTCATCTTTAATTTGGAGGAGATAATTTTTGTAAAATTAACACTGTTGCTGAGAGGCTGTGATGAGATAATGTATTGAATCAATTTGGAAACCTTAAAGGGATTGGGTATAGGAACATGAAAAATGATTTCTTTGGCACAAGGAACTCTTTTGGTGAAGAAACTCCTTCTAATGGAGATCTGGACCTGCTCTGCAACATAAAATCTTAGAAAGTTTCCTAGAGCATTGCAAGATGAAGTATTTTGCACATAGTGACACAATGTATACATATTAGCAGCAGGACTTGAACCCAGGTTTTATAGCTTTCATGGACAGCTTTTAAACCCCTATAACACCACTGCCCCTATGAAAACACTATATGCTATTACTATATTATATCTATCTATAATTATATATTAACATATATATAATTATATGTTAACATATATAATTATATATCAACATATATATTATATAAACTAGATACTAGATACTATTGTTTATAAAATCTATACATCTCATTTTACTTCTAGAAAGTCTGCAAGACTTGATTCAGCATTACGTTCCTGGTGAGAGATAGGTAAGCAACTTTTAAAAATTATTTAATCATGTAAATTACTTTTCATCCCGTTTCCTCTTCATACTCACCTTTCTTCAGGGTTTCATTATTCCTTTGTGATTAATCTCTGTTTCTACTTTTAGGTTTTTCCTACTTTATTCTAGGATCAATTCTTCATCTTTCTTAATGTCTCTCCATCTTCCTCAAATCTTTCTGAGGGATTTTCTATTTTTCTCTTTCCCCATCATCTTTTCTCTTTGTGTGTCTCTTTAATCTCATTTTATTCCCTAATTATCAATGGTGACAATTGACACTTGAATTTCTTCTCTATAAGACTCACCTCCACCCCCTAATCATCAACCCATATTTCTTTATTCCCTTTGCTATGTGGTCCAAAACCTCTCCCACATAACTGGAATAACTGGTTGGACAGCTGAAATTCATGATGAGGCTGCATAATATGTTCAAAGTTGGATTTGGAATCAGGGACTTTGGTTTGAATCCCAGCCTTATTATTTACTCCCCATATGACCTTGCACGAGTTATTCAGCCTCTCTGGGTCTTAATTTCCTGATCTATGAAACGACAGGGTCAGATTAGATAGTCTGTAAAGTCCTTTCTAAATCTAATTCTATGCTCCTATAGTTGTGACTCTCCTCTGTTTCTCCCCTCACTGGCAATTACATTAGGACATGATGTTGATACGATCTTAAACCTACATTTTTCAGAATTTTCAGTGGAGTAAATAAGTGTTTGTTATGGCACCTTTATGTTGTACATGCCTCTCTCACAGTTATACTTGAAGACAAAGAGAGTTGTTAACTGAGGTCAACCTCTTTAATGGAATCTAAAAATTCCAGGAGATGGCATTGAGGAGGTAGTACACGACAGGCTTGGGGGACAGCTTGTGGGAAGACAAAGAGATGGGAAATAAATTGCAGATTTCAGATCACAGGCTAAATTTAACTAGGCTGTAGCTTGTGAATGAAAGTCATATGAAGTAAGTCTGGAAAGGTAGACTGGAACCACATTGAGGAAAGTTTCAAAGACCAAGCTGAGGAGTTTGTATTTTATTATAGGGGGACTAGGAATCTCCTAAATTTTGAATAAGGGAGTGACATAATTAAATATGCTTCAGGAAGAATACTGTGGTAGCTGTATGGAGGATGGATTGGAGAGACAAAATATTGCACAAGTGAGAACGCGGTTTTGGGGATCACTGGACTTCCTAGGCAGGGCCAAAGTCCTGAGGAAGAACCCTGTGATAATCCCCAAGAAAGACTATGCAGACCACAGAACTCCCAGAGGAAGACCAAGTGGTAGGGCCCCTTAATCTGTGGGGATCACAGGGCCTTCTAGGGGTCAGACCCTAAGGAGGACCTGAGTGATGGCCCTTTAAGAAGGCTGTGCAGACCACAGGGTTCCCCAGGGAAATCCTGAGTGGTAGCCCTCTTAACACCACAATGGGGATCACAGAATTCCCCAAGGCAGTGGAGGTGTGCTTCTGCAGCTAGTTGCTTTCCTTTCCAAATGACCTTGGGAAGATCCATGTGATTTGCCTATTCTCACCCAGAGAACTCAGGACCAGAGTGGGCAGACGAAGGCATTTATTATTCTCCTCGAGAGAGTGGGTGTAATGCTCACTGGGAACACTCACACTGAGACAGCTGTAGGAGCAGGGTGGGGTGGGGGGAGGTGGTGGTGGTGGTAACCATTCCCTCCACTCCTGCTAAAGTTATGGTTAGTTTACATTCTTTACTTTTTATGTAGTTTTCCTAGGTTATGCAGTTTATATAGGTAGGATAATAAGGATACAGAAGCAAAAGTGAAGTTAATTAGATTTTCCTTGTCTGAGTTTAGGATTAATCTACACTCTTTATTTCCCCTACCTTCCCTCTTTACCATATGCAAATTATGCAAATCAGTAGGCCTGGACTCTTGACCAAGACCAGGCCTTTGATAAGCTTGAACTGGTTCAACAGGTTTGGCCTCTCTAGTTCCCCTGACTGCCTGTCATGCTCTCCTCAAATAGCTCGTTTAAGCATGTGTACAAGCCTCTGACCTTTCACCTGACTGACCTGAGGCCTGGTTTCTGCTAAAGCTGGGGTAGGGGAGGGGGAGGATGTACACCTTCAAGTTCTGTGGGAACAAAACTCCTCCTCTCATTTCTTACATACACAGGGAGACTATCTATGAAGTGATTGCAATAGTCCAGACAAGAGATAATAAGAGCCTACCACTTCTCAAGGGAGCCTATCCTACTTTTGGATGGCTTTAATTGTTAGAAAGTTTTTCCCCCCTGGGATCAAAACTTAGTTGGCCTCTTCATCTTATCCACTTGTTGCTACTGGTTCTTTTAATTGGGACCAAATAGCATAAATCTAATCCATCCTTGTCATGATAGCTTCACAATACTTCAGATACCTAAAGACAGCTATCATATCCACTGAGTCTTCTCCTTTCTAAGTTAAACATGCCCAATTCCTTCAACTTATCTTCATATAAGAAGTTGGAGTTGGCAAGCCATGGGGCCAAGGAAGAACTAATTGGCTAGAGATCCAGTCCTTAGTGGTGAAGAGGTTAAAGAAAAATGATGATGGTAGGGAACCATAGGTTTCTAGGGGTGCTCGAGACCCCAAAATACCGACTCGCCGAGTCCTGCCAAAAGAATTCGACTCAAGCCTTTTTAGCCAAAGAAAAAGACAAAGTTTATTAGGGATTAGCTATATTGGCTAGATCCTCAAGAAGCCATGCCATAGGCCAGACTCTTAAGGAATCTGCTCCGTTTTTGGAAGTCAGATGAGATTTATATACAGAAAAGATTGTGCGAGGGATTGAGGGGTGGTCTGGGGTGACTAGAGGTGGGGTTCAGGGAGGGTCTTGAGGAGGAGTCTAAGGATGAGGTCAGATTCCAGGGACTAGGATGAGGTCAGACTCCAGGAACCAAGAGAATGGGATTAAGGGGGGGGAAAGTAGCTGAAGGCACGCAAATTGATAGTATCAAGGTAGGGAAATAACTGAAGGCATGCGTATTGATAGTAACAATAAAGGGACAGGCTAGGTAGAGATTTGGGCCTAATGATAATATAAAGTTATAGCCTCAGGCCAAGGCCAGATCAAGTGGGGAAGATTCAAGGAGAATTCAAGGTAGGGGTTTCTTTGGGTTAGGGAAAAAGGTCTCTGTTTGGGGCCTGTACCCCATCAGTGGTGTCATGATGTGGTATCAGTTTTTTTTTTTTTTCTCAAATACCAAGAAAAAATGTGATTGAGCTTGAAGATTGGGTTAGGCTGCTGGATTGGTCAATATTTGGTGTAGGATAACCAGGGACACTCATTACTAGTTCCTTTGACTAATGCCAAGATTGTAGCAGATGATGCCCTGTCATCAGATACCCTCCTACACAAGGAATGTGTGCATTTTGCTTCTGATTGGTCTTGTTATATAATAGCCTACAGATTAGCCTTACTCCTGGATAAGGGCCTAGTGGCAACAGAATTCTTGAGTCACACGGAAATATAGACTATACAATAGAAGCCCTTTATAACTCTAAGATTCTTTAATCCTTTTGGCTATCTGTATTTTAATAGGTCAATTCAAGTTGTTTATTAGAAAAAGGATACAAGGCAAGGATATCTGTTGTATCGGCCGTACAGTCACCTTTGAGTTCCAGGATTCCCAAACTGGAATACAAAACAGCCCAGTTTTTGAGCCATGTTTTTTCTTCCCTCATCCTCCATCCATAACCAATGATATTTCCACACTCGCATTATTTTTATAGCTCTAATTACTCCTCTCTCTGCTTTTGCCCCTCCTTTTTCCATTCCATTCTTCTCCTGTACCTATTGCCATAGACAGTGGCCAAAATTTTTATTTTTGACCAAGTAAAGCAAATAAAAAAAAATCATAGAGAACTTTTCTCTTTGCTGATTGCAAAACAGAAATCTCTGTTGGAGGACCTTCTCCTTTCTATCTTCATGGCATTGGTTTTAGTGCTGGATTTGAGAGCTATGGCCATATAGAGGAACTTTCTATCTTGGGCAAATGAGGCAGGCAAGGAACTATGCCCTCTGAACTTCCTTTGCCCCATAAATTTCATAAGGACAGGCAATGTGTCTTATTTAAACTTTGCTAATGCCTCTTGGGGTTTCCAAGGAAATACTAATGCTGGAAAAGGATGCCTACAAATCTAGCAGAAATTCAACCCTATTGGCAACTCTAAGGGTGCTACTATTTCTGAATTTTTTACAGCATTCTAGAGGCACACAGTAGATAACCAGGATTTGAAGATGGCATTAGGATTATGAGTATTTAATAAATATTTGTTAAATCGAATTTAATTATCCTAAATATCCATGCTTTCTCCTCTGTTAATAGTACAGCCTTCTGGCTCTGAAGGCCTCCTTGTAAGCCTTGGCATGGTAGAGACCTGGAATACTGCCACTCACAAGTTGCTTTTGCTACACAAGAATGAACTTCAGAGTAGCATGAGATTTAAAATTCATCTAGTCCACTTCCTCATTTTACAGATGAGAAAATGAAGTTCAGAAAGGTTCTACCACTTATCCAAGGAAGGAAGGAGAGAAGGAAGAGGGAGAGAAAGAGAGAGAGGGAGAGAAAAAGAAAGAGAGACAGAGAGAGAGAGAGAGAGAGAGAGAGAGAGAGAGAGAGAGAGAGAGAGAGGAAGGTAGAAAGGAAGAAAGAAAGAAAGAAAGGCAGAAAGAAATAAAGAAAAAAAAAAGGAAGAAAGAAAGCGTTTATTAGACAAGTACCTACTACGTGCCAGGCAGTATGCTAAATGAAATCCAGATTTCAAACCAAGGTTCTCTGACTCTAAATCCAGTCTTCCTCCACTTCATCATCTTGCCCTTGGCCCGATTTACACCACCCTCCAAGTCTGTTGCCTCTGTATTCCACCTGCCTAAGACAGGATGCTGCATATGGCCACAGCTCCCTATGCCAGTCAGTAAAAGTGCAACTAACTAGCCAATTCAGGTTGGTTGGGATGGTTTCCTTTCCATCTCCTGGCTAGCTGGAGACCACAGACACTCTCACTTATGGTCCTTGGATCTTATTTGTGAAAAGTGGTTTTACTTATTCATATGACTTTAGTAGATGTTTACGTGAAAGGGGAAAAAAAAACCCAAACTGTGAGTTTGACTGTTGTAAATTCTTATTTGCACACAGCTGTTTTACCTGTTCAGACGATTTTCCTGAGGAAAAGCTGTGCCTCTCATGGAGTGAAAGGCTCCTAGAATGTTGCCAGCATTATGGAAATAAATGGTGTGTGAGTGCAAAGCTGCTTTTTAGTGAATCATGTCTTTGCCAAAGCTGCAAATGCTTCCACTACATCCTGACCATTAACGTGGGCTAAAGCAAATGGTGTCTAAGGCTAAAAAGAGGCTGGCAGAAAAACAAAGCCAGGACACAGGTACAAAAAGGAATCACAATTTGGAACCAAAGCTTTCACTTAAAAGCACTGAAATACTTAATTAAGCTCAATTCAATCAGAAGCCTACCACTATACAAAGAATCTTTATCCTCGTATCTAAAGGTTCTTTATTTTCTAAATAGAAGGTTTTCTTTTAACACTCTGGCAAACATTGCTTTAAGATGGATCTTGTTAGCATGCTGACATGAAGCCAAATTGGGACTCTTGGTAAACTTGTCTCAGTCTCATTCAGAAGAATAAAAATTTCAAATACACGTAAGTGTAGAAAATGGGCCATAATAATTCATCATTACTGCCATGTGATAGCATACATTTACCTTTCTGCCTATACCAGTTTCTTTCAGATTTAGAGCGATGTTCCCAGGGTGCCCCAGACCATGTGATCTGCCTCGGATTTGTCATTTCCATAGGCAACAGCTCCATCAGTGGTTGGGGAAATTTAAGTGGTGCATATGGCCGGCTCTAAACCCGATGATCTTATGGCTTCCAGTGCATATGAATATAGACATGAGTGCTGTCACAACCAGCACAAGACTAAGTTTAAAATCAGATTATCCTCCATCCATAACCAATTTGTGTTGTTCATACTTGTTAGGATATTGTGATTGTTTTGAGGTATTCATTATACATAAAATGTACTACATCCTACAAAAACAACATTTAGCAAGTCAATGTCTATGCTTTCTGCTTAGTACTACTTATGAGAGATGTAGTTCAGTGCACAGAAGAGACAAGAAAAGCAAAGTATTTAAATGTTTAACCATAATGCATCTGCAAAGTGAAATGAGTAGAACCAGGAGAACATTGTGTCTAGTAACAGCAATATTGTATAATGATCTACTGTAGATGACTTAGCTATTCTCAGCAATAGAATGATCCAAGACAACTCTGAAGGACTTATGATGAAAAATGTCATCCATCTGCAGAGAAAGATCTGGTGGAGTCTGAATGCATATAAAAGATACTTTTTCTTTATTTTTCTTGTTTTTTTATGGTCTATGTTTTCTTTTACAGCATGACTTACATGTACAATCTATGTCAAATTGCTTGCTTTCTCAATGAAGGAAGGAGAGAAAGAAGGAGGGAAGGGAGGAGAATTTGGAACTCAAAATTTGAAAAAAGAATGTTAAAATTGTTTTTACATGTAATTGGGGAAAAAATTAAATCTTAAGGCCTAAAAAACCATAATGCGTCTGGTCCCCAGGACTCAAGGGAATATCTCCTTGAAGATGCAAAGGGAGGTGTGGTTTGCCTGCGTCAAAAAGAATCATAGCATCCTTGTTAAGGAAGTCCTTCACAACCTGTTTTCCTCATGACTACTTAAGTTTTATGCACTCCAGTTCATCTTCTGGCTTCCTAACTACTGGCTTATAGCTTGAGCCTTTCGTTGCTCCCTTTACCTACATTTTCTTTCCCTTGTCTCATTTTTATAAGGTCTGTATGCTGGTTTCCATTCCTATTTGGTCCCTTGGCTTCCCTGCTTCCTAATTTTCCCTTCATTAATCAATCTGTTGTCACCAGCGCAACCTGAACTGACTTCTGCTCACACTTCTACACCCCACTCCAGGACTCCTTGCTTTAGCTACCTCCTGCTCGTTGTGTCTGATTAATTAGTTAGTTTGTTAAATTAATTATTAATAAATAATAAACTCTTTATTTCTCACTAAAGAGCTTAAGAAATTGGCGAAAAGTTCCTCACAAAGATTCTTTTAGGGAGTAGTGACTTTTATCACTTATTCTTCAAGATCAGTGATAAGTAGAAGTTTGGGTCTATTATGTTATAGTTCTTTGACACATGAGTCAAATATATAATATTTGATTATATGTAAGTTAATATACCAACTCTTAGATATTTTAGTATTGTGTCATAACATATTTGTTTCCACTAATTCACTGTGTATCCCAAAATATATCAGAATACCGTCTTTGGAGGTGATGATATACATTAGAGAACTTTACTGTATCAATGAGATGTCTAAGAGTAGCTCCTTTTGTTAATCCCAACTTCATTCTTTTCCTTTGGTTTAAACCTGTGTTTTGTTTTGTTTTTTCATATGTAGGGATCTTTAACTGTGGAAGCTGCTTCTACTGAAGTAGACTGACAACTCCTTTGCAGCTTGGAGTCTTAGAGAGCTGTCCTAGGGCACCGATAAGTGACTTGTCCATGGTTACACAACTAGTATGGATCAGAGGAAGGCCTTCTGTAGTAGGAAGGCCGAATTTATGATCTCAAATATAATCATGTATATGTTTGAATGGTCCGAAATCGCAAGGTATGAGAGATTCTCTAAGGAGAAAACAACAAGAAATTTATTTAGGCCCCACCGCAGCAAAAAC
>CM053622.1:145949149-146004349 GCA_028646595.1 Phalanger gymnotis | reverse complement strand
AATCCACACCCACACAGGTTTCACACCTGACAGGGCCCTGGGCCTGGGGCTTAGCACTTAACAGCTGAAAGTAGTTCCACTCAAAAGAAACAAAAGCCATGCTAATGAGACAATTTTGCTTAACAACACACCTTCCCAACCAATTGGTCTGCTTTCTTGCCTACTGTCTTATGCTGCATCTCACAATTTGTCATCAATCAAAGATTTAGTGTGTTCTCACTCTAAGACAAGAACATTTTCTAGAAATGCAAGTCTGGGGGCAGCTAGGTGGTACAGTGAGTAGAGTACTGGCCCTGGAGTCAGGAGGACTTGAGTTCGAATCCGGTCTCAGACACTTGACACGCTTACTAGCTGTGTGACCTTGGGCAAGTCACTTAACCCCAACTGCCCTACCTTCCCCCCTCAAAAGAAATAGAAATGCAAGTCTTACCATTCCATTTCCCCACTCAACAAGCTCTGATGACTCACTATTATCTCTTAAATAGTATATAAACTCTGGCATTTAAAGCTCTTTACAACCTGGCCCCTTTTTATTTTTCTAGTATTCTTACATGTTATTCCCTTCCAGACACACTTTGGTCAGCAAAAATGGCCTATTTGCTATTCGTCACACTCAATTCTCCATTGTGCCTTTGTGCTGACTGTCCCTCAAGCTTTTACTGTTCACCTCTGCCTCTTAGAATCCCTGGATTCCTTCAAGATTCAGCTCAAATGTCACCTTCTGAAGGAGACCTTTGCTAGTACCCTAAGTTGTTAGTGCCTTAACCTCTAAGGTTACCTGATATCTATTCTCTATCTATCTTGCATTGTATATATATGTAAAGAGGTATGTGTGTGTGTGTGTGTGTGTGTGTGTGTGTGTGTGTCCCTTAACAGTTCACTTATTCTCATCTCTGTCTCCTGGCTTCCCTTGTTTCCTTTAAGTCACAGCTAAAATCCCACCTTCCATAGGGAGCCTTTCTCAATACATCTCAATTCTAGTGCTTTCCCTTTGTTGATTATTTCTAGTTGATCTCATACATAGTTTGTTTGCATGTAATTGTCCATTAGACGGTTAGCTCTTTGACGATAGGCACCATTTTTTGCCTTTCTTTGCATTCTCAGTGCCTGGCACATAGTAGGCACTTAATAAATGTTTATTGACATGTTGACTGATTGTTTTACGATTGTGGGATAAATGTACTTTACCTGGTTATTCCTTAGTAACAGAAGGTGAGAATTTGGTTACCAACATTAAGATAAGATGACACCTCTCACAAATAAAAGAGGGCCTTGGTGATAAAAAAAAAAAATATTGAGGTAAAAGCACAAACTTCAGAGCTGTGTGAAAGAGAATCCAGATTGGGTTGGCTATAGAGAAGTTAAATTTCTTTTTCTACCTTTACATGCTGCCGGGAAGGAAAAGAAAAAGTTACTCTCTACTACCACTGACTGACGACAACAACAACAAGAAGGAGTAGAGGATATTCTTTGCTCTCCACTAGCACCCCCTTGAAGATGAAAAAGGTGAAGAAGAAGAAGAAGAAAAAGAAGGAAAGGAGAAGGAAAAGAAAGAGGACAAAGAGGAGGAGAAGGAGGAGGAGAAGGAGGTGGAGAAGAAGGAGATGAAGAAGAAGAAGGAGGAGAAGGAGAAGAAGAAGAAGAAGAAGGAGAAGAAGAAGGAGAAGGAAGAAGAGAAGGAGAAGGAGGAGGAGAAGAACAACAACAAGGAGGAGGAAGAAGAAGAAGGAAAAGGAGGAGGAGAAGAAAGGAGAAGAGAAGACAGAAGGTACTTCTTTATATTGCCACTTGCTATTGCTGAGAAATGGATAAATAGAAGAGGAAGAATCCTGCCCAACTTGGATAAGTGTGGTTGCTTTTTCCTAATAGAGCATAACACCACTTTAGTTAAGGGCATCAGCTAACCTTTGCTCTACATATGCTAGTTTAGTGTGTCCTCATATGCCTCAGGGTTATATGGAAGTGACCCTGGATTTTTGAAAAATATGCCAGTGGAGCATGAGTTCTGACAGGTTCTGTCACAATGGGAAAACTTTTGAGTGCAGGCTTGTCACCAAGTTATTTTTGTTTTTTGGCCACGAGAACTCATGAAAACTATTTACCAAGGCATGGACGAGCTGGTGGAAAGGGAGGGAGAACATCCACCTTGATGATGAAATCCTAGATTTTTGAAAGTATTTGTGTATATGTATGTATTCATATATTAAGCATATATTTAAGAGAAAACTTTGAGTAGAATGGATAAAGAGCCAATCTTAGAGTCAGGAGAGTAAATCTGGGTTCATAGTGGTCACACAGTCTTGCTCTGTGACCTATGGCAAGTCATTTTACCTCTTTTGGTGCCCCCTGGCAACTCTCTAATACTATCAGTTACAGAACTTTTGCACATAGTAATTAGTAGATGGAGTTTCCTCAAGGGTCACTTCCTACACTAATAAAAACCCAGAGTGGGACAAAAACATTAAGCATTTTTATGTATTAAATTTCTTTTAATTTCCTAAACACATACATAATGCCACAAAGTACATTGGATGTAGAGGCAGAATCAACCTTGAAATGAACACTTGTGGGGCAGCTAGATGGCACAGTGAGTAAAGCACTGGCCCTGGAGTCACGAGGGCCTGAGTTCAAATCTGGCCTCAGACACTTGCCCACTTTCTAGCTGTGTGACCTTGGGCAAGTCACTTAACCCAATTGCCCTGCCTTCTCCCCCTCCAAAAAAAAAAAAAGAAGAGAAAAAGAAATGAACAGTTGTCATGGATAGCTGAGAGGTGACTCATTCCCTCTCTCTCCAGAGACAAATCATTAATTCATGAGTATATATCTCAAGGGCAGCTGGGTGGCACAGTGGATAGAGTGCTGGATAGAGTCAGGAAGGCTCATCTTCCTCAGTTTGAATATGGTTTCAGACACTTACTAGTTGCTCAACCCTGGGCGAGTCACTTAACCCTGTTTGCCTCAGTTTCCTCATCTGTAAAATGAGCAGGAGAAAGAAATGGCAAACTACTCCAGTATCTTTGCCAAGAGAACCCCAAATGGGGTCACAGAGAGTTGGACAGAACTGAAAACAATTAAACAACAACATATCCCTTGTTCTACTTTTACTGATGCAGTTGCAGCTTACTCTAAGTTTATAGGCTTAGAGAATTGTCTGGGGCTCTGATAAGTTGTGTATGCTCGATGAACAACTATTATAAATCAAAGGCCATTACAACAACTTCGATGCAAGAAAAAGATTTACAAACTCCAGTCAATAGCAAATTTGCCTAAATAATATGTCATAAAATAAATCATTATGATAGGATTTGATCTGTGGACAGTTGGAGAGGAGTCGTCTGTTTTCTCTATCCTTGTTTTAGCATAAGCTCATGCTAAAGTTCCCACTTAACCTTTGTACTTTACAGACAAATCTTTTGCTGATAGTAAGAGTTAATAAGAGTCTCCCTTTGAAAGTTTCCAGAGATGACTACCCTTTTTTTCTATTATGCCAGTATCCAAATGCAGTCTTTCCTGTTTTCCAAAAAGAATTGTTTGAAGAAGCCTAAAGAAAACAAAAATCTCTGTCTAAAACAAAACATAACTTGTACATCAAAAATGGGCACTTTTCTAGGAAAGTGAAAATGATTATCTTACTTTTCTTAGAGAGGAATGGTCCTTAGCTGATCTAGATGAAACTTTCTAAATTGTGATTTAGTTTGACAAAAAGGCCAAATTCTAAAAAGATCTTAACAAAAATGAGCATTTTGGACTGAAAGTAATAAGGTGAAACAAAAAGTAGGGACAAATATTGAGTATTTTACTTTGGTTCCCAAAAAAACAATTTAAGAAGTATAAGATGGGAGAGGAGTGGCTGGATAGCAATTAGTCTGAAAACAACTCTGTGGGTTCTGGCAAACTGTCAGTTTGATAAATCGACAATGTGATATGATGCAAACTTAAGCTGGTAAAAGAGGTATAGTGTCACATCTGGTCAGACTATATCTGGAGTATTGTGTCTAGTTCTAAATACTACTTGCAACTCTGGCTTAAGTTTCTTAAATTATTCTATTAGTCACATTTTTGTAGATAATACTTTCAGAGTGGCGACTTTCTACTAACTGAGTGGTGCAGGAGTCAAATTCAATTCAATACCACATTTAAACCTTTTCTATGAGCCAGCGCTGGATTAGACCCCAGAGATACAGAGACAAAAATCAAAAGCAATCCCTCTCCTGGAGGAGTTTGCATTCTACTTGGGGACAGATGGATAAAGAGATAAAAAATACAATACAATTTGAATTGGAAGAGAATTCTTACACTAGGGAGGTCAAGACAACATAATATAATTTGAGTTGGAAGAGAATTCTTACACTAGGGAGGTCAAGAAAGGTTTTTCTTACTAGTTGGCACTTGATTTGACCTTGGAAAGAATCTGAAGAGTCCAAAAGGCAGAGAAAAGTACAGCATGAATGTGAGGTTTGGGGAACAGTGTGTGCAAAAGCTTTGGCCAGTGTGGTGGAAACAGAGAGAATTTGAAAGGAAGCAGTGTGAGATAATTTAGAAAGTTTGGTCACAGCCAGATAATGAGGGGCTCTGTATATTAAACTGAGGAGTTTCTATTTTATCCTAGAGGCAATGGGAGCCGTTTAAGATTCTTGAGCTGTGGAGTGACTTGTAGATCAGTGCTTTAGGAAGATTACTTTGGCATCAGTGTGGAGGATGGATGAGAGATTTTCCAAATGGAGGACGATAGAGAGTGGAATAGTCCAGGTAGATTTTTAATTTTTTTTTGCATCCCTAGCACTTAGAACAGTGCCTGGCAGTGGTAGGTGCCTAATAAATGCTTATCGACTGACTGATTAGAGAGAAAACTAGGCATGCTAAAAAACTGCTTTTGGCACAATGCAACAAGAGGAAAAAAAGCAAGTTAGGAAACTGTTTGGAATTAAAGATAACTGAAGTGGTTGGTAGGGATGAGGTGAAGCCTAGCAAAGATATTAAATGAAATACATGAAAATGATCTTCAGCTGTCACAACTCAGTTTAAAAATGCATCATTCTATTCTTTTCTGCCAGACTCACACCTTATGCAACCCTGTGAGGGAATATAGTCTACAAGTCTAGAATGATTGTGGCCAGATGTTAATCCTGCTGTTCGCTCCTCTTTGCTGCTGTTACATTATCCTTGTTCTGTTGCACAGTGGAATGTAAGGAAGCCCTTAATATACAGTAGTCAAAATCATCAAGTAGCCAAGGTTGGGAAGTTCACATTCATCTTGTCATTATTTCCATAGTTTTCACCCTTTTTTAATAGTCATTCATCAATGAGGGGGCAGGGCTGGATGCTCTCTGAGGTCCATTCCTTCCAGTTCTAAACCCTATGATCTTAATCCAAGTGTGTTATATACCCAGAGAACTCTAGGTTCCCACGCTCCAGCATATAGACCTCCCTCAGCTTGGGCGCCATATGATCTCAATACCTCTTCACACTGTTCTTTCTTCCAGCAAGAATTTATATTGAACTCCTGCCTCAGGCTACAGGGAAAGACATAAAAGCAAAGGGCTTGATCTTTTCCTATTCTCCAACAGTTCACCATCTAATTGAAGAAACAAGCCTGGAGTTTGGATCTGCTATTTACTCTCTGTGAATGAGAATATCTTAGGTAAGGTCACTTAACCTCTCAGTGACTTTGTTTCCTTATCTGTAAAATGGGAATATTAATGCCGTCTCAGAGTGTTGTTGTGAGCAAAATGCCTTCCAAAACTTGAAGAGCTATTTAAATGTTGATGAAAATGATGAAACATCTACAAATAATTACAAGGCAATATAGAAACATTTTTAATGTACTTTTTAAAGTACCAAAATAAAATCAAAATTATTTATCTCTTTAAGTAATGCTTCTGGTTTAGGTTTAGTTCAGCTGCCTTTTCAATAAAACATAGATTTAGAATGGGAAGAGACTTTGCAAGTCATAAAGTCCAAACTTCACATCATGCTTTTCCTGCCCTCTAGATTCCAGGTTGGCCCAGGACTCCACCAAACTCCTCTGGGTCCCTCCGTTGAGTGGTAAACCTCTTCCATTTCTACCCTACCCAGACTCCCATGCTGCTGTTCCAAGGTGTATCTTCACACCATACGCGCCCTACCCCTCCATTCCATTTCACCTCCCCACCCAACTTTCTACCTCTAGGAACAATAACCATATCAGTGTTCTTATTCATGGAAAGGACAGGCCTATCAATTGTCCACTGACTCCATTCATCATCTCTGTGACTTCCCTGACCAAAACACCTCTCATTGGCTGTCACTACTATATCTGTATTGTCTTCCCCATTAGAATGTAAGCTCCTTGATGGAAAGGACTGCTTTGCCCTTTCTATTTGAAATCCTAGTGCTTAGCACAGTGCCTGGCACATAGGAAGTGCTTAGCAATCAGTTATTAATAAACATTTATTAGGCACCTACTATGTGCTAAGCACTGTGCTAAATACAGGGGATACAAAAAGAGACAAAAGACAATACCTGCCTTCAAGGATCTCACAATCTAATGGATAAATAATATGTAATAAATGTTTTTTGGTCATTCATGAAGAAACCGAAGCCCACAGGAAGAGCAACTTACCCAATGTCATAGAGAGGAGAAGTGGCGGAGCCAAGATTCAAATCCATCTTCTTTCTCCAAAACCCATCATTATCTCCACTGTACCATTCTGTACCATATGGCCTTCATGGGGAGGTGGGAATGGTAGAAGCTGGAAATAAATAATCTCCTATTCCAATGTTCTGTGATTTGAGGGCAAAGAAAAAGGAAATTTCTAAGAGTTTAGTGATATTCAAAAGCACATTAAATGCAATAGCACCCTCCACTGTTCATTACAGGTAAAAAAGAAAAAAAAAGTTTGCTCTGGTAACACTGTTGGACAGCATGACAAAGTCCAGCTAAAGGAGATCATTCTAATTACAGCAGATTACTTTGTTGTTTGAAGCTCAGGCATTAGTGTATCAGAACATGAGTAAGTGATTGGAAGGGGGCCATTTATTTGAAAAAATAGCAAGAATGACATAAAACGTCAGCTGGTTGTGGATTGTAATTAAGAAGGAAAGCTTAATTTGTCTAAAGTGAGTATTTTATTATGATGTCATCCCAAAGAATGTAAAACCCTTTGTAATGATTATTTCCCCCCCTTTCCATTGCCATTGGAATGGCTCTTGATAGACAAAGGAAAATGAAAATCAGATGCAAATCCTTGGAGGATTCGATCAAGAGATGGAGCAGATTTTGTTTGCTATGATTTAAGATTTTCTTTTGGTCGAATGATAGGATCTGCCACCTTAATGTCCAACTTCTGCATGCTGGGGAGCAGCAACCCTCCCACCCAAAAGAAATATCTTGTGAGCTGAGCACCTTGTTCAAGAGGTGATTCAATCCTATATATAACCATTATGTTGACTCTGTGCTCATGCAAATGGCTTCTAGGACCCTTTGAAGCTAATAGGAATTTTACCTCTATAACAAAGGCCTCTGTTATAGTCTCTTTTTGAAATCTGTAATCGGAATGGGGTAGGTAATAACTGGCATTTACACTGTACTTTAAAATTTGTGTGAAGACTTTACATATTTTCTCATTTGAACCTCACAGCCACATTGATGTTATTATTCTCATTTTGCAGATGGGGAAATTGAGGCTGAGTCACTTGCTCAGGATGATGCTGTTGGTAAGTGTCTGAGGTCAAATTTAAACCCTGGTCTCCTGCCCTCTCCACTCCTCCTCCACTATCTGCTCCACAATTTGAGAGGGAAACATTTAAAAACTTTAAAATGCCAGAGAAGTGTGAACTTTTATGAATAGATATGATACATGAAAATAGAAAATTAATATGATGATGATAATGATGATGACAATAATGATGAAAGGGATGTGGGCAAAATTCTCTGAGCTCCTTGGACTCCCAGGATATGTCTTTTTGGTAGAAATTTCTTTTAAAAAATACAATATAAAATGTAAGAAAGTTGGAAAAGTGCTACTTTTAGGTTCTTTTGAGACTATTCAAGGATAAAGCAAGTTGTTTTTTAAAAACGAATATTTTACCAATACATATTTTTCGACACCTCCATCCCTTATATCTAAGAATAAAACAGGGAAATATTAGTTCAGTAAAATGAACCAACATATCAAAAAAGTCTGAAATTACGTGTAATGTTCCACATTCATAGTCCCCCTCCTCTGCAAAGAAGTGGGGAGAGCTTCTTTCTTCCTATTTCTTCTTTGGGGGTCAAGTTTAGTCATTTTAATTTTGTAGCATCCCGTGTTGACTTTTTTTGTTGTTTTCTTTCCATTTACTTTGTTCTAGATTATCCTAACAAGATGCAAAGGCTTTTTTATACGGGCCCAGGACCACACTGTATTTGTTGTGAAGAACCAGATTAGCAACGTCTGGAGAGGCAAATCGCCAGAAGTTCGGACACCAATGGATAACTCTTATTGGCCAAGGAAATCTCAGGGGATCTAATGTGCTAATAACTGTAGAGCACTTAGTACAATTCCTGACACATAGTAAGTGCTATATAAATGTGAGTAGCTACCTAGCTAAGGTCCCTTCTAGCTCCAAAACTCTATGATTCTATGACTCATCCAGTATTAAAGCGGGGACTCCTAGTCTACGTGTCTTCCTCCCACCTCCTTTACCATATTCAGTAAGGGGCTGTGCCTATCCTTCTAACTCTGTGTCTATAAGCAAAACTGGTGTCTGTGCAGTGATAGACCAACCTAAATTGGAAAGCGTAGAAGCCCATGTAGAGGTATTTCATGAAGGTGGTAGGAAAAATGGCATTACAATCATATTCAAAAAAGGAGATTAAAAAGAATATTCACTGAACCTTCTCCATTTCCCCTCTCCCCCACTTTAAATTGGGAAAGTTAATAACTCTCTTTAGCCTATTAAAACAAGAAGGTTGTCAAGAAGTTATTAGGTTATCTTTTCAGTTGTCTTCTTAAGTTTACATCCATTTGTCTTCTTATTGAGAACAAAGACAAAGACAAAGTCTCATTGAGACAAAGATTTCTATTATACTTGAGTTGCGAGTTTATCAAATAGAATCTGTTCAGTTCGAGGAAGAACTTGTTGTTTTATCATTGGGCTGGAACCCAAGATAACTAGTCTTGGCACTGCCATTAATTAATTATCTGTGTGACCCTGGACAAATTACTTCTCTAGCTGCAAACCTCAGTTTGTTCATTTATAGATGAGCTAAGAAAAGATATCTATAGATGACAGAAGGTCGGACTAGATGGTCTCTAAGGTCCCTACAAGTTCTAGAAGATGCTATACTATGACTTCTAATTTTTTCCAAACTTACCTTTGAGCTCAGCCTGCCTTTCATATACTAATTTATACCAAAGCATTATGAACTAATATATTCTCTAATAGATCAAAAATTTTCATTTGGTTAGTTAAATTTTCTTTAGAGTCATAGTCTCCAGGAATCTTTTCATCTGAATATTTTTATTTCAAAACTATTTTATCACCTAAATGTAATCTATTGCAAAATAATTAGCTATTCTAAGCCCTGTTTGTATTATAGCTATGAAAACTGAACCAAAAAAGTTAACTGTTCATAAATTGAATAAATCATTATCAACTTTGTAGATACTAGTCATAAGGCAACTAGGTTAAATGAACTGGTCAGTTCATGTCTTCTCAACTAATTAGACAAAAAAAGCAGCTTTAAGTTTACTGAGTTACAAAAAAAAGACATAAATGATAGCACAATAATAATGGGAGACCTTAGTGTTCATATCTCTGAACTGGACAACTCTAATAGGAAAATAAACAAAAAGGAATATATAGGACTGGAAAATTTGAAGAGTTTAGAGATAAATAATCTATGGCAACTTCAGAATGAGAATACTAAGAATATACTAATTTATCAGCACCAGATATACCTTTACAAAAAAGACTAGACCTAGACTACAAAGAAATTGAAAATAAATGTAAAAAGCAGCAATACTAAATATGCCCCTTATAGATCATGTTGTAATAAAAGTAATAATCAATACAGGGAGAACAAGCAAAAGGCTTTTGTTTAAATGGAGACATAATAAAGAAATTCTGAACGAATGGGCAAAAAAATCACGGAAACAAATGATAATTATGACAGACAATGATAATTATAAAACCATGTATCAAAAAGATGTGATGCAGCTAAAGCAGTCCTCAGAGGAAAAATTGTATACCTCAAAACATTCATTAACAAAAGAAAGGATTGATAAACTGACTATGCAATTTAAAAATTAGAAAACCAACAATAAACACAAGTAAGTGATAAAGAGGCATACTTAAACCAAAATCAACCCGTATACATTGAACCAGAAAATATAAATTACCTTGGAACGAATCTTATATATGACAAAAATTTCTAGGAAAACTAGAAAGCAGTCCAGAAGAAATTAGGTTTAGATCAAAATCTTAAGCCACTATGCCATACTAATGGTATGTGACCTGAACATTTAACATATCTCCATAAATATTAGTTGAAAAGCAAATCAGTACTTGGGGGAAAATTCTTAATCAAACAAGGAAAAAAGGCAATTACAAAATATGAAATAGCTAATTTTGGTTATTTTCATTTAATCAACAAACATTTATTAAGCACTTACCATAGATGTAGTCTTTGAGAATCCAAACATCAGATTAGATCTTTAGAATGACAGTTCATTCTACTCTTGAACAACAAACAGGTGGATAAAATGATATCAATATGACTTATTTTTGGAGGGGGGAGGGCAAGGCAAGGTCACACAGCTAGTAAGTGTGTCAAGTGTTTAAGGCTGTATTTGAACTCAGGTCCTCCTGACTCCAGGGCCATTGCTGTATTCACCACCCGGCTGCCACTGATATCAATATGATTGATTCCTATGGCTGGGATGACTTTCTTTTTGAATTATAAATACTCAAAATAGATATTTGCATATTTTAGTGATATAGATGGAAAGTTTCTCATTAAAACTTGTAGTGAGAATTATTTAAAGTCCTAAGCTGGGTATAGTTAGTATTTTCACTTGAATATCTAAACTAGGTAATCTTTCAAAATTCATATTTATTTTATCTTCATGAAGATCACATTCTCTTCTTTCTGCCTCTTCTCCCTAGTTCCCAGGAAGTCAAGAGAAATAACACCCTTATTACAAATGTGTATAGTAAGCACAATGAATCCCCACATTGGTCAAATTAAAAAACAGTCTCACTTTGCATTCTGAGTCCATCATCTCTCTATCAAGAGGTGAGTGGGGCATCATGTTTCATCACAAGCCCTCTGGAATTGCATGTGATCATTGTGTTGGTCAGTCTGTATATTCTTTTTACTGCTCGTGTAGGTAGTTAATTGCCCTACTACCAAGCCATCCATCCTCCTCTTGATCAACCTGTCCACTTGCCAAGCTGTGTGACTATGGGCAATTGGCTTTACTTCTCTGAGTGTTTTAGTTTCCTTATTTATAAATGGATATAGGACTACTTATGCTATCTATGTACCAATGATTTTTTGAGGAAATTTTTCAAAAGTAGAAATTTAAAGCACAGAGAAAATTTATCTCTGCTTTGATACTCACTAGCTTTTCTCATGGCTAGTACAAGTCACTTAAACCAGCTAAACCTCTGTCTCCTCACCTTTAAACCGGGGGTATTGATACTTGTACTTGCAGGGATGTTGTCTGAGAAGGGTTTTGGGAGGTCTAGACCTGTGATTTCATTGTCGTAAGGAAAGCTTCCTAGCAGGAAATTGCCTTTGCCAGCACAGACCAGCAATACTTTTCGAGTTACTTGGGGGCATGGAGAGGGTAAGTGACTGCCCTGGATCACATAAGCAGTATATGTCAGGAGCAGGACTTCAAGCTAGGTCTTCCTGACTAGGAACTAGGAACTACACTCTGAGGTCTGCCCTCAGAGTTCGTAAACCTCAAGGTATTACAAATTCGAGTTGTTATTTTTATAACAATAATTATTATTACTTAGCACTGTTAGTGTGAAAGGCAACATAGGATTTTTTTGTTCAGTTTTCCTAGTAGTGGCAAAGATCATGTGCAAAAGTTGAAAGTTTCCTTTGTGATCAATTTCCCTAAGTTTCATAGAGCAGTTCACATTTTATTGAGATTCTTGACAAAAGCCACCGAGGAATGTAATACAGACAGGGCACTGGTTCAGAACTAGCTCAGTTCTGTGGGGAGAGAGTCCAAAGATGTCAAGTAGTTTTCAGGTTCAAATTGATGGCAATAGCCGGAACACCTGAACTCTTGCAAAGACAGACAACATGGCAGTGACAAAGACTGACTCCCTAGGCTCTAGCAGGTGGCTGCCATCACCCATTTGATAACCTACTTAGGGTCTGAGAGGGATGCCAGAGAAAGTTTCCTTTCCTTTTCTTTCGAAAAGCAGAAGGGGAGCAAGCACTGAAACAAACTCATTGGGCTGGTTTTGTCATTCAGTAAAAAGTTACCAACCCATACCCATTTACTAAAAAGAAAACAATAAAAGTTGATCACATTTTAGACATCATGGAGCACATGCACTGCAGCAAAGACTGAAATAAGCCATTTAGACTTTTTTTTTTTAGAATTCAGGGACTGGATAATAAACATATAATCAGAGCTGATTAAGAATAATCATTGATATATATAGCAGTCTATAGCCTATCAAATATTTTTTGCATGAATTCCATTCAACAAGCATTTATTAAGCATACATTTGTTTTCACTACTTTTATATACTGAGGACCCAAAGGTAAAAGTAAAAGTCTTTTCTCTCATGGAATTTTTTTTCCGTGGAGAAAGAAAAACAAAAACATAAGGGACAGATAAGTAAACACAAAATATAGACAAAATAGAATGATTTTTCTCAGCATTAGATTGTAAGCTCCTTGAGGTTGGAGACTGTCCTTTGCCTCTTTTTGTGTCCCCAGCACTTAGCATGGTGCCTGGCACATAGTAGGTGCTTAATAAATGTTTATTGAATTGTTCTATAATTTATAGTATTAGATAACTGTCTGAGGCGCAGATGACTTAACCTCTGTTAAGTAACTTGCTCAGGGTCACACATATTATTTGTCAGAGACTTGAAGCCAGATTTTCCTGACTTCGTGGTCAGCTCTCTGTTTATTAGTTCCTTAGCATCCACATTGGTTCTTTAGTTGGCTCCCTAATGGGACCACAGGATCATAGGTCCTAGATTATAGCTGGAAGAGACCTTAGGAGAATCAGGTACAAACTGCCTCATTTTACAGCCGAGGAAACTTAAGCCATAAGGGGTTAAATGCCTCGTCCCAGGGTCACACAGATGTGCCACAGCTGCCTCTCTAGTATTTTTTCAATGCCAGTATACTGTGTGTGTATATATATAGATATACCTTTCCATGTCATTTAGCATCATACAATGACAATGTATAGCACACAATAACAATGACTAAAGCCATAATTAGCTATTTGGGCAAGGGGCAAAAAATTCCAAATATTTAAGACATAATCTATTGAGTAATTGAGAAGACACTACAGGTAACTCCCATAATGGGAGACAGAGGCACAAAGACATTGCAAAGTTGTTGCTGGAGAGAACACTTGGCTGGGGGGGAGGGAGGGGTTGGAGGGAGAAGCAGGAAGAAAAAAATATGGGGATAGTAGGGCAAAGTTTGGGGAGAAGCTCATCTGGAGTACTGTTCCTGTGGGGAGGAAGGTACCATCTGATAGCTTCTAGGTGGCTCAGTGGATAGAAGTGTAGACCTGGAATCTGGAAGACCTGAGTTCAAATCCAGCCTCAGATACTTAGTAGTTGTGTGACCCTGGGGAAATCACTTAACCTCAGTTTCCTTGTAGGTAAAATGGGTATAATAATAGCACCTACCTCCCAAGGTTGTTACGAGGATCAAAGGAGATAATTATTATAAAGTGTTTAGCACAATGTCTGGCCCATAGTAAGCACTATACAAATGTTAGCAATTATTATTTATCTATCTCTTCATTCATTTGTTTGTTTGTTTATTGCTAACTAGGCACTAAGTGTGGTTGCTTCTGTGTTGAAGTACTATACTTGCCGTCAATGCCCTTTACATTTCAGCACTCTGGGACAAAGCTCTGGTAGGCCCATCTTACATTTGGTTGTGACAATGCTATACAGACACCTCTAGTAGTAACATGCCAACAAAGAGGACTCCAAAACAACTTTTATAAAGAAATTCCTTTATTTTGGACTGGTTAGATTCTGGGAACACATAAACATATATGAGTCTGTTTTTTTTAAAAATGTGATTACCCAACCAGAGAAGGTGGAATGTATATTTCCCCCTACAATGCATCTTCATTTGAATTTTCTCAGCAAAGCAGCCTAGATGCTTTTGTGAAAGGGGAAAAAGAGATGCAAACGTGCCTGGACACATAATGAGATATTTTCAATTTGGCTTCTCCAGGAGGCCCTTCCCTTCCTGAGTATATCACCCTGTGGAATATAAAATTCCTCATGGTGAATTAATCATTTCCCTAATACATAAGCTACTTTTCAAAGTAAAAAATTCCAACCCTCGCCTCACTTCTGGGCAAAGTCCTAAACCCTTCTTAGTAGCATCTGCTTCCCAAATCACATGTGTCAGGCAGCCCACATTTCCTTAGTGCAATCATGAGGAAATGCTTCTTTTTGGACCTTCAGCTTTTGCTCTTTGGTGTGCCAATGATGGGGGGAAGATTCTGCCAGTATTTTGATTAAGGCAGGGTGTGGGAACCTAGTCTTGCAATAAAATGACAGGAACCTCCAAGTAGGGTCATAGAAAAGAGGGCTATTCACTTTTCCCACCCATGTAGCCAACGTGAAACTCGACTCTCCAAAGAGCCAAGGAAAGCTAGCCTGCCTTAAGTGTAGTGTCAAGAATCCTTAATCTCTTGAAGATTATCTTTAATTAATCATGTTCTAATAATGGACAACAATGACAATACTGTGTGTCTTCCACAGTTAGCATTTCCTTACTGAAAGAAGATGAAGCATTTCCTTGGAACTGTACTATGGAAGACTTAATAAGTGCTTTTGGATGCGTGTAATACCACAGAGAAAGTATAACGTATTGGACTTTGGAGTCAAAGTACATGTGTTCAAGTACTAGATTGCTAACTTTGTGATGTGGGCAAAATCACTTAACCTCTATATGCCTCAGTTTCCTCATCTAGGGGGCTTCTAAAGTCCCATCTGATTCCAAGTGTGTGATACTAATAACTTACATATGTATACTGTTTTATCCTTTTCAATGGCCTTTACTAATACATACCATTATCTTATTTGATTCTTGCAACGACTTTGTGGGCAAAGACAAATATTATGGTCTCCACTTGGAAACTGAGTCTAAAAGAAGTCAAACAGTTTATTGAAGGCTACACATCTAGTAAATGGCAAGGGCTGAGACCAGAACCTAAGGCTTCTGACTTCAAGTCCAGTAGTCTTTTCCACTATAATATGCCCTTATCTTCAGCGGAGACAAAAGGGTCAAAGTATGACATCACTGATGGAGCTTTTCAGGAGCAATTTGAAGGAAGAGAGGTAGGCAGTTTGGTATATGCTGGGTACATGGATAGGGGACACAGTTTCAGACCTAAGACATAATTTTAAAAAATCACAGAAAAGAGGAAATAAGAAAATATAAGATTATGCCAATATTTATTAAGCATCCTATAATTATCACTGCCAATTAATATTTATTAATGTTGTTTTCTCTTTGATTAGAGGCATTAAATGACATGCAGATGCCCTAGTTGTCCTTCTTTGCCTATTAGCGCATCTTCCCTCCAGACAAAGCAGAGTGTTCCCTAACCAACTTCGTGCTTTCTGGTTTTACACTTTCCCACCTCAGTGTCTTTGCTGTGTGCCAGTTCTTCCAGCCAGGAATACTCATCCCCTATCTCTCCATTTATGCCAAGGTTGCCTATTTTTCTGAAGTCCAGCTCAAATCTTCCTTCCTCATAAAACCTTCCTTGACCTCTTCAGCTTAAAGAGATCTCTCCTGAATATCAATTGTAATTATTTCCTTGGCAACTCCTTTAGTAATTAATTAGGTCAATTCATATCCTAGAGAGATAAAGTGACAGGTCCAACAAAACACAAGTTAGTGGAAGAAACAAAAAGTCAGTTCTCTTGACTCCCATTCCAGGAGACCACATTGCTTGTCTGCCCAAACAGATTAGAGTCCAGTGGCCATGTCTTATGTTTCTTTGTATTCCTCAGAGTACCTAATACACAGTGCCTTTCACAAATTGTTTTAATTTGATTTGATTTGTCACAGTGCAGGAAAATAGCTAACTTGCTGAGTTATTCTCTCCAATATCCAGGTGTATGAATTTGGGTTAGATAGGTAGATGTGGGGACATGAGTCTAGATAGGTCCATAGCCCCTTTAAACTTGAGGAAGACACTTAGCTTCATCTTCTTAAGCTCAAAAAGGAAAACCTTTTGAAGAGAGAGTAGGTAGTAAGGAAGTGGAGGTCCTAGGTAGGGGCAACCCTTTCAAGTTTAGAAGTCACAATAATAAAAAAAGTTAATAGTAATCTGAAAGATAATAGGATAGATGGATTGTAGCTGGATGGAGTTAAAGGGTCAAGGGAAAGATGGAGAACACCTGAGTATGTTAGTACATTTTTAGGCAAATGGGAGAGAGAAGGATTGAAGATGCAAGAAAGAGAAGGGATAACTGTTACCAAAAGATTCTGTGAGAATGAAGAAAGCAGATGGGGATGATGAATGGATGAAAGAGAAAAATGCTTTGTAAACCTTAAAGTGCTATATAAATGTGAGTTACTGTTATTAACAGCAACAAATTCTTATTGACTACTTTCTACGTGCAAAGAAAAATTTATTAAACTCAGAGTAGGTACAAGAAAAATGATCACATTCTCTTTTTCTTAAATGGAAAATGTGATTTGGTTGGGAACAGTGGACATAGCCCCGAGCTCTGATTAACCAAGTAGAAGTATGTATTCTTTGGTGTCCAAGTAGGCACAAGGAGGGTAAACATCAAATCGTAGCAATTTCTTTGGATTTGATGTGAAAAACTAAGAACGATCTTTTGTGGCATAAGCTATGGTACTGTTATTTTGAATGTTATATCACACACGGACACTAATAAGACTCCAAACCTAATGGCTTTCTGCTCCCATGAAACTATTTGGCTAACAGTTATCCAGGTCATTGCTTCCATACTAGGAGGGAAAGAGGATGCCAAGCCTGAGAAACCAGGTTCTCTAAATTCTCTAAGTGGAATTATTTGGAATGCTGCGTTGCTCCTATCTTTACCAATAGGAGAAATGCAACCCCATTTTTTTATAGTCATAAAAGGTTTAGCTCAAGATCACATAAAGGTTTGTTCAGAAGCAAAGCCTTAATGGCTCCAGATTTTTTTTCTTCTTCATAGAAATTTTTAAGCCTATAAACCATGATTTGGAAACATTTCTTGGAAATAATAAAACCAAACTCAAAACCATTTCAAATGCAACTTAAGAGAAGAAAAGAATCTTAAAATCTACCTTCATAATTCAATCCATGCACATTTCTCTCCTATGTCCCTGAATAAAATAGATTCGAGATTGGATTAGGTGAAATCTTGCGGCATTTCTGAGAGATGCTTTTTCCATTGGGTTGTTGCTTCAACTACCCATAATCCTTAATGTAAACAGGCTAGATACCATGTAAACCCATTCGGAGTCCTACTTTAAATTTAATGTGTCCCTTTCTTATTTTCAATACAGAAATTCTAGAAGTTCATTTTTTATTAGCTCAGCCATCCAGTGTTCTTAGTTTCATGAATTGATCAACCAGTAGAACTTGTCCATTAGCATGCATTTCTTAGTCAGATTATACAAACAGGCAATAACTTGGTCCCAGAATTGAACAAGAGAAGGAAAGTAGCAGGGATTGTTTTTGGGAAGTTGCAAAACTCCTTTAATGACCCCAAGATTTTAATGGAAATAAAGTCCTATCTTTTTAATGCTAACATTCTACCAGTGTTGCTATATGCCAGCAAGACATGGAACACCAAGTCTTTAAAATTTTTCAAACAAATGTTACACACAGAACAATGAAGTGGCATATTGTGGGTATGAGGTTATAACATATAACTAATCAGGAACTTTGAATAAAAACAAGAATAATAACATCAAAGAATTGTGTAATAAGAGGAGAAGATAGTCTGGCTACATAGTGAGAGAAGGAATTTCTAATAAACAGCTTGAATGTTCAGCTAGTACTCTGTGATGCTAGGAGAAAGTGAAGTCCTCTAAAACAAGGGGCAAGCCTCCTGTGATGGACTTATGGGAGGACATGAATAAGAATTGCACAGGATGAGAAGACACAGATGAGTTGCAATCAATATCATTGGAGAGAACTCTCCAGATGAATCAGATTGCAGATCTGTTTGATTATATGGGTTCTTGGTTTTGCTTCATATAAAGACTAGGGGCTTATTCACCTCTTTCTAAAGGAAGGGAGATTATTAAATAATCTACTAATATTGATTGGATCCTTCTAGGCACAGGATACTGTGCTAGGATGGAGGGAATACAAGAATCAATTAAACATAGTCTTTCTCTCAAGGAATTTACATTCTAGATTGAGATACAAGACACACATAGACAACCCATAACACAAGGAAGAATACGGTAATGCCAATGATTAGCACAGATAATCAGTACTGCAGGAAATCAGAGGAAGATATGAGTTGAGCCACAAACAAGAGTAATCAGGGAAGGTTTTGGTTGGGCCTTGAAGGATGAACAAGAATTGGACAGTTGGAGAGGGTTAAGGTGAGAGAGAGAGATTGTTGAATTGTTGAATTGAGTGGGGGACTACTTGGTCCAGTTAACCATGGGAAGGAAGAAAAGTGGAAAATACCACTCATAAGCATTCAGGTAGGGATGGGTAGAAAAAGTTAGGGGGAGGAATTTATGGTAATTCTACTCTAAGTTATATGAGTAAAGTTATCTTACTCAGAGCAGCCCACAGCAGTACAATGTTCTTTTCTCCAAGATTTTGGAAACAGGTTGCTAATTTGTATAGATTGACTGCAGCTATTTATTTGAGTTTTATAATAGCATCCTCTCTGATTAAGTCATCCCAGGGCACCAGTACAAAGGAATAGTAAGTAGTTAATCGAAATACATAACCAGTATAAAATTACCAGTATAAAAATCAGTAAGACATCATTTAAAAGATCTGTCTTGCAAAAGCAAACCAAGCCTGAAAGGTTATATTGTCTTGGCCAAAGGCATGGTTACAAAAGTAGAGCAGGGGAATTCAATCTAATATAACTCGATCTGTGTTCCAATGATGAGGGCCCACTGCATCTATTTTATTTTGACATAGAGTGGTTAGCTTAAGTACAAATGTTTGATAATAACAGTGCATATGGTGTGATTGGGAATATTAGTCTAGTTCGCTATCTCAGAATCTAACGTACATCATACGGTGGTGATAAATAATATCTTGGCCTTAATCATTCAATCACAGCCGATTTCCATTAAAACATTGCATGGATCAACTCAGAAAAGCTGTATCAGGCTCTGATACAGTGTCCAGATGTTCTGCTTTTGTCAATTTCTAATGAACTTTCTTTGTGTTTTTGTCACTTAACATTTGTGAGTCCTGCCCAAGGGCTGTAGAGTGCGATGTCCTCACCATCTGATGTCAATTCTTCAAAGAAGGCCCCCTCCTCACCACCGAATATTGAGTCCCTGTTGGAAAGGTTGCAAATTGGATCAGCCTGGCAGAAACCACAGGCCAGCCTGGAAGCAATATTCCTGCACTCACACCAATGCACAGAGTAAGGAAGAATTCTTGAGATTCTTTTACTGATTTGACAACACTGAAATAGTAGAGACAGAGGGCAGCTTCCATGTTCTCTAGGATTTAGTTTTTATGAAGTCTGTTCTTAGAAGCAAGGAAGAAGTGGAAATCTAATTCATTTGGATCTGTCTCTCACAGGATAGATGTTTTTTAATGAAAGGTCCCTAATTGTAGTACGAGCCACATTTGTCTCTCATGATTGGGTGGTCCTTTAAAAGAAATCCACTGATTATTTTGTAACTGATTACATGATTAGCGGAGGACAGTACTGATGGAAGACTAGAGTTTTGAGCAAGTTGCTCAAACGTGTAGAGAGAATAAGAAACAAAGACAGGAAAAGAACTCAGATCAAAAAGGTGGGAATCAGGTATCTTAATAAAGGAATTATTCATTCATTACCATTTATTGCTGCCTATTGTATGCAAAGCAATGACTGTGCTGGGTCCCAGAGTTCCAACAATAATCATTTAGACATGGTCTCTGTTCTCATGGAGCCTACAGATAAGAGTCTAATTTGGAGATAGGATCAAAGTATCTGTATTTCAATGGGCAAAGGCCTGAAACTGAGAAATTATATAAATAATCATAATAATTCTCTTTTTCTCTTTATAACAGATAGGGAGTGCTGTGACCAGCTGACTGGCCCTCTCAGTCCCTCCACTGTACTTTTAACACATGTCATGGACATTATCCAATGCCAGGGGGGCCACTCTGGGAGCATTTAATTACTTTGTATTTGTATTTATTCACTAATAATTCCTACTCTCTGTGCTACTCATTGTCATATTTATTTGTGTACTTATTCCCCACTCACCAACTATTATAATTTAAGTTCTTTGTGAGTATGGATTGTTGCATTCTTTGTATTTGTATGCTCAGCACTATGCACAGTATCTGACACTCAGTAGGTATTTAATATATGCTTGTTAATAGATTTATAACTAACCTAGTTCTAAGGGCCTCTTTTGAAGGCTCTATGGCATTGGCTCTGACTGGCCCTTAGGCTCTACCCTTCGTGGGTGGTGTCCCAGGTTCTTGCATCAGTCTAGGATTTGATGTGTGAATCATTCAATCAGATCACAGCTTGCTCCCATTCTTCTATCCTACTTTAAGAAAATCCTGATTTTCTTTTTTTTGTTTGTTCCTCTGTCTGTCCCAGGGCTTTATCTTTCCTTCTATTCCTCTTAGACACCAGTGTTGGCCTAGTATTTGGACAGGAAAGTTATATCTAACTTCATGTCATTTTAGAGCTGTGGCAGAGATCTTTCCATCCAACCCTTTGGTTGTTGTTGTCATCCATTTTTTGTTCTTGAAGAGGACCAATGACCTCATGAGGGTGATGCCTGGACTTGTAAGTGAATTGAATTTAAGTGAGCCAAAGCTGCACAAAGCCATCAGCCTACTCTCTCCTCCAGGCATCAGAGTCCAGTGGCAAGACATAAATCTAGGTGATTGGCGATGGCCCACATCCAGCCTTTTTATTTTATAATTGAAGGAACTAAGGCTCATTGAGGTTAAGAGATTTTCTCTAGTTAATACAGCCTGTTACAGAGTTGGATCTAGAATCCACGTTTCCTGACTTCCAGTTTCATGCTGTTTTTCCTATTCATCCTTTGCCAGAGGCCTATCCTCTGTCCTCCAACAGAATCCCACCCAGTTTATCACTGTAATGTCCTGTTTGTCCTAGCTTGAAGAAAGGAACCTACAGTTTAATGGAGGTGACAAACTGATGAAAATGTGATCAAGCAATCTACACTTAACCATCCATTGTCAGATGGGGGTTGAATGGGGTGTTGTGATTCCAATTGGGTTTAATAGTCACTGGGGAAAGTTTCTTGGAGGGAGGACTTGATCAGAGACCTTGAGAATGAGTGGGATGTGGTTTGGCATATGGGAGGAATAGAAACATTCTATGCACGAGTGAGTGGCTGTCAATTAGTCACACTCTATCAAAAGTCCTGGTTCCAATCTTGGCTTATCTTTAACACCCTGTCTGAGCTTAATCCAAACAATAGAAAGGGAAAGAAAACTTTTGGTTTGGAAATATTTGCCTCCCAACTTAAATAACTAAGGGTGGCCTAGTTAGTCATCAGCAAGCCAGGGCTCTTCAATTCAATTAGAAAATCTTTATTAAGTACGTACTACATTTAGGTCTCACAGCCAGGCACCAGAGCACGTAAAAAGGCAAACAAGACTAATTCGCTGTCCTCAAAGAGTTTAACATCTAGTAGGGCAGATAAGACGTGTACACAAATAACCAAAATGCCATACAGAGATAGAAAGGAGGAATCATTGCCAACTGGAGGTAGCTGGAAAGGCTGACAATAGAACTGAGCTCTCCTCCTATAATTCTGCAACCTCTGCCTTTGTCTGGTTTGTAAATTATCTGTCTCCCTCTCCTCTCAGCAAAAAGTTCTTTTGCTATTCCTTCCCTGTGTAGTCAAGTTGAGAATCAGAAGTCAAATTTCAAAATCTGCACACCAAACCTTCTTAATTCTCTTTCTTGAAATACATGAGTAATATGGAAAAAGTCCTCCAAACTCCAGTTTTTGAGTGGAGTTGAAAAGACTAAACTTTGGAGGGTGGGGGTAAGAAACATTCCCTTATGGAATGGCCAAATCGATAGGTGAATTCTTTATTGCCATTTTTTTTACTGATATCTTTTTTGTTTGGCATCACCTTAGTTTCCCAATATATTCCTGCTCCTCCCCCAACCAGAGAATCTTCCCTTATAATGAGTAAAAGGGAAAGGGAGGAAAAAGCAGGCCTGAAAAATTTACCATCACATCACTCAAGTGCAATAGTATTTGGTGTGTCCCTAGTTCTTCACTTCTACAAAGAAGGGAGAGTGATGCATTCTCATATCTATTTATTCGAAGTCAAGCTTGGCCATCATAATTTACTCAGCATTCCATTCTGAATTTTGTGGTGGCTATCCTGTTCACTTACATTGTTTTAGAGTGAGCTCTTTATTGGGCCAAAAAGCACTTTTAACCTGACAAAGAATTTGTAGAGAGAACTCCAGCACCCAGAGGCAAGTTGGACTATATGGGCCCTGAGGTTCCTTCTCATTGGAAGATTGAATGTAATGCAAAAGAATAAAAGCCATGATACTGAGTTAAGTTCTAAAAACCCCAGCATCTCAAACAACTCAAGATTAAAATACTAGAATCTCAAAGAATAAATCACAAGATCAGAATATCTGACTGTAAAATGCTTCTTTTCCTCCAGGTTGTCCTTTTCAATTCCATTCCTGTGTGGGTATGAGGAGGGGAGCTGACAACCTATTCCAGAGAAGAGGGGGTGATGGTGGTGGAGTACTACTCTTGATTTGCTTCCATTTTCCCTCCCTGTTCTTTTTGGATTTCTAGGGGGCCAGGAAAACGGTGTGACTGAGTTTGGCACATCAGCAGAGCATCCCTGTGTGAGTGAGCAGGGCTTAAGATATTCTCTCTCCCTTTCCTAATGCATCAATGTTGGGATGCATGGATATGTGATACGATTAATAAATAATCATGATAAAATAGAGCTCATGATGCAGTCTGGCTAGAAAAAAATACACGAATTTTGAAAGCCCAGCTGCTTCCTCACCCCAGGGAACTCTCAAATATTTTGTCTTTTCAAGGTGAAGCTTCGCTGCATAGGGATTCAGCTGCTTTTTTTTTTTACTCATTACCCTTTATGTTTTTAAGCATTCTTATATCCAGTTTATATAGCAAAGGCTTCTTGCCAAGAAGTTTCCATTCACTGCACTGCCATTTGGTGCCATGCTTGCTGTAGGGTTTGTTCCTTCCATTTTTTTCTCCCCATTTCTCTAAAAAATACAGTTAATTGATGCTGAATTAGACCACAAAAGCCTATTATTGGACGTGATGGAATACAGAAGGATTTATGAGCTGGATTTTTCTTCTTCAAGAGTTACAAGCTAACCCCAAATTATAGTAAGAATTTTCAAGATTCAATAATTAAAAGCAAAAGTCAGTCCCTATGGAAAGAAAGAGCAAGGTCTGGAAGATATCCCTCAAATTGAAACAGACTGTGTAACTCCCAAATATTATGGATACAAATTAGCTACATTTGATCACTGGCTCTTGTTTATCCTAATTGTGTTCATTTCTGTGGCTTTCTCCTCCATTTTGTTTAGAGCACACTTGGTTAGCAGTACTGGATTTGAGATCCGGTTGCAGTGGCACAGTAATAAGGTTTCAGATTACATTTGAGGAGAAAAAAAAAAAGGGATGCCTTTTGTCATGAGATATGCGGTTTCCCTTGGAGAACATTGACAGAAATCTTATAACTTTGGACCAAAAAAAACCCCCAACAAATTGTGTTATGGAAAATATGTTACTTGCCTTTTAGGGATAGACAGGAACCTCAGAAAGATTTAGTTTGAGCTGTAAAGCATCCAGGAATTAAGGTCTTATCTAAAACTTATGCAAACTTTCCAGACCACTCTAGTTGAGAAATTGGGTTGGAAATCTCCTGAGAAGTCACTTTCCCACAAGATTTCTGATACTTCTTGGTTCCGAATGGGTGAGAAATATGGCAAGAATGTATCATGTCCCCAAGTCTCCTTTGTCCTTTTTTGTCTGGTTGTAGGTGAAAGGGGGAAACAGAAGGGTGCAAACATATGAACAAACAACTATCCCCAAAGGGAATCATTTCTGAGTTTTAGGGCTATGTTAGTCTGTATTGTGAGGGAACATTTAAGTTCATCTCTTCTTTTCTCCAAATTCTCCTGCCTGTTCCCAGAACCTCTGCCTGCAATGAATGTGGCACATATTATTACAGTGGACATTTTGGCAAGCTTTCCCCCCTGGAGACCTGGCCTCAAATTTTGGCTTAGGTCAGAATTAAAAATGAGCTGGTGGTCTTGACCTAGTCTCTTGTGGGCATCTGTCCACATCTCTTTCCCTCTTTCACTCTCTCTCTCACACACAAACAGAGCAACCCACAGTCTTACTGTGTGCCGTTGGCAGGCTTTTCCCAGGAAAGTCCCGGTGCTGAAATGGAAGAGGTGCTCTGGGTCACAGACTTCGCTTGCAATAGCAGAACTGTGTGTGGGAGGCTGGCCATGTCTCTGCCTTCCTAATGGTTGACTTTGGCCAACTGTTCATCCTTTGTTCACCAAGAGCCTTGCATTTCTAAAACCTTGGCAAAAAGGCTGTGGGATGAGAGTTTTCTATACAGAATCACATCCTCCCACCTCAAACAGCATGGAAACTGAGTCATGTATGTAGTATCAAGTACGGTTTTGGTTGATGGATGTATGCGGTATGTATGTGTTGGGGCAATGGGGAGAGGGCGTTGCTAATGCATAGGTGAAGAGCTGCTGCCCTGATGCAGGCTGAGAATTCCTGCACCAATCTATTCCTGTGACAAATCAGATTTACTCCCAAGTGGTCATTTCCCAGGGAAACACATTTCATTTCCTTGTCCATTATGCAAATGATAAAGTAAACACAACCCTTAATGTGTCTAGCCCAAAAGGCCAACAGCAGCAGCCTGAGTGCCCCAGACACAGTTCCTGTTATGGCCCAGGCTGTGCGACTGGTATGTTAGCTTTCGAATGCCAGAACTGAAGGAGCCCATTTTTATTCTGTTGGTCCCTCCTGAGGTGAGGCTCAGAGACTCATTCCAGGACTTCTTCCATTTATGGGATACTTTTAATTCCATCTGATTTTCTATCATTGGAGGCACTGGGGGCCAAGGTTTTAGGGGGAGTGTCTTTGATGGAAAGTCATTAGTTTTTTTCAGGGCATGATTTCAAAACTGTAGATTTAAGGAATAGATTTTCTGCTCATCTAGCTTAGCTCCATCTCAAAGGCTCCTCTTACTGGACCATGAGGCAAATCCTGTGGAGTCTAATAATATTTATATTGTTGTCTATTCCAAGAGAGGGAAGGGGTTGGCTTGGCGGGGGTAAAGGAATAACTAGTTAAGAAAATTTCCACTCAAAATGTTGGCTCTCCCATGAGAGGGGGGCAGAGAGAAATGCAGGCATGAAGGTTTGTACAAGTTTTCAATCTCTTTATGAGGGTAATTTGTTTAAAATTCTCCTAACTTCATATTATGTGGCTTCAAAATGGGACTCCTTTTAAATGATGACCATATACCTACTCTTGAATTTCCCACTTTAAAGAATATAATTTGTAATGTCAGAGACTCCTTGCTGGATTTCTTTCCTCATAGTGATCTGTTTATCACTCTGTTTTTTGGGGTCGCTCAAAGTAAATTCAGCTTAAAGAGGCACACAAAAAACTTCTGAGATAAAAGGTGAAATTTTCTGTGGGCTCGTATTGTTTTATTATGTCTATAATGTAGAAGTGGACTAGTATAAATTAAGAAGAAAGAAAAGGACACTAATGATAAGCTGTGACCAAAATCTAGTGCCTATTTAACTTTAAATGGAACCTACTTGTTATAGAATTTAAGGTTAGAAAAATCCTAGAATCTTATACGGATCCTTAAAAATCATCCAATCCAGTCTGAACCTAATGCCTTATAGAGTCAGCTAGTTCAACCTCTCTCAAATTACATATAAATTAACCCAGAATATGTTGAATTAATCTCTCTCTTTTTTTTACAAATCTTAAGGGGAAAGTTATATAATCAATATCTAATAAATAATAACCACGTTGGTATAGTATAAAGTCAGTTAATAATGAGCAATTATCTGATTTGCCACTGATTTTAACTGCATTCCCATCTAAAGCCTGATACCTCATTTTGGGATGAGAGTGCTTTTGAGTTCTATGCCAGATAGAAGCCCAGATCTGCATTTAGAAAGAGGAAGGAGTTCAAATCTCACCTCTGATACTTATTAGCAATACAATCATGTACAAGTAATTTAATCTTTCTGAGCCATTCAGGTAACTCTCAATGACTTTGTAAAGCAAAGGTGTCAAATACATATCTCGAGACGCCCCCAAGTGATGAGCGAACCAGATTAAAATGCAATTGGGAAATATTTAACAAAATAAATAAAAATACAATAAAACACATATAATGTTATCATGTGGTTCTAAGTCAGGCCTGCAGGGATCCTTATATACAATGGCTTCTATTTCTATTTGAGTTTGACACCAGTTCTGTAAAGTATAGACAGTTTGCGATTGGCCTTGGTGGAAGGATAATAGCTTTAGGGCTGGTAGGGGCCTCAGAGATCATGTGGTCCAATCAATGAAATCACAGGTCCTGGTTGTATTAGCACTGCATAATCTCTGTTAGAAAGTCTTTAGGTATGGGCCTGGTGATGGACTTTGCATCTGTCCTCCAAGGACCAGCCTTGGAGGTTCAGATAAACACCCTCGTCAAGTTGTTATAAATTCATTGAGGGAAGGTTGGCCAACAGGTGATGAGGTACTGGAAAGGATTAGGAGCTATATTGGTGAAGGAGCTACCCACATCAATGAAAGTATTGATCATCCAAAGCATCAAAGTATGTTGGAACATGTAGATACTTTAAAGCACATATGTTGATCTAAATTATTGGGATTCATCCTTTAACTAGTGCAAACTTAATTGGTAAATCCTAGAATTTCCAATTCTCTTTGTGTTTTGTTAACTAGGCCTTACACTTGAGAGCAATGGTACTTACAATTATGTGCTTCTGGAACCACATTTGCAATCTCCATTAATGAAAGAATCACATGGCCACTGAGTACTCTGTACAGTATGGTATATCTATCTATCTATCTAGATATATATATATATGTATATATATGTATATATATAGATGTATGTGTATATATATATATATGCTAGTTTAATGTAATGTGCTACTATGAAGGTAATTCGTGAAAAGATCAACATAAGCTTTAATATGAGTGCCACAGGCCAAGGGTCTCTTGTGTTTAGGTATCTCACATTGCTCTAATTTAGACCCATTTTTTTTTCATCCCTCCATGGAAAGAGGCAACAGCTGGTCAACTGGCTTCATGCAATCCTTTCATTTCCTTGAGTTTCTTTTTTTTTTTTTAATTAACTCTCACACTTAACTACCCTCCTAAACTTTGATCTAAATATAATTCCTCTTTCATATGTTTTTTCTATACATAGAGAAAAAAATGTGTCAAGTAATATATTTAAAAACTTTTAAGATGCCTATAAGAGGAGACTATAATTATTTTCCAATAATTCCAAACCCACTTCACAGTATGTGGTGTGTAGAGGTCTTTGTTTTCCTTATTCCTGCCTGATGCTAGATTTTCCCTGTGCTCTTATCACTTGGAACCAGATACTAAGTCAAAGAAAAAAAGGTCTACCAAATTGGTCTGTTAGGGCGGGGACTATCTTTTGTCTCTGTTTGTATCTCCAGTGATTAGCATAGTACCTGGAACATAGTGGACAACTTAATAAATGTTTATCGAATTGAATTTTGCCTGCCATTAGTAACCAGCTACTCTGAGAAGAAGTTTGCTTTCCTTAGTAGCTGTAATTATTTACTTAAAATGAGATTTGGGTATGATGATAACTTCCATAGTGGGATAGTAGATGTGAGGTAGATAATGGAATTGAAATTAGGAAGACTCAGGTTCAAATTCCACCTCAGACATTCTAGCTGGTGAATTTGGGCAAACCACTAACTCTTTGAGCCTTAGTTTATCCATTTTTCAATTGCATTACTCTACCTTACAGGATCATCGTGAGGCTCAAATGCTATAACAAATGTGAAGCAAATCTTAAGGCATTACAGATAATTGAGAAACTGATCTATGTACATGTAAATAATTGCTTGGATTTTTATACTATTTTTATGGCTACAAAGTGTTTTAACATACAATATTTCATTTAATCTTAACAATCCTGTGAGATAGATAGTGGAAAGATTATTAATTTTATTTTACCAGTAAGGAAATGGAGATATATAGTAATTTGCCCAAAGTTGCACAGTAGCTTTAAATGACAGAGCTGGATTTGAACCCACATTATCTGCCTCTAAGTTGCCACTATGACAGGGCAAAGAATTAATTGAATTATTATTATTATTATTTTAGTTCAAACTCACTCAGGTTCTTGGAAGGTCTAATTGTATCTGCTTGGCTCACTGATTCCCAGCTGGATATGAGTTCTTCCTCAACTGATATCATCTTGATTTATATTCCTTTTATGCATTTAATGTATTCTAATTTATATTGTATTTACCTGGGTTTGTTGCCTTTCTCTTCCAATAGAATGTAAGCTCCACAATGGAAAAGACTGTCTTATTTAAGTTTAAAATTCTCTAAGCACCTAGCATAATGAATTAATTTCACATAGTAGATTTTAATAAATGTTCAATGAGCAGATGGATGGATGGATGGATGAATAAATGTCCTATAACATGGAATTTCTAGGAGCTAATTTGTTTCTTAGACAGATGAGGCCATGCTTTCTCAGAAGTAGGATATATCTAACCTAAAATTTAGCAGTCAGTCAAATCCCTAAGAGAAACTCTTAGAATTAAACTATTTATCCAACAAAATATGCAGGCACAGGCTGAGAGGAAGAATAAAGGCTGTGTCAGAATTTTCTGCTGTTAAGGATTAGCATGGAGAAGAATGAGTGTCCTGGGAAAATGCAAAGAGGAGAGACTTATGATAAGGGAGAGAGGCCAAGGGAAGTAAAATAGGGAGGAAAACATAATAGGGACTTTTGTCAAGAAGAAGCAAGTATATCTGGTTCCCAAGATCTCTGGAATAATAAATTGTCCAATATCTGACAGAACCAGATTTTTTGACTATGAAATGGCATGAGTTTTCCATCGGTTAAATGAAAGTCTCATGAGTGGCAAATCCAGGATATTCAGATGCCACCCATATTGCTTTACCCTCTGGATGAGTCTTACTAAACTGGGCTGATCAAACCACAGGACCTGGTCCAGGTTAAGACTTGTTTTTTGTTTTTGTTTTTTTTTTTGAAAACTGAAACCCTGAGGTTAAGTTGGATTGGGAATTGGAAGGGATCTTAGAGCTCATCCAAATTAACATTTAACCTCCCCGAGACTCAGTTTTCTCTTCTAAAATGAGGGAGTTGGCCTCTGAAATCCCTTACAGCTCCAGGGATAGGATCCTGAAAGAGTCAAATGAGCAAACATCTTAGTAACGATTAAAGCAGCAGAGAAGCCTTACAGGTTTATGGAGTCCTATTTGAGAGTCTTGAAGGAAGTCACAAATCTTTCCTTCTCTGTTGCTCTAAGCTCTATAAATTTTGGAACTCAAGGAAACCAGACATATTCTCCAAGTCAGGATCAATTTATCAGGTATTTATTAAGCATCAACTATGTGCCAGGTGCTGTGTGCTAAGTGCTGAGAAGAGAAAGACAAAGGTGAAATCTTTCTGTCGTTAAGGAGCTTATATCCTAACTTAATTGGAGAGAGCTCTCTCTTATAAGAAAAAACTGTGATTCCATTGAGATCAAGATTGTGGTAAATTAACAAGCCACACAAAGTTTTAAATAGCTGATGAGCCTGTATTTAATTAGTGATGTGACCAAAGGGGACAAGTAAAGAACCCAACAGGTTGAAAGAACTTTTTGCACAGTTGCTAAATCTCCTTCCTATACATCTGCTGAATACAGCCATGGTAAAGTCTAAAGCCTATAATGTGAGGTAGAAGTTATGGGATTACTGAATTTGAGGAACTCAAAGGTCAGAATTGTTACATCCAGATGGCCTGCATCTGAGGATTCTTAAATGAAATGAAGTCTAGACTAGATTGGGAGGTTGAATGTTTGTTTTGAGAACATTAAATCCTGGCCATTTTAATCTAGATCATTATTGCACAGTGGTTGAGACCTCTTAAAGCACCTTAGAGGTATTCATTCATTCATGAAAGAAATACTCACTAAGTGCATAGTATGTGACCAGCACTGTGCTAGGGTTTGGCGGGGGACTCTGGGAAGTAAAAAACATTGTATCCCTGACAGTGATCATTAAAAACTTCGTATTGTTTGATGTTATAATGATAGGAGTCCAATGTGCAATCACTTAAGCTAAGTAGTCCCAATGCCCATAAAGCATATAGGCAAAGATAGACATAGTTTGTACTTTTCCACTGTTCTGATCTATGTTAACTCTGTGTCAAGCAGGTAACGCTTGTAGATTTTGATTGGATGGAGCTTTTGACTGGCTACAGCCTCTGGGTCATTCTCCTTTTGCTGTCTTAGACAGTTAACTTAGATCGTCTCCCAATTTGTGAAAACTAACCCTACCTGAGCTTCACTCAAGTTTGGCATGGTTAAGTGACACTATGAACTTCCCCATTTCATCTGGGTCTGATTAGAAATGCCCCCTCCCACATCTGGCACCTATTACCTGCTCTCAACCAAGCCCATTCTTGGGTTTGCCATTTTACCACCTGAAACCCAACTTTGAGTATGTTTCCTCTCTGACAAGCCTCCCTCACCCTCATGAGGGAGGGTGCATCCATGGAGACAAACTTCTGTTTATATTGCCGTAGTATATGTGTATATGCTTTTGTTTACCTTCTTGCTGGGTCACATAATAATAAAGCTCTTGTTTGTATCACTTTCCCGAGTGCCAATTGGTCTTTTAACTCCAGTGGTGAGTCCAAATGAAACACTGACCCTCGAGGAGTTTACAGTCTAGTTAAGGAGACAAGGCACTCACATGTTTTTAAAAATAACCTTATAAGGCAGCAGTACAAGAGAATGTCACAAAGCAGGCTGTGATTAGGTGCCAAGCAGCAGGCTACAAGTGCTACAGTAGTTTAGAGGTGGATCACTGGGATGGGATTCAGGGGAGACTACAAGAAGGAGAAGGGAATTCATGGAATAATAGATTTATTACTGAAAGGAAACTTAAACATTATCTAATCTGTCCCAGGCATTTTTAAATGAGGTAGACTCATTTGAGGTAATGACTTACCCAAGGTCACATAGGTACTTAGAACTAAAAATCTGAACACAGATCCTTTGAGGCTATTTCCACTGTACCACATTGTCTCACTCAGAGACAGCATGATGTAGTACATAGCAACCTGGCTCTGGAACCAGAAAGACCCAGGTTCAAGTCCTGCCTCTGACATCCTGGTTGCCTGACCTTTGGCAGCTAATTAATCTCTTAATCATCTAGGCATCTCTCTAAGCAGAAAAGATGCTACTAAAAAGAATTTTCTCACCCCAGAGTTCCTCACAACAATGAAACCACAAGTCTAGTAATAGTCCTATCCATGTTTTATTTGCCATTGTTGTACCTTGAAGGAGTAGAATAATGAAGAGGAGAAATGCAGACTGCAGAAATGGAGCTCTTCAGTTTTGGTCACATTTACCAGGAGTAAAACCTCTTAAACAGAGCCTTCTATTCCCCTCCCTGCACCTACTAAGGAACAATGCTTATTGATTCTACCTCCTTATTCTGCAGATCTGCTTATTAGCTTCCCCACTGCTACCTTCTTCTTACCCCCCCCAAAGTTGCACTTCCAATCCCTATTATTAAAATGGGGGAAAAGAATTTGTAATTAAGACTTTCTACTCTATAGTTCAAAGATCCAATTGCTATATCTGGGGAGGATGGATGTGGAAACTGGAAGCTAAAAGTCATCAAAGTGTCATCCTTTCCTTCCTCCATCTCCATAGCCATTAGGTACCACATCTATCCTGTCAGATTGGCAAAAATGATAAATGCTGGAGAGGATATGGGAAAGTTGGAACACTGTTACATTGCTGGTGGAGTTGTGAACTGATCCAGCCATTCTGGAGAGCGATTTGGAACTATGCCCAAAGTGCTATAAAAATGTTCATACCCTTTGACCCAGCAATACCACTTCTAAGGTTATATCCCAAAGAGATCGCACAAGTGGGAAAAGGACCCATATGTACAAAAATGTTTATAGCAGCTCTTTTTGTAGTAGCAAATACCACTTCTAAAGAATTGGAAATCAAGGGGATGCCCATCAACTGGGGAATGGCTGAACAAGTTGTGGAACATGAATGTAATGGAACACTATTGTGCTATAAGAAATAGGGAAGATATAGACTTCATAATAACCTGGAAAAAACCTACACGATATAATGCTGAGTGAGGGAAGCAGAGCGAGGAGAACATTATACACAACCACAGACATATGGATTCTGTGATGACTAACCCTGGGAGACTTCTCTCTTCTCAGCAATACAAGGTTAAAAGCTCCAAAGGATTCATGATGGAGAGAGCTATCTACATCCAGAGAAAGAACTATGGAGTTTGAATGCAGATTGAGGCACATGCTCTCCTTTTTTTCTCTTTGTTTTTTTTTTTTTTGGTTTTGTTTCTTCTTTCTCATGATTCATTCCATTGGTCATAATTCTTCTTTACAACATGACTATTGTGTAAATAAGTTCAATGTGAAGTTATATGTAGGAGATATATCGGATTCCATGCCATCTTGGGGAGAGAGCGGGGGGAAAGGGAGGGAAGGAAATCTGGAACTCAAAATCATGTGGAACTGAGTGTTGTAAACTAAAAATAAAAAATCTTAATAGAGAAAGAAAGAATTGAGAGAATTTCTAGGAATTTAAATAGAAGAAATAAAAAGGAAAGTATATTCTCAAAAAAATGAAAAAGGTTGGGAAGAACTATCCTAAAATCATTATGACTGTTGGGTTCCTCAGTTGTTATGAGAATCAAGAATGCTTTTGAATACATGAAATTATCAGGAAATGGGCATCCTTTATCTTGCAGATAGAATCTAATTGTGATACCATTAAGTTTGACTATAACCAACCTGGAAATTTTATTGGCAATGTCATAGTCCAGAGACGTCAAACAGTGCTCTAGGAGTAGGGCAAGAATCAGATTAAAATGTAATTGGGAATTTTTAACAAAATAAATAAGAATACAATATAACATAGATAATCTTAATTTATGTTTTTTCTAAGTTGTCATGCAGTCCATAGAGATCTGTTTGTATTTGAGTTTGACACCACTGCCATAGACAACTTGGTAATAGCTAATTGAAAGCCATCTAGTACAGAGGAAGGTTAAAACATTTTTTCCCATCAACACCTGAAGTCTTGGGGAGCCTTAAGATTAAACATACACACACACACACACACACACACACACACACACACACATATATATATATATATATATATATATATATAGGCAACATGTACTTGGCTTTGACAGTAAGAATGGTCATAGAGTCCTGTGATTTGCTACCTTCCTTCTCTAGTGGCTTCATGAAGCTTATTGAAACTTCAAGTCTATTTACATGGCCTGGAATATGTTACCAGGTTCATGTCTTGAGGGGAAAGATAGGAGGAAAGGGATTCAGATATTTATGTTCAGTCTCAAAAAAGATTCACAAAGGGTGTTGACCATATGAGAGGTATACTGACTGCCCTTGATGTGAAAAAGAGGTGAATGGAATTCAGGTATCCCAACTTAGCTGGGTCTAAGGCTTGGGGATCTTCCATTGAGAAAAGCAAGTCAACAAAGTTCTATAGCTGCTGAGTAGCCCTTTTACGCATGAGCCATTTGAGGCTATGAGGTTGACTAACAACAACGGTACAAGTTTGTTGACTAGCCCAGAGTATGTTAGCCTAAGTAGCTTTGTTTTTAAAGAACTATACCACTTATTGAAGGAAAGAGGGCTGGGCTGGTGAGTGGCATCTAAGAAAATGGAGAGCAGTTTCAGTAGCAGCAGAGAAAGGAGCATAAATGATGCCACCTTTGGAGGTGTTATAGGAGAAATACCTCTCCATTGAATTTGTGTGAAAGGTAACTGCTATCAAATAAATCTATTTGAACATATATACACATATACACAGAAATTTTAAAGGTTAAAACCTAGGTTTTATTATGCTTATGCATAGCTTCAGGATTCAGAAAAATAACTTTAAAGCCCAACTGGGGTTCACATCAGGCTACTTACAGAGGAAAACTATGTCAAAGAGGCAGAGAAATTTTTTTTTAACATGTAACAATTTTTATGCTTTCTTAGTCCATAAAAGTGACACAGGCCTAGTCAAACATTCATTATCTCATGGTTTCTTCAATTAAGATCAACCAATCTAAGCTAGAATAAATTAATAAACAGATTAAATTACAGATTTAAACACTGAGTTTGCAAAATCTTATACTTACAACACTACAAGGCTACATTTTAAAGAAGTCACAATGGACCAATCAAGGGGAAGGGATTTACATGTCACAAAGATAACAAAAGATTCAGTGACAAAGGAATCTTTCCATTGGTTAATTAAATGAAAGTTTAAAAAGTTCTGTGAGAATTAAAAAAAATTTGTACATGCAATATTCCCTTCTTCCTCTTCTCTTGGTTTCTTATCTTAGGAATGTCAAAAGTCTTTCCTTAATGCTGTCATTCCCTGAGCCAGGTTTTAGCCAGTTGACATTGATATTAACAGGAAAAAGGCTTCAGTTAGCCAAAAGTTCCAGGAGGAACAGCATAATAAAATTGAATAAAAGGAAATAAAAAATTCTCATAACAGAGGTCTATTATAGCCATGGCAGCAGAGTGGTGAGTAGCCATGGCACTGAGCATGGGGTTGAGCAGCAATGGCAAAAAAGTTACAAGATCATAACAAGTTACTATTGGATGTAGAACTTAAATACAATGAAATTCGGTTGGCTCTTGCCAGACAGAACCAAAACTCTGTTAACCACAATTCAAGGAATATGGAACTGAAACCTAACCCTAGCCTCAGAGTATGAATATTCTAGGGATTTGCTTAGGGAAGAGATCCTGAATCCTTTCGCACTGTCATATGAGTCTGTATGCTATTGTAATCAATTGCACATGAGTGGCTAAGAATGAGTCCATTGCTTGACTTTTCCCTATTTTTTGTGTTGCTACTTTGTCCAAATTAACAATTTTGTTTTTGGTTCCTGCCTGCTGCATTGACACTGGGCAGAGATTTATGCCATATGTCACTTCTCCATTAAAGCAAGTTAACTCATAGGAGTTCCAGACTGTGGCATATATGTACCGCACATGCAAAACCTAGTAGAAAGAAGGCAACTTTCTTGATCATAGGCTACTAAGGGATGAGACTTTAGTGATGATTGAATATGTTTGTATTTTATAAATGAGAAACTTAGGTCAGAGAAATGAAATGACTTACATGTCATTGACTGAGCTGGAACTAGAGCCTAAATCTGGATTCCAGGCTAATATTCTTTCACTGGAAAGGCTACCTTTTCAGAATACTCTTCTCTTCCTTCATATTATCAAGTTTGTCTTCATATATATATACATATATATATATATATATATGTATATATATATATATGTGTGTGTGTGTGTGTGTATACTTATATAATCTCTCCATATATAGTGTTTATGTATATGTGTATATAGATCATGCTAAATGTTTAGAATATATGTATACATATATTCTAGATATATTGCGTGGTCTCATAAAAAAATCCCTGGGATTACAATGATAGCAAGAGAATCACTAATTTCTTTTTGCATTTGTCTTAGACTTTATAGAGTAGAAAAACCATAGGACAAAACTTTCAAAGTAAAAAAAAAGACAACTTTGAATGCATTAAACTTTAATAGCCTCAGGAGTCTTAGGAATATTTACTCGGTTGGGAAGCAAGTTAGGCAACAGATGATGTTGACAATGAAGAAGAGGTGACAATGGCTCAAACAGACTAAAATTTCTTATTTCCGTTGTTCTCTGAAAATGCTGAATTCTTTGAGGAAGATAAAATCACATGGAATGCCTTTTCAGGATGCTAAAAAGGAAAGAAAGGGAGTATAATCAAGTGGAACAGAAAGAAGTGAGATTATCTAGAAAGTCTTCCACTGCATTTTAAAATTATTTTCTTCATCTTTTAGTCTTTTATTACTATCTGAAAGTATTTAATTTCCTGCTGTTTGATAAGTTTGCACAATGAACATCTTGCAAAAATACCTTTGTTCTTTTGAAGAAATTTTAATTCTTCCCTTTTAATGATTGTCCAGTTGTTTTCCTTCTATATAGGCTGAGATTTGCAAAAGATGTTGTTTTGGCATGTCAGCTGATCTCCTTTGCTCTTCTGAATATAATATTCCATTTTTCCTTCAATTTCTTATAACTACAGTGTAATCCTGCTTTGTTCTCCTTGTAACTGTAAGGAAATTTTCCCTTGCTGCACTTCATTATATGAAATAATGGCATGTCCTCATTTTGTCCAACTATCATTACTTATCTAAAAGAAGAGAAAGCAGACTGTGAAAAATGTCAAGAGCAAAAATGGTTAGTCATTAGGGCAAGACTTACATCTAAGCTGAGATAATAGCACTTGGCATGTTTTACTCAAGAAAAGAGATGTGTTAAAAGGAACTTAAATGAGATCATTAGAATTAAGAGAGGTAGAGAAAAAATGTACAGTTCCCCTCCCTCGCCCCCACTCTTTCAAAAGCCTTTGCTTGTCATCTGAAAATAAATGCAAGGAGAAGGAGTCAGAATGTAATCTGTGGCCAGGCCATCAAACTGTCACAACAGGTCCTTGAGTTAATTGTGTCTACCATGCTTTCTCAAGCTCTAGATTTCATTTGATACACTAACAATATTTAAGGGACATATTAACTGCAAATGAAGTGATGGTGGTGATATGGAGAACAATGAACTTTCATGTCTCGAGGACTTAACTAGCTTTCTTCTGGTGTTTGCTTCTATATAGAATTACATAATTGGTTAGTGAATGAATGATGCTTTCAATCTTGTAATGGCCTGATCTAACTTCCTAACAGTCCTTCATTTTCTGAAAATGAGACTCATCCAAAACCTTACAAACTGCATAAATATCCCTTCAAGTTATTACAGCATTCCAGTTGTCATCTGGCTTGTAATGATTAGTTTTTGCCTTCTTGTTTAGTGATGGCTCAAGCATAAAATAACTCTTCTCTTGATCCCCTGTGTCAGCACGGGTATTAAAGGTCATAAACCATCCTCTCCCAAATCTGTAAGTTTCTACTTCTTCAGAGTATTAGCTAATACAAACCTGTTTCACTGACCCATGTAATCACTATACAGACATTTTATGATTGGTTTCCCCATTCCAGATGAAAATGATTATGAACTACAAGGGCCCTTTTTATATGACCTATTAATAGTAATTTTTTTTGGCTTGGTAGGGAGAGACAGGGAAGGATGGGGAGGAGTGGGGAAGAGGTGGGCAATGAATGCTGAACTTCCAGGGCTGAGTGCCTAACAGTGGCTGGCGTCAGAAGACGCTGTGATACACATTCCAATCCCACCACCCTTCAGCCCCCTCAACCAGGGGTCCATGGTAACTAAATTGATGGTCGTCTCTCTGGGCATCTCTGGCTGCCATCTCCCACGCTGCTGTTGTGCTGCCCTGTTTTCATTGTGAAAGAATGCAGGACATTCAAGTAAATCCAAGCCCCATCCTTGGTCTGGGCTTCATGGGAACGTTTCACACCATCGTGATTGCTAACTGTTAACTTTCATACCTTGGACTGTTTGTTTTGGCAGCTCCTCCTGTTTTGCTAGCTGGACAGAAACAGGCAAAGGCAGTCTCCCCTTCACACACGAGAATCGTCACATCTATCATGAGTTTGCCAGCAGGAACACTGAGCTGATGACTCTCTGCAGGGCCAAATGTCCTCCATTTCTCTCTTACCCCTATTTCTGATCTTTGAGGGGGATGCCAAAAAAAAAGGATTTTGCTCAAAATCTCTTGGACTAATTTTGAAACCCAAGATATTGGGGGTAGTCAAGAGGAGTTTGAGTTAGCAGTGTGAGAATGTGTGGATGGGTGAGAGCAGATGATGATGATGACTGGATCTGAAGGGGTAGCTCTTGCAGTATTGCCCTGATATCTGCTCCTTTGGTCATCCCTCATGTGCTGGAGAGCCTTGCATATTGTTCACAGCATGAAAAATGCCTATGTGGGAGACTGCGTGTTTTTCCACTTGTGCATCTGGTGTGCCACTAAGACACTGAGTCAAGAGGTCAGAAGTATAAGCCCTAGCAAACCATTTTTCTTCGTTTCAGATCTGTCAGCTCATCGAAATTGGCCCAACGCCATCAAACACTGAGGGGATGTGGAGACGGAACACAGGAGTCTCTCTGCCCTTGGGGGTAAAATTGATACCAGACTCTAGGGTTTTGAATGATGGGACACAGTAAGAGTATAGATGAACTGTTAGAACTTTGGACAGGGAGTTGACAGATATATTAGTGAAACACCAGACAGGATTCACCCAAATGTTGCCTCGTTTGAGGAAAGGAGACACATTTTAAATATATTTGAGCTATGGCTGACCATTATATTTCAATGACACAGAGAGGGTCAGAATATGACCTGTGTGGTTCTATTAAAAGGACTGTTTTGTTAATATTTCTGATTTTGGCTTTGTCACTGAGTGTAGAATGTAAATTGAACAGAATAATAGATGTGGATAAAGAGTAATCTCATCTAAGAGGCAGCATATCACGACAGCATGATGGAGCCAAGAAGATGGGTTCAAATCCCACTTGAGACACTTACTAGCTGTATGATTCTAAACAATGATTACCTTCTCTGTACCTCAGTTTCCTCATCTAGCAAATGAGGGTCTGGGCTCTATGGCTTCTATAATTCCTTCTAGAACTAAAGATATGATCCTTCGAGTTTGAATTTTGTCCTATTGACTCAAATAGTTGAGAGTTTGGGGAGAGAGATAGGCATGTCAGGGTTGTAGAATTAGGAAATCTTGGAACTATTACCCTAATATCAGCATTAATTATAGCTTTTTCAACTGAATTAATAGCTTTAGCAAAAGGTCCCTAATCAGAGATTTGTAGGATAATAGGATCATTGGTTTAGAGCTGGAAGGAACCTTGGAGGTCGTCTATTCAAACCCTTCATTTTATAGACAAGGAAACTAAAGCCAAGAGAGATGAAGTAGTTTTCCCAGTGTCACGCAGGTAGTTAAGAGTCAGAGCTAGGACATGAACCCAAGTCCCCTGACTCTAATATTTCCACTATGGTGCCTCAAAAAAAGGTCAAATCAACAACTATGTAAAGCCCTCTGCCAGGTGGTGTTTGGGGAAGAAGAATAGGACATGATCCATTCCTTCTCTTTGCAATTTTTTAAGTCCTTCACAATCTAGCCTCAACTTGACTTTCCAGCCTTATTACTCCTCATCCATCCATCATAGACCAGCCAAACTGACCCTTCTCTCTGTCTCTCACACAGGGAACTCAGTCTCGTTTCTCTGGGCAGCTAAGTTGCATGGTGGATAGAGCACTGGGCCTGGAGTCAAGGGGACCTCAGTTCTAATCTGGCCTCAGACATGTCTTGGTTGTGTGACCCTGGACAAGTCACTAAACCAAATATCTGCCTCACTTTCCTCAACTATAAAATGGGGATAATAAAGTACCTACATCACAGGGTTGTTGTGAAGATCAAATGAGATAATATTTATAAAGCACCTAGCATATAGTACCACTTTAAAAATGCTTGTACCCCTCCCCCTCCTTCCATTTTCACCAGTAACCTCCTTGTCTGTAATGTTCTCCCTCCTCACCTCTGCCTCACCGAATCTCTACCAAGACTCAAGTCAAACACTACCACACAGAGCCTTTCCTGACTTTCCCCCTCCCCGATTGCTAGCACTCTACCTCTGCTTCTTATATATTTCGTATTTGTTCTATATCCATTTATTCTTCACATACTTATATAGTACATTGCCTTCCCCAACAGAATGGGAGATCCTTGAGATTGGGGATTATTTTATCCTTTCTCATATATATGTATGTGTGTATACACATATATGTATAAATATATACTTATATCTGTATGTATATATGCTACACGTGTGTGTGTTTGTGTGTGTGTGTGTGTGTGTGAGTGTAGTTCAAATTAGAATGGCAAAGTCCATTTGTAAGATACAAAGAGAATATCATAAACAAAAACATGGAGGTAAAAAAGTGTGGGGTAGATACTAGGCACTAGGGATCAAATTGTTTGAAGGATAGTGATAAGCTACAGAGTGCCTAATAGTGAGTAACCAGAGTGAAAACGGGTGTAAGATTCATGTCATATGAAGATCACTTGGAGGAACTGAGGACATGGAATCTATAGAAAAAGAAGATTTGGTTGGGGCACGCTGTAGGTGTTTTAAAATATTTTATGAACTACCATGAGGAAGAAGCATTAGACACATTTTTCTTAGCCCCATAGTGGCGAGCTAGGAGAGCTAGATGGAAGTTGCAGAGAGGTAGGCTTAGGCTACATTTAAGGAAAAAATCATCCTTACAATAAGTATTACAGAATCTCAGACTGAAAAGGGACCTCAGAGTGCATCTAGAGGCCATCCTTTATTCAAAAAAGAATCCATTCTAGTGCTGTCCAAAAGAGAAATGGGCTGCCTCAGGAGCTGGTGGGCTTGTCTTCACCTGGGATCTTCAAATGAAATGTAGATGGGAATATTGCAAAAAGAATTCCTACTCAACTTTGGGCTGGACTAGATGACCTCTAAAGACCCTCCCACAGATCCTAGGAGTCTGAATGCCAAGCTATAGAATTTAGCTTATTAGAATATAGCAATAGGTACCTATGAAAGGAGTTTGAGCATAGATCGGGACTGTGCAAATATTTAAGTTTTTAATTAAGTATTAAATTATGGGGGGATGTTCTGTGACTCACAGGATTATATTGGGGCTGTTATGTTTGTTAGATTACTGTTGTCAGGGAGTTGGTTGGGTTACAGAGTTCTGAGAAGCAATTAGAACAAAAAGCTGGCATTTCTCAAGTGATTGCCATACGGTCATTTCAAGGTTATAAAAATACACGGGCATAGGCCATTTTGATGTGAAATTTCTTCTGATTCAAACCATTCTGACTTGTCCACACTTCAGATTAGCAGATGATTTCTCTTTGCTGTGACCATCCCCATTCAATTTAATAAACATCTGAATATCCATTATCCGCAAGATGATTTACTAGGCACTGTGGGGAACAGGGATGCCTGTCCTCATGTTGATTATTGTTAAAGATAATAATAATAACAACAACACCTGATATTAATATAGCACCTGAGGTTTTACAGATATCTCTCCTTACAACAGCCCTATGAGGGGTACCAATATGATTACCCCTCCCTTTTTTTTTAAAGATGAGGAAATTGAAGCTCAGAGAGTTTAGGTGACTTCTCACATGGCTACTCCTTCAGAATCACAAGTTGGACTACAGATCCAGTACTCTTTGGGAGATAAGATCCACAAATAGCTTTAACAGAAGGTAGAGTGAGAGTGTATATAAGTTAGAATGAAACGAAATGCTATAGTGGTTCATAAGAGGTAGTAACAATAAAAGCTCACATTTATATAGTGCTTTAAGATTTGTAAAGTGGTTTTTTATTTTGTTTTGTTTTATTTACAAATTGTATCTCATTTTGTCTCCACAACAACCCTGTGAGGTGAGTACTCTTATTATCCAAATTTTGCAGATGAAGAAACTAATCCAAGAGAGGATAAAGTGACTTGTCTATAGTCACACAGCTAGCAAGCATCTAAGACTGGCTTTGAAATCAAGCCTTCCTAACCTCTAGGTCCACTGCTTTACCCACTGCGCCACCTACTTTCCTGGTAGGCTTCTGGTCCTGTTGGGAGGCTCAGGATAAGCTGAAATAAGTCCCTCCCATATATAGGGAATGTTTTTTTTTCCCCTCTTCAGGCAAGACATCTGGGTGTACTTTCCTGTCATCAAGACAAAACACAAACCCTTCTCTGGTCAAATTATCTTGTTTTCTTTTTCCAAGTGAGGCAGCCAGCATTTCCCTTCCACTTCTGTAAGCTACTACTTTTAAATGATGGACTTCAGTTTGCGCATCTCTCTTCTTTTCCATAAAGAGGAAAACTTTGCAACTCTGGCAATGTAGTAACTAGCAACAAGAAAAAATGGGCTGCTCCTTCTGGATTCTAGCTAAATTTATAGGAGCCTGGAGTGCTCTGTTCACTCTGGTGTTTTACTGGTGTTATTTGGTGATACTTGATAGCTCCAATTTAATGTTTTACAAAGACAGTCAGCCCTTTATTTATATCTTGGCCCCAACAGCCAAAAACAATGTTTTAAATACTGTTAAGGGTAGTGTGTATGTGTATGTGTGTGTGTGTGTGTGTTTGTATGCTGAAAAAATTTGACAATGAATCAGGAAATTGGCAATTATTATGCCAGCATACCAACACACCATCTTTTAATGACACCCCTTGAGAAGTAGGAGATTAGGCAGCGCAACTTTAAGCAATATGAGGGTGGCCTGAGCTGGGAGGGTAAGAAAGTTTTATGTCACAGCCATGTCTGGCTCAAGGCATTGGGAGCCCCTGAGTGAGATACAACTTCTTTGAAAAGGGACAGCCATACTGTCTCACTTCATCAAAAAGAACTCAAAACTTGCCCAGTCTACTCAGCCAGCAACCCATCTTGGCAATGACTAAACTTTGTAGTAGTTCTCATCTAGCTCCTCTGTGGTATTGATCCAGGCTGCCTTTGATTCCATTTCACCCTCTTGTCTGTCCCATTTAGCTTAGTCATTTTGATTGGCTTGGCTCAGAATGTTTTCCAAAGTATGCTTCTGTCATCCCTTTCGCTCTAATTTCTTAGATCCTCTCTGTCTTCCCTATACTCAGACAGAACTCTCAGCAACAACATCAGTGAGCTGGTAAACATCTCCATAGACAGCATTATCCAACACGTCATATTCTTCTTCTGAATGACCCACATTGATGGCCTATGATAAATCTTATTCATTCTGCCTACTCAGTTGCCTTCTGCCCTTCTCATGTTAAACTATCAGTCCTTTCCTCTCTCTTTCTTCTGGCTGGGCCCTAGTTTGGGAAAATGGTGAATATATAAAGTGTTTAAAACATCTCTTCATTCCTGGGGCAGCTATTGCCTTCATGATATCCCTTGTTTTTTAGGAACTGCCACTGTGGTGGCCCACCAGCACACAGGTAATGCCCTATGCTCAGGATCGTTTTTCTTTCTGCCACTTCATATGGTCTCTGGGCAGTCCTCACCACTTGCATAGCAGTAATGTTACTATGTAGTACAAATGTGGTTTTTTGAATCATGAAGACACCAGTTTTTCTATTGTTCCCTCATTTAATCTGTTACCCCTTAGATTGAGAATTACTCAGCCTAGATAAACCAATAGCCACCTGACTTAAGGTACCTGTTGTCTGTGTGCCCAAGCTGAGGGTGAGGGAAAAGAATTTTTACCTTGGGAAGTGATTGGATGTGCCACATTTTATGCTTATCTATGCATGTCTGCTGTATTTTGATAAGTACTATTTTTTTAAAAAAACTTTCTACTTTAAGCTGTTTGCTTTATTATGATACAAAGTCTAGATTAATATTAATGAATATAAAATCTCAGAGGAGGAAATTTCCCATGATATGGGAACTTTATCGATGTAGATTACCTTGAATCAGGGTCCCAAATTAAGTCTCAGAGAGTAATAGAAAAAAGAGAGATTGCCAGCAAATCCTCACAAAACACCAGTTTCGCATATGTTTATAGCTTGTGACTATGACAAAATTGAAGAATGTTTGCAACCGTGATATGTCGGCAGAGTTCAGGCGAATTTAACTTTGTACAAAATCTGTTCTTGATTCAATTTAACAATCATTTCTTAAGTGCCTAATATAGGCTAAAAAAAAACCCTTGTATCTCCCTGCCCTTAAGCAGATTACATTCTACTAGTGGAGACATGTCATACATGTAATAATAACTGACATGTATAGATTTCCATAAGGTTTGCAAAGTGCTTTATCACCATTACTTCTTAATCCTCACAATCATTTTGTGAGCTAAGTATTGCAAGTATTATTATCATATTTTTACAGATGAGAAAACTGAGAATGAAGGAGATTAAACTACTCACTCTGTGTCACATAGCTAACAACTTTTATAAGTCGATTTGAACACAGATATCTCCTGACTCCAGGTCCATCACTCTATCCACTATCCCCACGTTGCTACTCTTCAATATATATATAGTTCAAGGAAGGATGGGAAGTGGAGCCAAGATGGTGGAAAGGCTGGGACTTGCCTGAGCTCGCTCCCAAACCTCTCCAAATAACTTTAAAAATAACTATAAATAAATTCTAGAGCAGCAGAACCCACAAAAAGTTGGAGCGAAACAAATTTCCAGCCCAAGACAACTTAGAAGGTCAGTCGGAAAGGTCTGTTGCACCAGGGTGAGAGGAACACAGTCCGGCACAGCCTGTGCCATGCAGACAGGGCACCAGCAAATCTGAAGCAGACCTTAGAAGTGAGTGATTCAGCAGTGGCTGCTTCTGGAACTCTCAGCTGACAGATGGTAAGGGGATCAAACAACTAATCAGAAGGAGAGTACAGGGGTCTTTTTGCTAGCAGGCAGGACTCTGTTGCTTTGCCCATATTCAGATTTGGGTCCCAGTCCTGGCAGTCCCAGGGCAAGCAGGAGCACTAGCATAGCAGAACTTGCAGCCACAGTGGAGGGGAGACCCTCTTCACAGTTCCAGGGAAGAAGAGAGTGCTTGTGGTCACTCATAGACCAGAGCACAGGCCAAGAGAGTAGTAAAAACCTCTCCTTAGATCATACCACCTTAGAAATGAGCAAACAACAGGAAAAAAACTCTGACTATAGAAAGTTACTATGGGGACAAGGAAGATCAAAACATAGCCTCAGAAGACAACAACAAAGTCAAAGGTCCTACATCCAAAGCCTCCAAGAAAAATATGAATTGGATAGCTCAAAAAGGATTTTGAAAATCAAGTGAGAGAGGTACAGGAAAAATTGGGAAAAGAAATGAGTGATGCAAGAAAAAATGAAACATGAGTCAGCAACTTGGTAAAAGAGACACAAAAAATACTAAAGAAAATAACACATTAAGAAATAGACTAGGCCAAATGGAAAAAGAGGCCCAAAAAAAAATTCCTTAAAAATTAGAACAGAGCTAATAGAAGCTAACAACTTTATGGCAAATCAAGAAACAATAAAATGAAACCACAAGAATGAAAATAGAAGACAATGTGAAATACCTCATTGAAAAAACAACTGACCTGGAAAATAAATCCAAGAGAGATAATTGAAAAACTACTGGACTACCTGAAAGTACCTCAAAAGAGCCTAGACATCATCTTTCAAGAAATTATAGAGGAAAAATGCCCTGATATTCTAGAACCAGAGGGTAAAATAGAAATTCAAAAAAATACATGTATCACCTCCTGAAAGAGATCCCAAAGTGAGAACTGCCAAGAATATTATAGCCAAATTCTAGATTTTCCAGGTCAAGGAGAAAATACTGCAGGCAGCCAGAAAGAAACAATTCAAGCATCATGGAGTCACAATTGGGACAACAGAAAATTTATCAGCATCTACATTAAAGGACAGGAGTGCTTGGAATATGATATTCCAGAGGGTAAAGGAGATAGGATTGCAACCAAGAGTCACCTGCCCAGCAAAACTAAATATAATCCTTCAGGAGAAAAAAATGGATATTCAGTGAGATAGAGGACTTTCAAACATTCTTGATAAAAAGACCAAAGCTGAGTAGAAAATTTGCCTTTCAAATACAAGACTGAAGAGAAACATAAAAAGGTAAACAGGAAAGGGAAATCATAAGGGACTTAATAAGATTAAGCTGTTTACATTTCCTACATGGGATTATAACTCACAAGACCTTTCTCATTATTAGGGTAGTTAAGAGTATAGGCAGAGGGCACAGATCTGAGTTGAATATGAAGGGACGATATCTAAAAAATAAAATTAAGTGGTGAGAGAGGAATGTACTGAGAGAAAGGGAAAGGGAGAGGTCAAATGGGGTAAACTATCTCACACAAAAGAGTCAAGAAAAAAGCTTTTACACTGGAGGGGAAGAGGGGGGGAGGTGATGGGGAGTGAGTAAAAGTTATTCTCATCAGAATTGGCTCAAAGAGGGAATAACAAACACACTCAATTGGGTACAGAAATCATAGAAATCTATTTTACCCTACAGAAAAGTCGGAGAGGAAAGGGATGGGGGTGGGGGGTGATAGAAGGAAGAGCAGATTGGGGGAAGGAGTAGTCAGAAGCAAAACACTTTTGAGGAGGGACTGGGTGAAAGGAGATAGAAAATAGAACATATAATGGGGGGAATAGGATAGAGGGAAATATAGTTAACAATAGTAACTGTGAAAAATATTTGAAGCCATTTTTCTTCTGATAAAGGTCTCATTTCTTAGACTTATAGAAAACTGAGTCAAATTTATAAAAAAATAAGAGCCATTCCCCAATAGACAAATGATCAAAAGATATGATCAGTTTTCAGATGAAGTAACCAAAGCTATCTATAGCCATATGGAAAGATACTCTCATTATTGATTGGAGAAATGTAAATTAAAACAATTCTGAGGTATTACCTCATACCTATTAGATTGGCTAAGAGGGCAGAAAAGATAAATGACAAATGTTAGAGGATGTGGGAGAAATGAGACATTAATGCATTGTTGGTGGAGTTGTGAACTGATTTAGCCATTCTGTAGAGCAATTTGGAACTATGCCCAAAGGCTATAAAACCATGCATACCTCTGACCTAGCAATACCACTGCTTTGTCTTGTATTGGTCTGCATCCCAAAAGAAATAAAAATAGGGAAAGGACCTATATGAACAAAAATATATAGCAGCTGTTTTCTGGGGGCAAAGAATTAGAAATTGAGGGGATGCCCATCAATTGGGGAATGGCTGAACAAGTTGTGAAATGTGGTCATGATAGAATATTATTGTACTATAAGAAAAGATGAGCAGGAAGCTCTCAGAAAAACCTGGAAAGACTTGCATGGGTTGATGCAAAATGAAATGCACTGTGTACAAAGTAACAGCAATATTGTAAGATGATCAACTATGAATGATTTAGCTATTCTCAGCAATATAATGATCCAAGACAACTCTGAAGGACTTAAGATGAAAAATACTATCCATCCCCAGAGAAAGAACTGATGGTATCTGAATACAGATTGAAGCATACTTTAAAAAACTTTTCTTATTTTTCTTGAGTTTTTGTTTGTTTTTCCTTTTACAACATGACTATTGTGGATATCTTTTGCATGACTACATACCTATAACCTATAATGAATTGCTTGCCTTTTCAATGGGGGTGGGGGCAGGGGTGGGGAGTGGAGAGAGAGAATTTGGAACTCAAAGTTTTCAAAATGAATGTTAAAAATTGTTTTTACATGTAACTGGACAAAAAAATACTAAATTTAAAAAAATCTAAAAAAAAAAAAAGAATATCTATGTTAGAGGGACAGTTGGACCAGAAGACTGCTAAGGTCCCTTCTGACTCAAGGATCCTATAATTTGAAGACTGGGAATTATAACATATGTAGAAATACAAATAAAATATAAATACATATAAAAACAATTAAATAAAAAGAACAAAGGATGTTAAGGGAACAAAGCAGAGACTAAGGCAAAGTACCTCAGAAAATTTTCAGAGGAGGAAGAACAACTTTCTGTTGAAGGGGAGTGAAAGGTCCCTATTCATGTAAGAGTTGAAAAAGACCCCAGAGCCTCTTACTTTAGCCCCTGCTTTATCCAGAATCTCATCTACGATATCGCCAACAAGTCGTCATACAGTCTCTGCTTGAAGACTTTTAGCTAGGGGGAACCAATTGTCTCCCAAAGCAGATGAGGTCACTTTTGGATCATTATAATTTCCTTTTATCTAGTCTAAATCAGTCTTTTGGCAACTTTCAGCCACAGTTTCTATTCCTGCCTTCTGGAGTCAAGAAAAACAAATGAGCTGTCTTCCTACAATATTCCTTTAATTTGAAGAGAGCTACCATGTCCCATCTTCTACTTCAGGCTAAACATCTCCAGTTTCTTCAGTTGATCATGCTTCCTCTCTTAAATTAAGATAGAACTCAAGCTTAACCATTTTCTGCATGAAGCCTTTCCAAATTCCTCCTAACTGCTAGTGCTCTCCCTCCTGAACTCTCTTGTGCTTAAGTACTTTGTATGTATGTATATTTATTAAATTTATATTCATACTGTATATATTTTTACATTTGCTTGTCTCCCCCATTAGAACATAAGCTCCTTTTGAGTAGGGATTGTTTTGTTCTTTGCATTTTTATCCCCAATACTTAGTAAAGTTTCTGTTTTGTCCAGAAACCCTGAGAGTCTTCCCCTCCAGATTCCCTCCGGATCAATTTTTCTTTTTTGACTAGGTAAAGAGGCGATTCTCTGCCTCGGTTCTTATTAAGCCTTATTCACTTATTCACAATGGGCATGCTTCAGTCAAACTGAGATCTCTTAAAGCCCTTAGTTTGAAAAGGTTCCTTACTGCATCCTGTGCCATCTCTAGTTGTCCTGATCTCTATGTAGCCACTGGACCCAAATGGTTCTGCAGGAGAAAGTGAGGCTGGTTACTCTGCACATCCCTACTTCCCTCAACTTCAATTCACTTGCATGTCATGGCATCACCTCTCTGATGTCATAATCCTCTTCAAGGATGAAGGACAAACAACAATAAATTAGTAAAGTGACTAGCACATAGTAGGTCTTAGTAAATACTTGTTGACTGATTGATTAGGTAGTCCATCTTAATCACTCTTTGGGGTGCATGATAGCTTATCTTCTATGACTTTCTTGAAATGTGGTGCCTAGGGATAAACATCATGGTCCCAACATGATCAGATTAGGGCTGGAATATAGCTGAACTATTACCTCTTAATTTCTGTTCTATATACTAATTGCATCACCTTTTAAACCTGCTACATCGTACTCTTAATTCACATAGTGCCTGATATAGAATTCAGCCTCATCCCCTCAAAAACCCAGGTCGTTTTCACAAGAACCATCTTCTACTCATTTCTTCATCTACGCTTGAGAAGTTGACAAGCGCAAGAGTCTCTGTTTATCCACACTAAACTTTGTCTTATGCAGTTGAACCTATCCTTCTATCCATATAATGGAGATCTTTTGGTGTCATGATTTTACGATCCAAAACATTGGTTCCCAGCTTTATGTCATCTTACAGTATGACAAGCATGCCATCATTTAAGTCTATGTCTCTAAGATATTAAGTAGCGCAAGACCAAGTACAAATCTGTGGTAGTCTAGGGACCTTTGTGCAATCTGATATTGATTAATTAGCAGTTCTGGGGAGGGACTTGTTATTCAACTAGTTGTGAACCCCCTTAACTTTGTTATTGTCTAGCATCTTTCATGCTCTGTTGATTTCGTGAGAAATTTTGCTTTGCTGAAGCGTATTGTGTCTGCAGAATTTCCTTAATCTGCTGGTCTACTGACACTGCCAGAAAAGAGAAGGAAATTGGCTACATTTGCAAATTGGATAAACAGTCAATCTATGCCTTTATTCAGTAAGGGGAAGTCCACTTTCTTCTTATTCATTCTTCTTGCAGTCTAGCTCAGGGGTGGGGAATCTGTAGCCTGGAGGTTACATGTGGCCCTTTAGGTCCTCAAGTGCTGCCCTTTGATTGAATCCAAAATTCACAGAACAAATTCCCTTAATAAAAAGGGTTCTGTAAAACCTGAATTCAGTCAAAAGGATGCACCCAATGGCCTAGAAGGCCACATGGCCTCAAGGCCCCAGGTTCCCCACTCCTGGTCTAGCTTCTGCCTGCACCTTTTTACTGTCCTTCAACTAAGACAGAATCATCACAGAATTTAGAGTTAGAAGGGACATGAAAAGTCTCAACAACTATATCTTCCAGTTCCTTCAAGAACCTGTAATGTAGAATACGTGGTGTAGTGGTGGTGGGGTGGGATAAACAACTGGTTTTGAATCAAAAGTCACCAGTTCAATTCTTGACTCTGCTAATCCTACTTGTGTGACATTGGACAAGTCATTTAACTTCTCTTATATTCTTTATTTTTCAAGGGAGGGTCCTATAACTAGATGACAGCAAGGTGCTTTTTGTCTAAGTCCCTTCCTATCTCAGATTCCAATTTTTTATTAGCTACTACTGTTCTGCATTTAATAGCTTAATAATCATTTCCAGAGAAAGCAGATGGAAAATAAGGTCAGCCATTCTGTCATTTCTCTGTAACCCTGAATCAGAATTAACATTGCATCAGAGTCTCCATGGAGATGAAGACACTTTTGCAAAATTCAACTAGCCACTGACATCATGAAGCTGGAGGTATGAGAGATTTTTTTTTTGTTTGGCAAGGAATTTGGGAAAGGAAGGGAGAAGCTGAGTCAGTGATGAAGACTCATGGTTTCCTCCATCTTGACTCCATGTAAACTTTGGAGAGTTTAGATTCTGCGCTTTTCCCCCACAAAGATTCTGACAGCTGTTGGAACAGTAGATGGGGTCCTTATTACACTGAGAGCTGGTTGAAGATTGAACAATTATTGGGTGAAATTAATGCTGTCCTTCTTTTCTTGCCTCAGAGTTAGTTGGCAAGGATGTTATCCTTGTACCTGAAATATAACTCCCAAATTGCTTTGCCCTCCACCTTATGAGGCAGAAGGAGACTGAACATTGGAAGCCCTTCCTCTTGCTGCAGCGAAAAGCATTTTTCATCAGTTATTATTACAAATGGTAGATACTGTTCGGTCCTTTCATGCCACTCTTTCCATCACATACCTCGTCACTGTGTTGCCTATTTCTCTCTATATTAAAGGTATTAGCAGCACCTATCCTTGTCTCATGGTTGATGTCAGCTATTTTGATAGAGGTTGGACAGTTTTGGATCAGTACAGGATACGTGTCCAACATTTGGTGTGAGAAGGGACAAAATGGAGAAGCTGCTGAGTAATAATTGTCTTGCCCCTACGGGAGAAGTTATAAACCTCTGCTGAAGGTTTTCTTAGCCAGCTCAAGGTGATAATGAGGATATGTACAGAGCAGAAGATTCAGAATCTGAGAAGAATCAAAGGAAATTCCTTTAGACTAGCAGATCATATGTTTGGCATATGTGAGTGTGGCATTTATGGAATTCTTTATTTAGGGTATATCCAGGTTTTCTTCCTCGAAGCCTTTTATTTACCTTTATAATATGTGAGGAGATATAATCCCTGTTCAAGCGGCAGTTGGAGACCTCTTAACTTTCCTTCTGCGGGGGTAAACACTCCCCCCTTACTTTACTGCATGCAATAACTTTATTATATATTCATTTTCTCTTACCACTGTCTCATCTAGTTAAGCATGGCCATATCCTTTTTTTATTGGTGCTCTTCTTTTCCCCAGTACAGTTAATAAACAAACAAAAAACCCCTCTTTTTCAATGTCCTTTACTTTATTCACAAACCTCAGTTCATTCTTAGTTTTATTGCTACTGGACTTTATTCTTAAAAGACCATGCCATAATTTTGTATTTGTCCTCTGTCACTGACCTTTGCTTCCATCTTCCATGTGGTTCTTTTGTTTTGTTTTGTTTTTAAAGTCAATGCACTCTGGTGCACTCCCATGGGTCTTCCTTTATGGACTCATCAGATTGTTTCTCTTTGGATTTTCAGAATTTCAATCTTGAGAGTTTTACATTGTCTCTCTCAGGATGTTGTGTTGTTGTTGTTGTTGTTGTGTTTGTCCTTCGGTTTTGAAGAGGACCATGGAATCAGGGAAATAATGACATGACTTGCAGTTGACTTTGATTTGAGTAAGAGAGGGCTCAGCAAGGTCACCAGCCTCACTTTCTCCTCCAGAGCCATCTGGATCCAGTGACCAGATATTCATCAGGATGACTGCAGATGACCCAGGATGCAATGGGAGACCCTTTTAGGCTAAGGCCTTTTCAGGTACTCGCTTAGAGTGAGGTAATGCCCGTTCAGTGAATAAGGCTCTTTAAGAAGTGAGTCAAGGGATGACCCCTTTAATTAGAAAAAAAGAAAAAAAAATCAAGCTGAGATAGGAAGACCCTCAGGGTTGCTGTTCCAAAGAGAAACGGTCACCATTGACATTCTCTCTAAGCCAGGAGGGCCCAAAATATGCCTATTAAGTGGATCTTGGGCAGGGACCTATTGTGGTCCTGTGGGCTACTGAAGGGACCATCCCTTGACTCAATTATAGCCTAAAAGGGCCAAAGTCTCTCATTGCATCCTGGGTCATCTCTAGTCATCCTGATGAATATCTGGTCACTGGATCCAGATGGCTCTGGAAGAGAAAGTGAGGCTGGTGACCTTGCACAGCCCTCCCTCACTCAAGTCAAAGTCAACTGCAAATCATGTCATCATTTCCCTGATGTCATGGTCCTCTTTGAAAATGGAGGACAAATACAACCTGTGAATAGACTGAGCTGCCTGAATGGGGACCCAGATAGTTGGATAACTTGGCTGGTCCTCTCCCTCTCTATTTCCCTCTCCCTTTCCCTCTCCCTCTCCCTTTCCCTTTCTTTCTCTCCAAAGGAAGGTAAATTTTGATGGCCAGAACCTGTCCACTTAACTTGGGGTTTACTGGCTAGGTTTCTTTCTTTCCTTCCTTCCTCCTTGCTTCTTTTCTTTCTTTCTTTCTTCCTCTCTTCCTTCGTTTCTTTCTTTCTTTCTTTCTTTCTTTCTTTCTTTCTTTCTTTCTTTCTTTCTTCCTTCTTTCCTTCCTTCCTTCCTTCCTTCCTTCCTTCCTTCCTTCCTTCCTTCCTTCCTTCCTTCCTTCCTTCCTTCCTTCCTTTCTTTTTCTTTCTCTCTCTCTTTCTTTTTTCTTTCCTTCTCTCCCTTTTTTTTCTTTCTTTCTTTCTTTCTTTCTTTCTTTCTTTCTTTCTTTCTTTCTTTCTTTCTTTCTTTCTTTCTTTCTTTCTTTCTCAAAACCTCCTGGGATGACCTTCTCTGCAGAACTATAGAATTTTAGGTCATGGGATCCTACTTACCTTTTCTTTGAGCCCTTTGAAATTTGCTCTCCCAAGATCCTGAGAGCATGTCAAACTAAGCCTGAATACTCTCTTATATAAGGAATTCTGAGATGAAATGGTAATTTCCCCACAAATTTCCCATCATTTCTATTTCAGCAAACAATTCCTTCTTATTGGTAAGAATCAGGTCCACGACTAGAATTAGGAACGATTGTCTCTTAATCCAGTGCTGTCAAATCATTCTTCCTTCCTCATCTTCTTCAATGAGCATTGTCATATTTTTCACAGAGTGAATATTTGAAAAACAAATTATTTGGAAGGTACTTCAAAAATATGATTCATTCTTCTTGGTTGGTAAAATGGGTTTCATAGGTCATTGGATACAGTATGCCTATGATGCAATAAACACAAGATGTGACTAATCTTGAAAGCTTGACCTAGTGGATAAAATATAACTAGCATGCAGGAGTCAGTGCTTCTGAGTTCTGTATCTTATTTTAAAATGACTTACTTAAACAACATTAATCGCCAATAGCAAATAAACTTTTTATACTTTTTTTTTACATTTAGGGAAATGAAATTTAACCTGTAAGATGTCAAAATAACTTTTCAGTCACTTCCTCTGAGAATTCTTTGTCCATTCATTCCCATTCCTCTTTTCTTTATAGGGGAATAAGCATTCATTAAGTACCTAAAGTTTTACAGGTAATATCTCATTTGATCCTCATAGTGATCCCGGAAAATAAATGCTGTTATTATCTTCATTTTACATCTAAGGAAACTGAGGCAGGCAGGAGTCAATTGACTTGCCCAGGCTCACAAACCTAGTAATGGTCTGAGATTGGTTTTGAGCTCAGGTCTTTCTGACTCTAGGCCAAGGACTCAATCTACTGTGCCAACTATCTGTCTCATATATTATAGTTCACATGCACTCATTTAATAAGATCATAGATCTAGAGATGGAAGGAATTTTCAAGGTCACCTTGTCTAATCTTCACATTTTATAGTTAAGAAAACATGGCCTCAGAAAAGTTACATGACTTGTCCAAGGTCTAACAGGTAATAAGTGGCAAACCAGCATTTGCAGATTTATTTCTCTTTCTCTCTGTGTCATTCTTTTGTCTTTGTTTTTTTCACTGTTATTTCATAAAGGTTTCCCCATATTTCTTTATGTTCCTCATATATTTAAATGCATTGGAGTATCTCATTACATAAATATACCACGCTTTATTTAGTCATTCCCCCATTGTTAGATACTTGTTTTGCTTCTGGTTTTCATAATTATCAAGGGCACTGTTATGAAAATCTTTGAACAGATGTATTCCCAGTTCCTGCCTCTATTCCCCATCATTCCATGGAAAGAAGGAAGGAAGACAGTAAAGAAGGAAGGAAGGAAGGAAGGAAGAAAGGAAAGAAGGGGGGGGGAGTGTTTATTAAGCACCTACTGTATGCCAGGCACTGTGCTAATGCACTTTCAAATATTATCTTTTTTGATCATAGCTTTCAGGTAGTCCAATAATTTTTAAATGATCTCTCCTGGATCTATTTTCCATGTCAGTGGTTTTTCCCATGAGATATTACACATTGTCTTCCACTTTTTCATTCCTTTGGTTCTGTTTGATAATATCTTGAT
>CM053622.1:145902407-145948649 GCA_028646595.1 Phalanger gymnotis | reverse complement strand
TATTCATCCATATCTCTAAGGTTGTCAAATTTATGGGCATAAAATTGGGCAAAATAATTGCTAATTATTGTTTTGATTTCCTCTTCATTAGAGGTGAACTCACCCTTTTCATTTTTGATACAGGTAATTTGATTTTTTTCTTTCTTTTTTTAATCAAATTGACCAAAGATTTATCAATTTTATTGGGAGGAGCTTACATTCTAATAGAAATCGAGTTATCTATTAGCATTCTACTCTAGGTCATTAATAGTGAGCTAGGTCCTATTCCTAGCCCTTCCACTAAGGATGGCTATAGGCTGTTCAATTTAATTCAATAGACTTTTATTAAATGCCTACTTTGTGCCAGGCACCGTGTTAAGCATTGAGGATACAAAAAGAGGCAAAAGACAGTCCTGGCCCTCAAGGATCATCAGCTTCTGCATCTGTGAAATATTTATAGCTATGCTGTTTTACCTACTTCACAAGAGTTCTACAAGGACTACACAAGCAAATGTCATGTGGAAATGCTTGGAAAAATATACAGTGGTATAAACACATGAGGAATTCCTACCTTTGCTTCCTGTCAGCTGCTATCACATGGGGAATGTCCTCAGTTCTTAACTACCTTCCCAGGAACATACCAGAAAAGAGTATGTATTTTCAGGGAACGCTAAAGGCAATTTCTCTATGATTGTAAGATGGGGCATCCTTTAGGATGGAGGCTGCTTTCTATGTGCAATATGGTCAAAATCTATGGTCTTCTACCCCCACGAATCCAAAGCAAGACAGTGAGTCCTAAGTGTGCCATAAATATTTCTGGAGCAGTAGGGAAAATGAAAATCATTACCTTTTGCTGGTATAATTTTCTCTCCCAATAGACCCCAAGACAACTCCAGTTAAGGTGATTGAAGGGTATGCTCAAGTAAGGTATTGCTTAGGTCTAGTTTCTCCATAAAATGTCCCTGGCGTAAGGTTAGCTGTAAGTCTTTCAAACTAGCCACTTTGAGTGACTTTGTCATTAGGAAAGAATTTAGTGGCTTTCCTTTTAATAGAGGCTAATAGTTTCTGGAGGATTTTCGAACAGCAACTAAGAAATTTAAGCAGTCTCCTGAGAAGTCTAAATGACGCAGGATCACCAGAGTACCTAAGACAGTATATCTTTTATCACCAGGTTTAAAGCATCTATTTATTTTAACGTCGGTTACATTCGTCTGGAAAAGTTTAGTAATGTATCTATACTCATATGTATCCATCTACCCACACATCTGTGTATCTCTGTGTGTCTTATCATTGTTGGTAAAGGTATTCTCTCGTTGTTTGTCACATTTTCTAAAGCCAGACATTATAAATGTGGGTCAATGATAAAATATGTGTCTATGATAGTTTTATATAAGGAACCAGAGCAATGCAATTGGCAGTAATACTAACTTTTAAAAAATTTACACACGAAGGTAGATGTTTAAGGAGCCGGCCTTGCCTGACTTAAAGTGCACAGTCAGCACTAAAGAGTAGCGTGCTAACTAGCTCCTCTGTTCGTGGATATTTTAGTCATTAAAGTGAGGCCTATCTGGGGCTATTTAAGGACTTGGGACAGGAAACAATGGCTACACCATCCACACCCATGCAAGTGACATGCACCATCCATGACATCTTTCATGCTTCCTTTAGCAAATAATGTAATCAAGAATGGCACAATGTCCCTGGTGAAGCTGGCAATTTCCTTTGGTTTCCTCCAGACAGACTCATATAATCGCCCCTCCTGGGAGAACAGGACTATACCAACACATTTCCCATCTATGGTTCATATGTTGAGGCTTTATAAAAATTTTTTAAAATAGGATCTGACCACTGCCAAATTACCCAAAGAAATTGTGTTTAAGCAAAGAGAAAAGTATTTGTCACTCCCTAACATGGTAAGCATTCTCCAAAATAAATAAGAGTGCCTTCCAAAAATAATCAGTTCATTCACCAGGTCATACCAAATCACATCAGAAGGGAGCCATAAAGAGCTGGAATTCTAACAAGTGTCTCTGGCCCAGGGGCACTTCATAGATGAGATCTCTTGTTCACACTCTCTGGAGGAGCTTCTCAGAAGAAAGAAGGAAGCCTCACATGGAAGGGAAAGGAAATGACTGATTCAACATTAAACAGGTATGAGTGGCAGAGGGCCACTGGTAATCCTGCCAAATCAATAACGGCTTTCTCCTCTAGGCCAAGGTTTCTGGGTGGTTTATGAAGGTACATGATCACCAAGAATATATATGCTAGTTCGGCCACCTACATAAATTTCCTGGCATTGTGGGAGAGGTGATACTATCTCTACCTTGAGCTCTGGAGGAGCTGGAAACTTAAAAAAAATTGTACTGTACTCCAGAATTCCAAAAATTCTATTAATTCTCCTCCCCTCCCCATCTTGAATTGTCTTGGTAAATTATGAAAAATTTTAAAAGGAGAGTTAGATCCCCATAAAGAGTCTTGTAGTATAAAACTGGGTGGGCATAATGTCTGTGACATCAGACTTAAAAATGTTAGGTCGGGGGAAGCTTATAGAAGGTAAAAGAAATATTAATGAGGAATGAAAGCAAGAGTTTATTTGGGCATCATGAACCCACACCCCCATTTTGTTTTATTATCTAGAAAAACGATGTGATTTCTTCACCTTATGAAGAAATAGGCTTAATGAAAGCAAAGGGTAGGAGAGGTTAATGCAAACTGGGAAATGAATGAGTTAAAAAGAAAATCTGTGGTAAAATTATTTTATTTTTCTGTTTTAAAATCTTTCAGAGTTCCGTTAGATGTGTCTTTAAAATGTTATGCTCTGGTAGGATTAGATTTTGCAGCTCCAAGCCCTTCTGTGAAGGCCATCTGTATCAGAGAGAAAATGCATCTGATACAGTCAATTGAATATATATGTTATCTCAGAGAAAAATCAGGTAAATATTGACCAAGAAAGGGTAGAAGGAGCTTAGAGTAGTTAGTAAAGTGACTGGAAGCACCCATCGAATTGGACAAAGACAATTATTCTAACAGACACTACATATTTGTAAGCTTATTTTTTTTTTTAGTTTCTGTTGATCCATGTCTGAGGAAAAAGAAGAGCTCTGAAAAGAGAGAAGCTAAAATTTGCGTGAAATTAGTGTAGTGAATTGTCATTGTGATATTTCTCTGAGCTATAAAGTATGCAAAGCTACAGAGAGGTAACTGGCCTAAGCTAGGTATAGCCTGGAGCCAGCATTACAGTTGATAGACTGCTTTGGATTCCAAGATGAAGGTGAGTTAGAAAGGACCAGTGGGGCTTGGGGTTGTGGAAGACAGGATTAGATTAACTAATGATTGATAATAGTAGAGAATTAGTGTGGTGCCTAGCTGTGCCTGGGGGTTTCTATTTCTTTAAATCTTGCTCTAATTTGAATGCTCACAGGGCTTAGAGCTGACGGGGACCTTAGAGGTCATTTAACTAAACTTTTTCATTTTAATGATGGGAAAGCTAAGGTATAGTGAAACAATTTGCCAAGATCACATAAGTAAGACAGTAGGCTTGAACCCAGGTCTCCTGTGTTCAGGGCTATTTTCATCTTACCACAAATTTAGTATATTCTTGATAACAATAGTAAAGGTTTATACTTTAGTATACTTAAACTTATTAATGTGAGAACTTCCCGAATAATGTCAATTAAGACCTGTCTTTTTATCCTATATGACTCTCATCCATTTCCCCCCATACATCTAGTCTTTAAATAGGTCTTCCTACATTCTGTGAGTTCTAGGACAGCACTTGGGCTATCTGTCTATTATGCCTCGTTCCTGTTGGATTATTTGGGGGAACCGCATAGCCCTTCCAAAGATCCTAAGCTCTCTTTGACAAGAATAGATAGATGGAAAGAAAATGCATAAATGAGTACGTGTGTATATATGTATACATATATATATGTGTGTGTGCATCAGCTAGTTGGTGCAGTGGATAGAGTGCCAGGCTTGGAGTCAGGAAGGTTCATCTTCCTGAGTTCAAATCTGGCCTCAGACACTTACTACCTGTGTAACCTTGGGCAGGTCACTTAACCCTGCTTGCCTTAGTTTCTTCATCTGTAAAATGAGTCAGAGAAGAAAATGGCAAACCATTCCAGTATCTTCACCAAGAAAACCCCAAATGGGGTCATGAAGAGTTGAGCATGACTGAAAAATTACTGAAAATATGTCTATATAGATATGCGAATATATATGCATGCATACATATATGTATATACAATAGAAATAGATATAATCCGTGTGTGTGTATGTGTGTGTGTGTGTGCGTGTGTGTGTGTGTATGCTCACAGACTTATCTCCTTGAATCTGAGAATATTTGTATCTCTGGGGACTCACCCCACAAACGTGAGTATAAATTGTGGCCCAGAGGATTATATCTCATACACACGTACACACCCACACACAAATATATATATATACATACATACATACATACATACATATACAATACATATTATTAAGTATCCACAATGTGCTAAATGCATATGCACGTATAAACACGTACGTGCATACACATAGCAGTATGCACATACATACATACATACACACATGCATATACATAAGTATATATACATACTATGCAATATATATATACACAAACGTGCATGCGCATATACAGACACATACACATATGTATATACACATATACATGCACACACACATATACATACATATACATATTCCTTTAAAAGAATCTGGTCAGTAGATTTGGTTAGCTCTTAACAAAGACATTTACTCAGAAGGTATAGCAAAAATTGTAGTTACGAAACATTTCCCTATAAATCTGAGGTGTGCTGTCACACAAATATACACAGTATTTATAGGAAGAGTGGGTACCAACTTAGAGTTCAATGGTCATTGTATTATTACCTTGTACTGCAAGGCACACATGTATATGCCAAGACAACTCCCAGCTCTGGAAATACAGAGCTTTGAAGTCTTTCCATGTATAATGTTGTTCTCATGCTTCTCCTTACTGAGTGTGGTCTTTCAATTAGGTTGATTGCTCTACTCCTAGTCTAAATTTGCTCTCCAGAGAATATGGCATTTCTGCTCCTGTAAGGAACTTTCTCTTTCAGGTGATTTTCTCATTGTATCTTACGTCTCTAGGGTGCATACAGCTTCTTACTGGTTACAATGTCTCATCCTAGCAAGGAGCTCCCTTCGAAACTTACATGGCTCTTGGGAGTTGGAGGAAAGAGAAATTTTCTACTTCTAGGATCTAGAGGTCTGCTCAAAAGGCATATGCCAGCTTACAGTCTCCTGCAACTCATCAAGATTTATCTACTTAAAGCCCCCACTGGTGTGGCTAATTTGTTTGTTCAGCCAGTTATAGTTTTCACTTCTCTGAAATAATCACAGAGAATAGGAGTATATTTATATTTGTATTTGTAACTCATGAAAGTGAAAGTGAGTTAATACTTGCTAGCCACACCCCTCTCTCTGTGGTACGTGTATACACACAGTTACATGCATGTATGTGTGTATATATACACATATGTGTGCATATATATGTGTGTATGTGTGTTTTTAACTACCAATACACATTGCACTACTGAACATGTCTGCAACATAATTTAACAGCAAATAAGGGATCTGGTGACAATGCTCACCAAGCTTCTCTCCTGAACTTCATTGTCTCCAGAAATTCATTATCCTACAAGAAATCAACTTGGAGCCTCTCCTTCTCTCCGATTGGAGAAGTGAGGGTGGTGATCACTGGAAAGTTCCTCCCAGATTCCCCATTCTTTAAGGAAAGTGCTCAGGGCATTCACCTAACCATTTGCCACTTGGCTTCAGGCATTCATAATACCCCTTGTTCTAAGTCAGGTATCCTTCTCTCCCTCCCCGCAACACACATTTTTCAACCTCTTTTTATGTGTTTTCCTCCATTAGACTGTGAGCTCCTTGAGGGCAGGGAATGCCTCATACCTTTTCTTTTTATCCCCAATACTTAGTACATTATCGACACTTATTAAACATTTAGTAACTCTGACTGACATTTGTAACCATATCCTTTTAATTTTTCTCCTTTCTGCCCTTGTTTGGAGAAGACAGAAAGAGGAGGGAGCATTACATACTTATTCTGTCAAGGACTTTAGTCCAAACCCCTCTTGTTTTTTTCTCCCCTCACCACCTTTCTTACTTCTACCCAGCCTTAGTATGGAGTTCCCTTGGGAAGTAAGAAATGAAGTAAAATTCTTAAAATGCCCTGTTCCTTCCTCCACCTGCACAGAATTTGGACTTTGACAGCAGCCTCCCTGTCTCCTAAAATCCAGAGGGACTCATTTCAGTCTCGTTGGCCTTCCACCTCAAACCCTCCTTCCAAGATTAATATGTCACTTCGCACCAAGGAGATTTGCACTACAATCATTGAAATTTGGTGAAGAAATGCCATCCATTAAATGTATTCAACACTAAGCCTACAGCTTTCCCATTTTGAGACAGAAGAAGCCACAATAAATGCAAAGAAAGTATCACTGGTCTCTCTAGCAAAAGTTTTGATTAAATGAAAGGGATTTAGGCTGTTTTTAAAGCTCCTTGAGCTGTAGATACACACTACAGCTTCATACTTGGTGTCAACTTGAGCATTGTTATATTGCATACAATTTAAAAAGCCTCGTAGATAGACTGACTCACTATGCTTGGGGATGTTGGAGATACTATAAATCACCTGTTCCTGATTCCTGATGGCTCTCCTGGTCTCTTGGATATTTGATTCACAGAGCTGTGTAATTCAGTCTCACTCTTGAATTCATCTATATGTCTCCTTCCCACACATACAAGAGGACCATCCTGAGACTTTACAGATTGCAGCTTATTAAATTCCTTAAATCCTTCCAAAAGGGAAGTATGACTTGATTACAAGTCACATTTGTTATTGTTGCCAAAGTGTAATCGAGTGTTTTCTACTAAACAATTAGTTGTGAACTTGACTGCAAAAGGTCATCCTGAGCCATTCCAGACTTCCCCTGAATGCTTGGAATAGAAACATCCTTAGTAACACCAGCCCCACAATCTGCTGATACATATGTCCTGGTCAAGAATGGTTGTTTTTGTTCTTGTTATATTTGTTGCTACTGTATTCACAAACCTGAGGCAAACGCTGCTGTCAGAAGAGAGTGAATGTGGATCATTTTGAATGATTGACTTGGTTAGACATATAATTTCAGTGACTCATATCCCACACTGGAGTCTTGGATTGGCTGTTCACTCTACTCAAAAGTTACCAAGCAATTTGAAAGGTCTCTTCTTTGCCTTTTGAGCAGAAACTAATAAGATGGAGACATTCCTTGAATTCTTTATCTGTCTCCTTCTGGGCCAATAGAAATTCATTCTCTTTCATCTTGAAAAATAAGTGACTTTCCTTGAAGGGATGATTTTTAAAAGCTCCAAATTCTTACTCTTCATTCTCAAAACTCAGACAGCAATGGAACCTTATGAGCCCTGGAAAGCCCCTTATGGCAATTGGAGGATAAAATGTTTTAATTGACAAAAGAGCCCCTTGGCCAAATTCTCCTCTTTGTAGGGCTTGTCAGCAGTGTTCAGTTTCAGGCCAAGAAGCTGCCAGAATGAAGTCCAATCACTAATGACAGAAAGATTAGCAAGACAGAGATTGGCTGGCTCCACAACAGTGTATAATGAGACAAAAATGTTGTGGAGTCACCTAAGTGCAGCTGATCCATGGCAAATTTTTAATGGGAGGGTGATTTCAATATCAAATGCTCACCACTTTACACTCTGGTATTTTTTGAATGTATGGGAAAATGGTTTGCTCTGCCCTACCAAAGAGCAAAATGATGTGTTTAAAGTACATTTCACCATTCTTACTTTCTCTGAGAATGACAAATTTTATTTTGTTTTTAAAGAGTCACGGAGATTAGGAGCAGGGGGAGTCAACCGGGTGGCTTTTGCAATTTGTATTCTCCTGAAATCCTGCCAGCACAGAAGATGTAACACTTGGAGAGCGGCACGCAACATTTGTGGAGCGGGGGATGTCTATCTAGTAAGGTGCTACAAACCTACCTACCTCCAATTAGCCAGGGTGAGGGTGATAGAGCACATTGCCTTGTGCTATTTCTCTGCTTTCTGTGAGGTCTATCTATGGACACTGGTATTTTGGTCAATATGTGTTTAATGCAACCTAGACCTGTTGACTTCTCAGTCATGGTGTGTCTCTCTATCAAAACAGATTGCCATTCCCTTCAGCCCCCTTTTCAAGTGCAGCAGCCCCACCATTCAGTGAGACTTTTCCTTTAAAATGTAGCTCAAGCATGACTTTCTCCACGAAACCTTTCATGATACCCCTCCAACTGCTAGTATCCCCCTCCCAAACCAGGTTGTATTTAACTACTTTGTGTTTATTTCTATTTATTCTCTTTATGTATATTCTACATATTTATTGTGTAGTCTCCCCTATTATAATGTAAGCTCACTGAGAGAATGGATTATTTCATTCATCCCCTCTGATACATCTTTCATCTACTCTATATGCCTTATGAACTCAGTTTGTCTTCCTTATTAGAATGTGAGATTCTCCAGGAAAGTGATTGGTTTTGGCTTTCTTCTTATCTCCAGCACATAGTATAGTGCTTGGAACATACAAAGGGCCTAGTAAATGCTTGTTGACTGATTGAATAGTGTTTGTGTACCCACCACCCAACATAGTGCTTGGCTTATAGGAAGCACTTAACATATTCTTGCTGAGTGACTAACTGACTTAGAACTTGAGTGGGAGGGGGAACCAGACCCCAAAGATTATTTTCCTCTCTGTAGGGGGAAACAGAAGCATTACTACAGAGAGGATTAACCAGATTGTTATCTGGTGATTAACCAGACTTATCTGATAAATCCAGTGGTTGAACCACTGGAGGAGGAGAACCTATTCTTAATTATAGATTATGGATTTCTGTGTGTGTGTGTGTGTGTGTGTGTGTGTGTGTGTGTGTGTGTGTGTTGCGGGGGGGAAGGACAGGCAATGAGGGTTAAGTGACTTACCCAAGGTCACACAGCTAGTATGTGTGTCAAATGTCTGAGGCCGGATTTGAACTCAGGTCCTCCTGACTTGAGGGCTGGTGCTCTACTCACTGCACCACCTAGCTGCCTCTATGGATTTCAATCTTAACTGTGCCTAGCTTGTAAATTATCAAGGCCTTTAACTTACCTTCTAACAACTCATGGTGGCACCAGCAATTCATTTTGATTTTTCAAATGAAGGCTTCTTGATGACTTTTGCTTTTATATTACAATCATGTCTGGATATGCCTTCCTATCCCTACCACCTCCCGATGTCTTCTCTTGCAGTCAAGAAAAACAGTTACACAAAACCAATGATCATATTGACCATGTTTGACAATATAACTAACATTCTGTTCCCATAGTCCTTCACCCCTCTAAGGAAAGTATGGGTGAGTACTTTGGTCTTTACAATTAAACAGCATTTGACTTTGATTTAGCATTTTCTTTGTTCATATTATTGTAGTCATTACATATATTGTTTCCCTGGCTCTGTTTCCTTCACTCTACCAGAAGCATTTTTAAGTGGTTAGGGGAAGAAAGAAGAGCTGCCCCTGAAATCCATCACTTTGCAATTTGCTCTGTTCATAGAACTAGCAAGGGAAGAAGTGAAACTTGGCCTAAATGACCTTGAAGGATACATACAGAGTTCACTTGACTATGGTATCCTTGTCCCCTATTAATCTACTTAATAGATGATGGCTATGTATGAAGTTATACATTAGTATGAGAAGGGAGGAATTTAGTCAAGCAATATATCCAAATACTGAGATATCCAGCATCATTCTGCTCTAGCAGCCTGGTTACACATAATTTTTATGATTTCGACCCCAAAGTGGGCTCTTTGTGGCACCCGATGTATTTGTATTGGATATCTACACAGCTTAAAGTCAGTGTTTAATATCTCAGCTCCCCCCTTTGCCTTTTCAAATAGAAATGAATAAAATGAAGGAAAGCTCTGATTCTTCCAACATCTATATGTTATATTTCCACATATCCAGGTGGGAGGCAACATAGAGTAGTGGATGGATCTTTGGGTATGGCATCAGGAGCTTGGTATTAACATATTCTGGCTGTGTTGCCATAAGCAAGTCACTTAACCTCTCAGTTGCAACTTCTAAGATCATAAATTTCAGATGAGTTATTGAACTACTTTGTCAGAGGGAGTTTCTACATTAGGGGTTTCCTATACCAATGAAATCATAGATCCCAACCAAAAGCCAAAATCAGAGAGTTGGCATTGTATATACAAAATATGTGGGATGATGAAATATTTTATTGTTTAGTTAGCTGGTTTGGTTGTATCGACATTATTATTTTTATTATTTATGTCCATCCTATCACTCACTAAGCTATGACAATCAAGAGAAAATAATAGTTGTACTAATTTAGACCATGGCCCCAAATATTATCAGATCTAATTTGGGGTTCTTCAATTACTCTATTAAAATAAAACACTATTCAATGTGGCAAAGAAATTCCAGTATTACCTTTGAAAATTAGAGATGAACATCAAATCAGATGTTTCAAGTTTCTCTGAATTTCCCACCAGCCAAAATGAAATGGTTTATTTCTCTGTGTGTAACCACAGTGTGGCAAGAACATGAAAGCTAAGAAATGCATATTTCAGTTCTAAATGTCCAACATTTTCAAAAACAAAGACAGGCAAAACAATGACCATAAAGTGAAACAGACACTGTTTGTCTTGTAATTTTCCATCAGTGCCATAGCAATTTTCAGCAGTCAGTTTTTTTCTTTAAAGTTTCTGTCATGAGTAGAAAACAAGTTTGGCCATGAAAGCAGAATTTCCCTTGATTAAATGTGACTTACAGATTTATAAACTAACAGCAAACTTACATAAAGTTACTTGTTGAAATGGGGAAAAGTTTGGCTTTGAGCGACGTTTACAATATTTTTCAAGTTTTGTAATAAGAAAGTGTCTAATGAAATTCGCAATGTGGAAACCAAATAATGTCTGGCTTGACAGTTTTTAGCCAGCATCCAATTGTTTTGTACATGAGTTGGAAGGCAGGTTTAGGTCCTCACATGGTGCTTGGAACTTAACAAATACATCAATGACAAGGTAAATACCTAGTGATAGGTGATATTAGAACTGTTGAAAGATCTTTATCCAAAGTGTCTTACATACCAAAGTTAAGGGAATCATCACTCCCCAGCTAACTCATCTTCATTAAAGTTTCACATATGTGGCACGTAAGAAGTCAGCAGTTTCTGTGAACACTAAAAAGAAAGCAAAGATCTGAATCAAACCTGTGTTTGCAACTGGTACACATACACTATTATTAAACACAAAAGAATATAGTGAGAGGGTAGGGAGAAGGCTAGCATCTGCTTTATCATTTGATCATATTATATCAGGGTTTGCCTGTGTGCCATGGATCTCCAACTTTTTGGAAATTGTGATGTCTAAAACTGTTCCTTAGGCACAAAGCTGCTGCCAACAGCTGTGATGCTGAAATGGCCGGAGATGGCCAAATGCCGCGGATAGTGAAAAGAAAACAAGGGCCAGGCGGAAGAGTAAAGAACAGCTCCATTTCTTAAACTGAGGAACAGGGCTTATATACCCTTTTAGGCAGCCAGAATCAATAAATCCATGTGTGAGGCATTTGCATAATGCATGACTTCCTAGTGCTTAGTTTCCCTTTGCATGATTTCCTTGTGCTTTTGTTCCCCTTTTGCTGTAAACAATATTGTGTTAATAGCCCACAGGTGGTGTTTAGCACATGTGTGCATCGGGGTTTTGGAGAGAGCACATGTGTACCAAGGAGTCTTGAAGAGCCTTTGTCCTGAGCTGCACGTGTATGCCGAGGTGGGGGATGGAGAGCCCACGTGCCGAGTTATCAGCCCAAGGGCAAGAACAGGCCTCTGGCCTGTATCTTATCCCAGAATGGACTTTCTCAGAGCTGGCCCTCTACACAAAGCTATAACTAGGACAGAACCACTGGGGCTTTCTCCCAGGACATCAACATTTAGAGGAGGCTAAACACATGTGTATTCCTTCAACACTTAGGAACTTTTGAGCTTAGCATAGCACCCAATTAGCAAGAATAACAAGTTAAAATATGAAGCTACCAAATATCTTCCTTCTTCTCATCAGGGTGTTCACACTGCAAAGGAGCTCTTCCTTAGCCCTGACCTACCTTGGCCCCTCCCAAGTGTCATCTTTACATATGGGGGACCCTACATCTCTCTCCTCCACAGGCTATTGTGTCCTGAGATATGAGGTATCCGTTACCCTCACCAAAGCTACCAGAATTGTTATAGCTCTGCTCACGTTCAAATCAGTCCAAATCAAATCAGTTCAAATTTGGTGTGTTTTTCCCTAAGCCCTGAGTTCAGGGATAAAATAAGGTCCCCATTAAGTAGTGGTGCTAAAAATACTGGATGGTCAAAGCTAGTCCCTAACATTGTCAAATACTTCAACCCTCTGAAATGGATATGGTTTTAGTAGTGTAAATAACCTTAAAGAAGATGAATTATTATTTGCTGATGTGCCCTAAAGGATTATAGGGTTTTTCCATCTGACATACTGTTGAAATCATGTATGTGAATATGTATGTATGTATGTGTGTATACATGTATATATGTATATATATCTACATACACACACATAGTATTCCCTTACTAGAATATCTTAGGAACAAAGACTGTCTTGCTGTTCCATGTTTTTCGACAATGTTTGTATGCACATTGTAAGCACTTTAATGATCTTTCATTCATCTATTCACACTATTAAAACAATGTTATGGCTGACTTTTTGGCAGCTAGGTTGCCTTAAGCTTACCACATACCTTTCAGGTTTCATGATACCTTTTTATGATGTCACCTTCCCTTATTTTGCCCTTCAAAGCTGACCTTGATGTTTATTTGAACTAGATTTTGCTAGCATACAAAAATGTTAAGGCGTTAGGAGCTTGCTTATACAGTCTGATTTGCTCCTTGCCCTGAACTCCCATAGGCATGGCCCTGGTAGCATCTTATCTTTATTTCTTTATTTTTTTCAACATTTTAGTTCTCTTTCTTCCCTTTACCCAACGAGAATGCTATATGAGATGATTATTTAAGTCAATCGATTAATTAACAAACATTTATTAAATGCTTTTATATGCCAGGCATTGTGCTAGCTGATAGGAAGTACAAAGAAACATTCCCTACCTTCAGGGAATGTAAATTAATGTGCACATACATATCTATTTACAAAATCCATACAAAACAGATACAAGGTGATCTGTGGTATAGGGAAGTATTTTTACCTGCCGGGAAGGATAAGCCTCATGAATTAATATTAAATTTATTTCGAGGACTTTTGAGAATCTTGGGATAATATATGAAATAATTGAAGATACTCTGATGTTGTAGTGCCAATGCAATATTCACAGGACCTATGGCAGCTATGAATATGCCAGCGTAGTTCTGAATCACAAAATATAACACTCTCCACATGGAAGACAGAACCGAAACATTTATTCGAACACCAGAAAACCAAATTCCAACACCAGAAAGCCAAATCCATCAAAGTAACAAAGAAATCTATACACATTAGCAATGCGGGGGCCACTGCCATCCCCAAGCCTTCCCCCTGTTAGGGTCTTCCCACAAACCAAATGCCCTTAAGCAAAATCACTCCCTGGCTCTCACTTATGCTGCAACTCTTGACTGCTTCCTCTCTTTTCCAGCTGCAAATCCCACCATCTTTCGCACAGCTCTGACTCTCTCCAACTTCTTCTTAGCTCTGCTCCACCCCTTCCTGTTCTACCCATTCAACAAGTTCCTCCCACCACAGGCTTCCTGTGACTCAAACTCATGTGACTTAGGCTTCCATGTTACTTAAGCAGGTCACATGGGCCTACTGATGGATGGGAAGATCTTCAAATTGTATTACCCTTATAGATGTCCATGACCAGAATTAGAATATGCAACAGCAATGCAATGTGTAAAGATGGTCTAGAGTCAAATCTTATGTTATAATGAGCTAAGTCACAGTGAGGTTCTTCAAATTACACTATTTTTATTATTTGGTTATTTATTTAGTTATTTTTAGTTATTTAGTTATTATTTTTAGTTATTTAGTTATTATAACTCTGAGCATACCCGTTTCTATTTCAATTTCTTGTTATTTTGCAGTTTCAGTATTTACCACAGCTTCTTACATTCTTTGGTTTCTTCTTCCCCTTGGCCAGTGTCTTGGTCTTCATCCAAGCTGCCTTTATTCTTAGGACCTAAATGCTGCTAAAGAGCAGCTCAAAACTTGCCTTAGTCCTCTCTTCCTGCCAATATTTATTCAGTTTTACACATTTATGTTTTATTTCTCTTTTGGCCTTTTGCTACAGTGACCCTAGACTAAGGGTTCTCTTATTACAGGGGCAGCATGGGGGTAGGTAGTTCTTGCTTCCAGCTCTTTTATTCCTTTCTAGAGGAGGGACATTGCCCAAACTTCCCTGCCTGTACCAAAGGGTCAAATACCCTATGATCCCAGACAAAAACTCTGGACCTGTGCCAAGCCAGTACAGCTCCACCTTAGGAACTGGAGACCCAGACTGACTAATAGTGGCCTTTTCCACTGCTGCCTTTCCCCATGTTCACTTTTTTTTTTATCCGGCATCTTCAGTCTAGAATCAAGAATTACCTTACCTAAGCTGTCAGCACTGAAACTGAATCTTCTCTGCCAGAAATCCTCAACTTTAATAATGGAGGCTCCTGGTTCCCAGGTCCTGAAAATGTCTTTCTAGAGAAGGTCACCACCTTTCTTTCAAAAATAGCTTGCCTTGTGAGCAAGCATAGAAACAAAGCAGCCAGGTGATATTGTCAGCCATGAGTCCCAGCCATGATTGCTCTTGATAAGCTACTGACTTGGGCCCGGGGATAGAGAAAGCTGTCATCCCATTCGAAAGGGTTGCAGCAGTCTGCTTCTTGTTCTTCCCTTTCCCTTTCAGAAAGCCTTCAAGCTCATGTTCTCCATCCACCTCTATGTCTGACAACCAGCCTTTACGAGCCTTTTTAAAAGAAAGTAAAGAGAAAGCATCCTCTTCTGGGTATAACCCCATGAGGTGTATGGGCATTTTAAGGAAGTTCCAGATCCCTTTTCTCTCCTTAAATACAATTTTTTTGGTCAGACTGTTTAGGGTTGAGGGGAGGGAAAAGGATGGAAGCATGGCAGTCAAACTTTGTTGGTATCATGACATGTAATCTATCCTAACACCCTGGGAAATACAATGTACCATGGTTGATTCCCCCAAGTTTCCCTTGCTACAATATACAAATTTACTATATTTGATAAGGCAGGAGATGAAAGGACTTTTGATTTTGCATTTTCAGGTATTCTTTTTATGTTAGGCACCAGTGGCTTCATCCTTCCAGTGATCTGAGAGTCCCATTATTCTAGAGGCTGCATGAAGGGAAATGGAGATTTTGGCCTCACCCTTTTCTCATCCTTGTCTTAGAGGATAAACATTGCCTGAACCTCTTATTGAATGAAGCAGGTCTACCACTGCTTGTACCAGTGGACTAAGATGCCTTGTTTATGGAAACTTCAGGAATCCTTTTTTTTGTTGTTGTTTTTTGTTTTTTGAAGGCAGAAGGGAAGGCAATCGGGGTTAAGCGACTTGCCCAAGGTCACACAGCTAGTAAGTGTGTCAAGTGTCTGAGGCCAGATTGGAGCTCAGGTCGCCCTGATTCTTGGGCTGGTGCTCTACTCATTGTGTCAACTAGCTGCCCCTCAGGAATCCTTTTTGACACAGGTTGGCTGACTCAGAGGTGAGGCAAATCTCTCAGAACATGGGCAAGTTAGGGGATCCAGTTTGAACCTCAGTCTCCCAGGAGCCAAGGAACTTCTTTAGGTAGCAGGGGTATAGATTCATAAAACTTTGGTGAGTCAGACTGAGGGGCTTTCTGTTAATCATTATAAGAGGCATGGCTATAAAGTAATGGCACTGGCTTTTTTGAACAGCTTATTCATTAGCTAAAGGCAATTCCAAGAGAAGAGATCAAAAAATGTTTTGAATGCAGGCAGCATTGTTAGAATACATGCACAGCCTATGAAATCTCTAATGACATCACCCTAGGATGGGGTGGGGAACTTGCAGCCTCAAGGCCACATCTGGCCCTCTAGATTCTCAAGTGTGGCCCTATCTGGTAAAACAGTCACATTTGAGCACCTGGAGGGCCACAAGTTCACCACTTGGGCCCTAGGAAAATAAAGATAAAGTAGCCAATAAATCAGTAAGCATTTGTTAACTAGCTGTGCTCCAGGCACTATGCCAGGCACTAGGCATACCAAGATAAAAATGAAACAGTTCCTACTCCCTAAGGAGTTTATATAAAGTATGTATGGAATATATGCAAAAGTAATTCCAGGCAATCTTTTTTTGAGGGAGACACTAGCAGCTGGGAACATCAGAAAAGACTTCATGCAGGAGATGGCATCTGATCCATTCATTGAAGGTAACAAAGGATTCTAAGGTGTGAGGGAGGAGGAAATGCATTCTAAGCATGGATGAAAGCATGGTCAAAGGCATGAAGTGTCAAGTTTGAGAGGAGCAAGGAAAATTTGGTTGGATCATCTTCTTGTCTCAAAGGGGCATCAGAGGACTTTGGTGAAGGCTAACTGGCATAGTCCTTATATTTTGAAATCAACACTCATTTGAAAGTATTTGTTCTGGGAGGCTTATTAAAATGAGTCTCATTGTTTGATAGATTATGAGCTCCTTGAGAACAGAACTGTTTTGGTTTTGTCTTTGTAGTCCTGGAACCTAGCAATGTGCCTGGACCATGGATGGGCTTATAAATGCTGGGTCAATCAAACTAATACCTAACTACAATATCTTTATTAACAAATGAACAAAAAATCTTCAAAGCGCTTTGCAATTCTGGCTATAATTCAATACTTAGAGATCTTTGATTTTGTTAGTCTAGGTACTCCTTACACTAATGAAGATTGCAATCCCTTGACACTTTAGTAGGTATTCTGCAGGTTAATGAAAAAAAAAAAAAGACTTCTGTCCTAGCTTGGCTCATTGGGTTATCTGATCTTAAAGTACATTCAAGGATTTTGAAAGTTGTTAGGCTGTGCTGGAATAAGCTGGAGAGTTGGAGAGGTGGTGTCATGAATAAAGCCCTGACTTGGAAGTCATGGGACTTTGGTTCCAAACCTAGCTCTCCTATTTTTGACCTCAGAGAAGTCTTTGGTCCTTGGGAGAGATTGGGCTAGATGACCTAGGAGAGAGACCATGGTACAAAGGAAAGAACACTGGGTTTGGAGTCATAGGATTTTTGCTCAAATTATGGCTCTTCAAATCACTTAACCTCTCTGGGCCTCAGTTTCCTCATCTGTGAAATGAGGGAATTGGATTAACTGACATCTGAGGTCCTTTGTAGCTCTAAATCTATGATTCTGTAATCTATAAGGTCTCTTTCAGCTTTAACTCGCCATGGGGTACAATGGAGCACCAGAGGAGACTCTGATGGAGGTTGACCGATGAGAATTCTCAGAGAAAAACTAAGAAAACAGTGAGATTAAGACTAGCTCTGACAGAATGATAGCTCCTAATGACTAACTCCCCATTTAAACCAAAAAATAGAATGAGTAAGAATCAAACAAAAACCCTAATGCCAGTATCCTGAAGTGTTGGGTTTTTTTAAATTAAAAAAATTTTTTAACACTTTCAATCTTTCTCCAGGGAGCAAAAACTCTTGCAGGGCCCTGTCTGCTCTCCCCCATTGTGAGGCGCAGCTTCTCTTGGAGGCAGGTAAAGTGCTGTTTGCTTCTTTGCTCCCCCAAAAGGTCTCCTATTTTGGGAATTGCTAACTGGCACATTTTTAATTTAATGGCTCTCAAAGAGATATAAATTAGCAGCAGCAAAAATATTATGGCCCTTTGAATGCTTCAGCAAATGAACTGTAAATTAAGATTTGTTTAGCCATTTTGTAGGGCTTAACCATTCTAGAAAGGGCTATTAAATGTTTTATGATGTCTGTATGTTCTTGCCACTATGGGCACAGCTCCTGTCCCCTGACACTCCTTCAGGCAAGTAAGAAAGAGAATGACTGAGAATGTACATAAAAATATTCCCAGTTAACAGAAGTTTAAATGAATTTAAGAAATAAAAAACACACATGTTTGCATTTAGACATAGTATATGGCCAATTTTTTTTTTCATGAAGAGTGCCTTATTACTTTTGCTCTAAGCTGTACTCTAAATGTTAAATGTTTGACAAGGGGAATTTCCCTTCCCTTCTCTCCTTTCCCTACAGTATATATTAAACTAATTGCTTTATTTTAACAAGGGGAACAGTGTTTCCCTCAACCATCCTCCTGACCTCCAACTTGAACTTCAACTCTAAGAATCTTTGCGGAGAGATAATTGCGAGACCAATAAGATTTAATTCACTTGGGCTCATACTCATCAAGTGTCTTAGTTCTACAACAAAGGTTTTAACTCTCAGAGGGTCCAGTTCTCATCCCATGTAATTCCCACGTAGTTATAGAAAGCTTCAATCTGGCCTGGGATTTTCTTATCATTTATAATTTCATAAAATGCTTAGTTTCACCAAAACAGGGATAAACTAACCACTTGCTGGTTTTTCACTAATGAAAGTTCTCTAAGGAGTAATGTTAGAAAAATGTCTACTGGATTAAAATTGTCACAGGGAAATGTCATCTAAAAAAGCTTGTGCATTAGCCTGCATTTTCCATGCGTTTCAGCTCTACCTCTATGAAAACTGATTTCTGCAGTTCCAGAAGGAGGGTAGGGGAAGAGGTTGCATTTGGGTAAAGGCAAATTTGGGGACCAAAAGTATATTTGCATAGCTGATCTTTGTACCAGACTGCAAACCTTTATGTTTATTCCTCTTGAATTTCTTTTCATTAGGTGCAACTCAATGATCTAGCATGTCAAGATCCTTTTGGATCCTGACTTTAATTTACTGGGTTAGCTATCTTCCCCGGCTTTTCGTTTTCTGCAAATTTGATGAGCAAGCCATCTCTGCCTCTATCCAAGTCATTGTTGAAGTTAAATATCACAGAGCTAAGCACAGATCACTGGGATAATCTACTAGAAACTTCTTGCCATGTTGACATTGAAAAATTAAGAAGTACTCTTCAGGTCTGACCCTATGGACTAACATTGATCTTTCTCTCATCTGAAGAAACAGCATGGTATTTTAGAAATAGTACTGGCTGAGCAGTCAGAGAATCTAGACAAAAATACGGTGTCTGATTCTTTTTTTCCTCCAATGTTCTCATTCTGATTTTTAAGATCAGTATATTTTGTGTTTATATTCTTTTTTGGTTTTTTAAATTATTTATCTTTTTATGACATAAATTTTTTTTGAGTTCCAATTTCTCTCCCTTCTTCCTGCCCCCCCCACGCCCATTGAGAAGGCAAGCATATGATATCAATTATACATGTGGAATCATGCAGAACATATTTCCATATTAACCATTCTAATTCTTTTTTAAAAAATTTGTGGATATCTTTTGCTTTTGAAAAATATCACCAAAAATTCCCTACTCTCAATCATCTCTCTTCTCTCAGAGACCAATCCCATTGACAAATAAAATTTTTTAAAGAAAAAGAGAAAGAAAATCAACAAATAGGTTTTTGGTCATACATTTGTTTTTCCCATATGGTTTGTTAGGTTATCTCTTTTGAGTGTTTGGAAATTGCATTAAAGAGGTCCTGTTGTATTCTAGAATTTGGTTCAGTCAACAGAATGCTCTCTATAGACAGAAACATCTATGGGAGCTCATTATCTCTGAGTAATCATACTAATACTGACACTTCTCATAAGAAGTCCTCCACATATAGTGAACGCCTTTGGGTAGTATATCTCCCTCTTGTTTTGCTTGATACAAATAATCAGATGTATCACTGAACAAAATTCCTCTGTGGTTCTTTGGAGGAGAGCTTTTAAAGCTTCATTATTCTCTACAGAGTGAAATGTCTTTAAAAATAATCAACAAACATTAAACACAAAAGAATTCTGTACACTTTGCTTACGATAGATTATGTGATCATAAAGACATGATCTGATGTCAAAAGCTATGGAACTTTGCCTGTTCTCTTCTTACACTTTTATTAAGAATACCTATGCAGATCATTCTCATGTAACACCTTGTTACAATATTTGCTTGTTTTAAGCCTAAGGAATGACATAATGACCCCTAAGTTCTACACTGTTCCTTCTTCTTCAGTTTCTGAGTCACAATTGCTCTGAGCCCTCAGTTAGGAAAATTCCTAATATTAAACCTGAGGTTGGACTCTCTGTGTAACTTTACAATTATGTCTACCTCTAGTTAACCCCTGGTCTCTTTGTGGTTGAAGCAAAGTCAGTTTACTGGAAATGTTTGGGGAACAAAATAACATATTATAGTGTCTGTGGATAGATAGGAATGGGAAGGGAAAGTTAAGAACAATCCATTTTTTCATGGGACTTTTCTTAGCCTGAATATTTTTTCCCCAAGATACTTGGTAGAGCCAATGACTTTTTCCAATTTCTTCCTTTTCTGCCATAGTTCAGTCCTAGCTTTGTCCTTCAGAGTTCTATTGGAAAGCCATGTGTTCTCCAGCCTCATGATTGCAGGCCCTTAAAATCTCTATCTCTGGTTCTGACATAACTTCTTCCTTTTATACTAATTCCTCAGGGCATGAACAAGTCTCTCACACATTATCTTTGATTCAAAGAGGTGTATAGCACCAGTTCATGCTGTTTTGATTGATGAATTTAATTAAGTGAAATTCTTACCTAACAAAGGTAATTAATTACTTTTAAGTATATGAGATAATCATTGAAGCCTTGCCTTTATACTCATAAAAATTTTATTGAAATGAGAGCATAAACATATCAGTAATAACTGAGGTCTGTTTGATCATCCACATACTCCACTCTTTCAGGTATCTTGAAAATTAATCCCCCAGTGCTTTTAAAATTGTGCCATTCACATTAAGAATATCTTTTCTGTGTACTTGATTGGGTTCAGCTTTTCCTGACTCTATGCTCTCCTTGCTACTTTGGCTAAGATCTTGAAATTGTTTTTTGATGCTGCAATATGTAGAGTCAAAGGTAGTGAACAACTTAGAGCAAATGCAAGGATTGCCCAAGGATTTTGTTTATCTACATGGCAACTAGAAAAATTCCAGAATTGCATCACACAGGATGTTAATATCCTTTTTCTCCAACTGGACCACAGAGGTTTGGATTTAATTCACTTCTACTGCACTCAGTTTAGTAACCAAGATAACTGCCTGCTTCTTGACCTCTTGATGTGGCAGCTAGGTGGTATAGTAGATGGAGCACTGGGCCTGGAATCAGAAAGACCTGAGTTCACATGTAGCCTTAGATAGTTAGTAGCCGTGTGACCCTGGGCACCTCTGTTTGTCTCTGTTTCCTCAACTGTAAAATAGAGATAATATCAGCACTTATCTTACAGGGATACTGAGATATATTGTAATCTCTCAAATGAGACAATATTTGTGAAATGCTTAGCCCAGAGCCTGGCACATAGTAGACACCATATAAGTGCTTATTCTGAGATTCGCAAGACAGTTTTCTGTTTGAAAGAATTCCGTTATGAAATGAGAAAGAAATAAGGCTTATTTTCCCCTCTGCATGCAATCAATTAATCAACAAATATTCATTAATATCATACTACGTACTGGGCACTATTTGGTGGCAAAGATAAGGCCATGAGGAAAGAAATAACAATTGAATGACATTAATTTAACAGAGAGAGGTAATTAGTTTTCAATTTACAATGGAAACATCTACGTAGAATTCGATGTAAAAATAAATGAGTTATATGCAGGGTAGATTGACGAGTCCAAGTAATAACAAAATCATGTAATTTTAGAGTTGAAAGAGATCTTACAAATCATCTGGTCCAAACTTATTTTACAGAAGAGGAAACTAAGGCCCAGAAAAGTTAGATGACTTGGTTAAAGTTTGTCAGTATTCAATGCTAGAGCTAGAACTAGAACCTTGGAAGAGGTAATTCCATATTTAATGTGATTTCATGGATTGCCAACATGTTCTGTTCACTTAATACCATTACCATCTACCTCACTATTTCCTGAAATTCCAAAGTTAGCTTCTTTCCTTGATTCCTTTGGGTTTAAAATTATATTAATTTCTATATCCGTGCTTTCCCTATCAATACAGAAAAGTTCAGCTTTCTCTGAATTCTTCATATTTTTTTTCCTGGGCAGTAATATTCTACCATATTAATATGCCACAACGTTTTTAGCTGTTTCTCAGTTTATAGGTACTACTTTGTTTCCAGTTCTTTGCTACCAAAAAATTACCGTGATAAATATTTTGGCATATATGTGACCTTAATTTCATGGATATCCATGGAAGTATATAGCATATGAGCCAATGAGATCTCTGAGTCAAAGAGTATGGATATTGTAGCCACTTTTAAGCATAATTCCAAATTTTTCCCTAGAATGAATGTTTAACCCAATTCTCAGTAAAGTTTTTTCTTCTCAGAAAATTCAGATACTCTCCTAAAGAGAAAATTTAAGTTTTTTTTTTAGTTACTTCATGTTTTTTATTTCCTGAATGACTTTATCGGGTCTTTTCCTACAAACTGATTTTGACCAGGCATAGGGTTGTTGAAGGTAAACTCAGCAAGAACTCAGCAATAAGCACATTGATTTGGGGTGGAATATATTAGGGTGAAGGGATGTTAAAAGATAAGTCTATAGAAAGAGAACAGAAATGACGAACCAAGTCTGTTTACGAACAATTTTGCCATCCGTTGGATCTAATGTTAGACCTAGCATAGATCTTATTTTACTTTTTGCTTATGCAATTCTCCAAATATAGAATGACCAAAAGATAAAAGATAAAGTGCCTTTTCCATATTTCCAATGAACTGAAATGTTTCAGAGGAAACCAGGCCAAGAGGGGTAGGAGATGTTCAAGAATGAAATTCTAAAAACAGAGGGAAAAAAGTTCAATGAGGAGGGGAAAAGAGGCTTTGTTGGAAGATCTGGATATGAATATACAGGAAACTTGCCAAAGAAACATTTTAAAAAGAAATGTATGGAAAGTAGAAGCAGGGCTAGGTAGCAGAAGGTGAATATAAAAGCATGACATGGTCCTATAAAAATAGTATCATGAAGGCTAAAATTCACAATGAACAGAGACTGTTGTGGGAAGCTAAGTGCAACAAAATGTTTTGCTGTTGCTTTTTTAATGGTGATATTTGGAGAGGAAAAAAGCTAAAGAAGGGATGAGTGCTTCACTTGGAATGAATGGGATAGTCATAACTAAAAACACAGAGAAGGCAGAGCTGCTCAATTTTTTATTTTGTTCTTGTATTCCCTAAAGAATTACTCTTACTCAGAAAAAATAAAATAAAATGAAATTGATTAATAGGGAGTTGACACCCAAGATAAGTAAGAAGATAGACAACATCTGGCTGTTCTTATTGAATTCAAGTCACTTGGCCCAAATGAATGAGATTTTTGCATCCTGAAAGAACTGGCAAATGTGGACTCTCTTCAAGATGATAGAATAAATCACTTAATCAAGGATGAAATAAGAGGTCCAGACTGAGTAATGATCAATAAGTCAATAAATTTTAGCATATTCATGGGAGACATGTTCAAGGAGAGTTTTTAAGGCAATATTTTACTATACTGAATCAAATGCTTTTTTCATACTCAGCAAACACTAGCACATTTAGATTTTAGACTCTATACCTTTCAGTCAATTGTGTGATAGCAAAGGTGTGGTCTTCACTGCAGAAGGCTGTTCCCTTCTAATAACTTTATCCAGAATACTGTTGGTGTGTATGTAGTGTAACCTCATTGAAATCTTTTCTGGCCGGTACCTGTTCCTTTTTTTTTAAGAATAGCAATGTGGTTCTGGGGAGCCAAGATGGAGGAATAGAGAAAGCTCTCAGCTGAGCTTTCCCAACATTCCTCTCCAAACAGTTTTAAAATAATGCCTCAAATTGAATGTGGCAACAAAACCAGCAGCAGCTTCAGGAGTAAGGGGATCTGGCAACTGACCAGAAAGAGATTATGGGAGACCCCTGTGCTAACACTGGACACAGGACCAGATGCTGTCTAGCAACTCCATTCCCTATACCGACTTCTGGGTCATAAGTGGAAAGGAGCATTTTCAGTCAAGAAAGAGCAAAGGCCTTAAGGAGGCAGTACCACTTTTTGTACCACGGGTTCAAGGAGAGTATCGCTTCTGGTCCAAAAGAAACAGAGGTCATGAGGAGCAGTATTTATTGCCTTCCCAAGGGATCAGGGGCTCTTTCTGGGTAAGGACTAGAATGTTGACCAGAAGAACAGTGACCATACCTCTCCCCAGATCACATCAGCTTGGATGCATTGCACTAGCTCTGAAAACAGAAGTATGAAAAAGCCTAAAGGTTGAGACAGTATCTTTCCCCACCCCAGAGCCCAACATTAACATAAAGTTCAAATCAAGACATGGGGTGGAAAAATGAGCAAACAGCAAGAAGAAAATAACCTCACCATAAAAAGCTGCTATGGTGACAAGGAAGATAGAGACACCAACTCAGAAGAAAACAATGAAGTCAAAGCAGCTACAAGCAAAACCTCAAAGGAAAAAAAAAATATGAATTGGATGAAGACCAACAAGAATTCCTAGAAGAGCTTAAAAAAATGAGTTTCAAAATTAGTGGTAGAGGAAAAATTAAATAAAGAAAGCAATGGAAGAAAATTATAAATATACAATGAACAGCCTGGTAAAAGAGGCACCAAAATATGGAAGAAAATAATGCCTTAAAAACAGAATTGGCCAAATGGAAAAGAAGATATAAAACTTTACTAATTAAAATAACTACTTATGAAGATGGAAGGCAAGAGGCAGCAACCCAGCTGAACAATTTCAACATTCCCTTCCAAACAACTTTAACATAACACCTCAAATCAAATTTTGGAGTGTCAGAGCCAACAAAATGTCAGGATGAGACATTTTTCTGGCCTAAGACAACTTAAGAAGTCTCCAGGAGATGTCTGTGACACCAGAGAGGATGCCTGTCCAGAGAGAGAACACATGCAGTGGCATAGACAATGTCCACTGCCACAGCAGCAGCAGAAATTTCAAGACTTGTCATCCAGAGACAGTAAGGAGGTGAGACAGTTGGTCAGAAGAAGATGATGGGACCTGTAGCTGACACTGGATACAACTGGCACTGATTGGCAACTCTTCTGATCATATGCAGTTCTTGGTCATAGTTCCAAGAAAGATATGAGTACTTGTGGTCAGTCACACGGGAAGAGAAGACCTGGTCACAGTTTCAAGGTCAAGATGAGTGCTATCACTTGTGGCTGCAGGGAAGCAGGGACCCTTACTGGGTAAAGAACAGAGTGAAGAGCAAAAGAGCAGTGATTGCAACTCTCCCTGGATCATATCACCTTGAAAGCACTGAAAACTTGCAAAATCCCAGAATTAGCTCTGAAAACAGCAACACAAAAAAGCTTGAAGCCTGGGATAGTGTCTCTGCACCCCTAGGTGAGCAAAGCCCAACATTAACATAAAGTTCAAAATCAAGAAACAAGCTGGAAAAAAGGGGAAAACAAACAAACAAAAAAAGAACATGACCATAAAAAGCTACTATGGTGGCAAGAAAAACCAAGACCCAAACTCAGAACAAGACAATAATGTAAAACAGCTACAACTAAATCCTCAAAGAAAAAATGCCAATTGGACTCAATGTCAACAAGAATTCCTGGAAGAATTAAAGAAACACATAAGAGTCGTAGAGGGATAGTTGGGGAAAGAAATTAGTTATGTAAAAAATGATGAAAAGAGAATTGACAGGTTGGTAAAAGAAGCAAAAAAAAAATTGAAGAAAATAAACCCTTAAAAAAACAGAATTGGTCTAATGGAAAAAGAAGCCCAGAAACTTACTGAAGAAAATAATTCTTTAAAAATTAGAATCAAACAAGCTGATGACTCCAAGAGACATCAAGAATCAATAAAAGAAAGTGAAAAAGATGAAGAAGAAAAGAAAATGTGAAATGTATTATCAGAAAAAACAGCTGACCTAGAAAATAGAGGAGAGATAATTTAGGAATTATTGGACTACCTGAAAACCATGATCAAAAAAGAGCTTAGACGTTATATTTCAAGAAATTACCAAGGAAACTGCTGCAAAAATAAAAATGGAAAGAATCCACTGGTCACCTCCTGAAAGAGATCCCCAAATGAAAACTCCCAGAAATATTTTAGCCAAATTCCAGAACTCCCAGGTCAAAGAGAAAATACTTCAAGCAGCCAGGAAAAAAAAAACCCAATTTAAATATTGTGGAGTCAGCCAGGATCACAGAAGATTTAGTGGCTTCTATGTTAAAAGAGTAAAGGTTTTTGGAATATGATATTCCAGAAGGCAAAGGAGCTAGGATTAAAACCAAGAATAAACTACACAGCAAAGCTTAGTATAATCTTTCAGGAGGGAAATGGATATTTAATTAAATAGAGGACTTTCAAGTGTTCCTGATGAAAAGACCAGAGCTGAATAGAAAATTTGACATTCAAACACAAGACTCAAGAGAAGCATATGAAGGTAAATGCAAAAGAGAAATCATAAGGGACTTGATAAGGTTATACTGTTTATATTGCTATATGCAAAGGTGATTCATGTAACTCCTAAGAACTTTATCATTATTACATTAGTTAAAAGGAGTTTATACAAACAGATGGCATAGGTCTGAGTTGATTATGTTGAAATGATCTTTAAAAAAATGAAGGGGTGAGAAAGAGAGATGCACTGGGAGAAAGGGGGAGGGAGAGGCAGAATGGAGAAAATTTTCTCATATAGAAGAGGCATGAAAGGAAGATCTTTTAAAGTAGAAGGAAAAATAGGGAAGGGGCGGTAAGTAATGCTTAAACCTCACTCTCATTGGAATTGGTTCAAAGAGGGAAGAATATATACACACGCTCAATTGTGTATAGAAATCTATCTTACCCAATAGGGAAATAGGAGGAGAAGGAGATAAGAGAGAAGGGGAGTGGATGATAAAAGGGAGGGCAGATTAAGGAAGACAGTGGTTAGAAGCAAAATAAGGTTTTGAGGATAAAAAGGATAAAAATAGGATAAAAAGAGAGAGAAAAGGATAAACAGGGCTTGGGTGGGGCAATAGGATGGAGGGAAATACACAATAATCATAACTGTGAATGTGAATGGGATGAGCTCACCCATAAAATGGAAGTAGATAGTAGAATGGATTAGAAACCAGAATTCAGGAGCTAGGGCAGATTCTAATATGCTTCAGCAGAAGTGAAAACGGTAGATGTTGCCATTATAATTTCAGACAAAGCATAAGTAAAAATAAACCTAATTAAAAGAAACAATCAGGAAAACCACATTTTCCTAAAATGTACTATCAGCAATATCAGAAATGATATCAAATATTTTACAGCAAGCTTCTCTGATTAAGGCCTTGTTTCTTAATTATATAGAGAATTATGTCAAATTTATAAAAATTAGAGCCTTTCCCTAATTGATAAATGGCCAAATAATGTGAATAAGCAGTTTTCAGAAGAAGAAATCAAAGCTATTGATAGTCATATGAAAAAATGCTTTAAACCATTATTGATTAGAGAAATGCAAATTAAAACACCTCTGAGATAACACCTCACACCTATCAGATTGGCTAACATTACAAAAAAAGAAAAGGAGGGGATGTGGAAAAATTGTGAATTATTGCATTGTTGGTGGAGCTGTGAACTAGTCCAACCATTCTGGAGAACAATTTGGAACTATGTCTAGAAGGCTATAAAACTGTGCCCACTAATACCACTACTAGGTCTTTATCCCAAAGATATCAAAGAAAAGAGAAAAGGACCTATTTGTACAAAAATATTTATAGCAGATCTTCTGTGGCAAATAATTGGAAGTTGAAGGGATGCCCATTAATTGGGAAATGGCTGAACAAGTTGTAGTACGTGATTTTGATGGAATACTATTGTGCTATAAGAAATGATGAGCAGGATGAAACCCTGAGAAGGCTCATATGAACTAATGCAAAACGAAAAGAGGATAACCAGGAGAACATAACAGCAACATTGTAATGATGATCCACTGTGAAAGACTTGGCTACTCTGATCAAGACAATGATATAAGACAATTCCAAAGGACCCCAAGCAGAAAGCAACTGATGAACTCTGAATGCAGATTGAAGCATACTTTTAAAAACTTTTTCTTTGTTTCTGTCGTTCGATTTTGTTTACATTTTCTTTTGCAACATGGACAATAAGGAAATGTATTTTACATGACTTCATATATTTAATACATATTAAGTTGTTTTCTCAAGGAGGGGAGAGAGTCAGGAGAGAGGAAGAGAATTTGGAACTCAAAATTCAAAAAAATGATCAAAAATTTTTTGATATGTAATTGGAAAATATTTAATGAAATAAATAAAATTTAAAAACAAAAGAATAGCAATGTAGGTATGGTGGGAAGAACACTGATGTCAGAAGAACTTTGTTAAAGTCTTAATTTTGACACTTTCTTAGCCTAGTGACCATGGTGAGGCAGTTAAAATCAAAGTCCCTGCTACCAAAGGATTCTCATGAGATGGCGCAACTGAATTAAAAAGGACCCCAGAAGGGATTCCTGTAGTATAGCCCTGCCATAAGGGAGATGTGAGTCTGAGATGAAATGTAATAAACTTCAATTCTTGTCAACTTGCATTCCAGGCTTGTTCTCCAGTGCTCAAACTAAAAGAAGTTATTTTGGTCAGTCACATGGCTGAACAATTCTAGAATACAAGTAAAGAGATTACTTAAAAGAAAAAAGTCAAAACACAGTATCTGATTGGAAAGATATTCACAAACACTGAATGGTGTATTAGAAGGAATCCTGAATGTGGAGTCTGATGACCTAAATTTGAATCCTGGCTGTGCCAATAGCATCTCTGTCATCTTTCTTGGGCCTTAGTCACCACATCTGTATATTGGGGACATTAATAGTCATTCTCTATACCTTTAGCTTGTTGAGAAGAAAGTACTTTATGATTTATACTTTATGATTTAAATGTAACATTATTCTTATTATTGTTTTTCTTTCTCACAATATTAGTCCTTTAGGGTTCTTTTCATCCTCTGGTTTCCCCACTGCATCCTTCCACAGCCCTGACATGGGAATTATTCTTTTTGATTAAAGAGCCTATTAACACCATCAGTTTCATGGGTCAGAGCAGAAGGAAAAACTACTTATGAGAAGCAAATATTCAGTGTGAGTTTTCTTACTTGTTTGTCAAAACAGTGAGCCCTTTTCAAGTGACTCAGTGGCAGCTCCTCCTTGTTCCTGACAGGGAGCAAAATTTCATTTCATCATCAGAATTCCAGGGAGGAAATGAATTTCCTGTATTCTATTTGCCACATGAAGTTATTTGTTCCGATGCTTTATTTTTACAAGACGCAAAGATTTCCCTTGAGTGCTCGATTAGGCTGTATGCTTTTTATGGGTATACTATTATGGCCTCCTCCTTCAAAATTACTCCTTTTTTTCTCTTCCATCCCCTGCTTGTTCAGATAAAGAGGTTTGGAAAGGTTGTGGAACCATCAACAGAGTGTCAAATATAAATTATTTACAATGTCTCTCACATTTTTCATGTGTACAATGTTTTGTGAGCATTGGTTTGTTATTCTGTCTATGGCCCATTGACTCAGCTGATGAGGGCCAAGTGAAAATAACAGTAACTATTAATATCACTATTCATTACCTCCTGGCCCTGAGACCCTTCCATCCCTCTCTTTGGAGAGGATGGAGGGTGGACTTTGGAAAACTCTTCCCAGATCTTCCATCTAAGGAGGGAGCCCAGGACAAACATCTGATCATTTCTTATCCAGCAAGTCTGACTATGTTTCCCATCCCCTTTTCTTTTTATGTGCTGTTTTCCTCTATTAGATTGTGTGTTCCTTGAGGACAGGGATTGTCTTTTGTTTTCTTTGTATGTTCAGTGCTTAGAAAAATGCCTGGCATATGGTAGATTCCTAATAAACATTAATTGACTGGCTGATCTCATTCCTCTTCTCAGTTTTTATGGGTCTATCCGCAAGTATTTGTTAAGCATCTGCTATGTTCCAGGCACTGTGCAAAATGTTGAGGATACAAAGAAAGGTAAAAGACAGTCTCTGGTTTCAAGGACTTCAGAGATTAATCGAAGCGACAACATGCAAAGGACTATGTACAAACAGGATACATACAAAGTAAATTCAAGATAATTTCAGAGTGAAGGCACCAAGATTAAGGAAGACCAGGAAAGGCTTCTGATGGAAGATGGGGCTTTGGGTGAGACTTGGAGGAAGCCAGGGAAATTAGGAAGAGGAGGAGGAGGGAGAAAGTTTCAGGCATGGAGATAGCTAGTGAAAATTCCCAGAATCAGAAGACAGTTTCTTGTGTGAGAAACAGGGAGGAGGATCACAGAACACATTGGGGCAAAGGCATTAGGGCTGGAAAATAGATATGAGAATCATCTACATAGAGAAGATAGTTCAATCCTTCAGAGCTAATGAGATTACCCAGTGAAATAGTGTAGAGAGAGAAGAGGACCAAGGACGGAGCCTTGGAAGAAACTCATGGTTAGCATGAGATGAAGGGAGAATGAAGAGAGGATGAAAAGAGAAACAGTCCCCAGACAAATCCAAATCCTTTCATTCTTTTATATTTAATTTTCTGGAGATTGGTACCCCAATGAAGATGAAATTAAAGAAATCATTAGGAACTGTTTTGACCAATCATATGCTAGGAAGACTGACAATCTAAGTGAAATGGACGAATATTTACAAACATATAAACTGCCCAGATTAACAGAAGAGGGGATAAAATACTTAAATAACACTGTTTTAGAAAAAGAAATTGAACAAGCCATCAATGAGCTCCCTGAGTAAAAAAATCTCCAGGTTCAAGTAAATGAATTCTACCAAATATTTAAAGAACAATTAATTCTAATAGCATAAACATTATTTTTAAAAAATAGGTAAAAGAGTCCTACCAAATTCCTTTTATGACACAAAATGGTTTTGATACCTAAACCAGGAAGAGCAAAAACAGAGAAAGAAAACCATAGACCAATTTCCCTAGTGACTATCAATGCAAAAATTTTAAATAAAATACTAAAAAGGAGATTACAGCCATATATCACAAAGATCATAAACTATGATTAGGTGGGATTTATACCAGGAATGCAGAGCTGGTTCAACATTAGGAAAACCATCAGCAAACTCAATCATATCAATTATAAAAACAACAAAATCACCCAATTATCTCAATAGATGCAGAAGAAGCTTTTGACAAAATATAGCACCCATTTCACTTAGGAACACTAGAAAGTAAATGATCAGTTGTATCTATCTAAAGCTAAGAGTAAGCATTATCTGTAAAGGAGATAAACTTGAGGCCTTCCCAATAAAATCAGTGTAAAGAAAGGCTACCTATTATCACCAATATTATTCAATATTGTATTAGAAATGCTAGCTATAGCAATAAGATAAGAAAAAGAAATTGAAAGAATTAGAATAGCAATGAGGAAACACAACTATCACTCTTTGCAAATAATATGATTGTATACTTAGGGAACCCTAGAGAATCAACTAAAAAACTAGTTGAAAAAATTAACAACTTCAGCAAAGCTGCAGGACATAAAGTAAAACCACAGATATCATCAAGATTTCTATATATTTCCAACAAAACCCAGCAAAAAGCAATAGCAAGAGAAATTCTGTTTAAAATAATTGCAGACAACGTAAAATTCTTGGGAGTTTACCTACCAAGACAAACACATGGATTATATAAAGATAATTAAAAAACACTTTTCACACAAATGAATGCAAATCTAAGCAATTAGTAGAAATATTAATTGTTCCTGGGTAGGCCAAGCCAAAATAACAAAAATGATAATTTTACCTAAATTAATTTTCTTATTTGGTGGTCTACCATTCCAAATACCAAAGAATCATTTCATAGAGCTGGAAAAAATAATAACCAAATTCATCTGGAAGAACAAAAGTCAAGAATATCAAGGGTCTGAATGAAATAAAATAATCAATAGATATGGGAAAAGTTTATGTCCAAACAAGAGATAGAGAGGCTCACAGGAAGCAGAGGATCAAATGGAGAATATCTAAATGAATAATTTAATACTAATAACTGAATAATTTTGACTACATGAAATTAAAAAAGGTTTTGCAAACAAAACTAATGCAGTCACAATTAGACAAAAAGCAGGAAACTAGGAAAAAGATTATAGCAAGTTTCTCTGATAAGGGCCTCATTTCTCAAATAGATAGGAAATTGAGTCATATTTGTAAAAATACTAACCATTTTCCAATTGATATGAACAGGCAGTTTTCAGAAGAAATCAAAGATATAAATAGTCATATTAAAAGTGTGCTAAATCATAATTGATTAGAGAAATGAAAATTAAAAGGAAAGAGAATTTGGAACTCAAAATAAAAAAATGAATGTTAAAAATAAATTAATTTTTAAAAACCGTGTTGCCTTTAAAAAAAACAAACCTTTTTTGTAATGGAATAAAGATATTGGAACAAACCCTCATCTTCTACAGGCTCACTGAAACTCTCTTTAAGACAATTCCAGTGGTAGGTAGGGTGAAAGAGATGGTATGTATGTTATCCTGTTCCCAAATATTTCTGATTTAATTATCTAAGTCTCCGTATTTTGGAAGTTTTTCACTACATACATAGTTTTGGAAATTGCAAATATTTGTATGATGGCATTTATCAAAAATGTAGTTCTTATACCTTTATGGATCATTTTGATGTTTGGAGAACAGCACATTCTTGGATGATGATCTAGTTCCAGGATGACTTTTTTTGGGAGGCTGAATTTTCCAGGTTATTTTGAAGTTTGTATTAGTAGTTTGAGTAATTCCTTTCTGGTAGTTTATGAAAGAAAACAATCTTCTGGTTCTAGCCACCAGGAAATACCTTACTAGGTATGATCATCGTGAGGATCATCATTATATCTATCTGAGCAGGGCTTTATATTTGCATGAATGATGGCAGGATAGCAACTCGTTCCAGGACAATTTCTGTCAGAATCCCTCTTAAAAAGATGAGGAGAGCAAGATGAATAACAAAAATAATAGGAGATAGGCATTGCTATGTGATTTCTTTGTATGGGGATCTCCCAGGTGAAGAAAACATTGTCTACTAATGTAGAGTTGTTGCTGTTCAGTGTAGCAACAATTCGGCTAGCAGCTGTGTGGTGGTGAAAGACCAACACAAGACCAGCAACGAGAGCTGCCAGCACAGGTTCTTTTGATCTGCTTTACTAAGGAAAGCAACGTTAAGGGGTTAACAATCTTACTTTAATCCAACATACAAATATCATTCACTAGGTTCAGGAGGAAAAACCAGCAACCTGAACTTCAGAGCAAGTACAAACAAAACACAATCACACACAATATAAAGAGACCGAATCACAATTCACAGTTACCCCGAAAGCACCAACATCTGGATTCATGAGCCGGGGGACTTTTAAAGCAGCTGTCCAGAGTTCCACGCTACTCTTCCAGTGTCCGAGAGCTCCATGGGAAAATGCCAACCTCTGGGTTTATATATCTTGTTGAGGGTCAAAGGTGAGTCACACATGCGACTCACCCATGTGACCTAAAAGCATCACAAACCTGGGACTCACACTCATGCAAACTAGGCTTTCCCTTGAGGCAAGGACGTCATCAAAGACTCCTAATTTAATCAAAGAAACAAAGGTCAAACGTTTCAAGGGCACTTGGTTAAATAAGTGCTAAAAGCCCACCTTAATTACCAATATACTCAGTCATGTCCAACTCTTTGTGACCCGATTTGGAGTTTTTGTGGCAAAGATGCTGGAGTGGCTTACCATTTCCCTCTCCAGCTCATTTGACAGATGAGGAAAGTGACGCAAATGGGGTCAAATAATTTGCCCAGGGTCACATAGCTAGTAAGTGTCTGAGGCCAGATTTGAGCTTATGAAGGGAAGTCTTCTTGAGTCCAAGCCCAATACTCTATCCGCTGCTCCACCTAGCTTCCCCTAATGTAGATGTGTGCTTTCTTTATTACTTAACAGTTTTAAAGAATTGTCTAAGTGATCTTCCCAGGTTATATGTCAGAGAAAGGAATTAAAGTCTGACTTTCTTCCTTTTATGGACAGTCTTCTCTTGTGTATACCATGTTGCTACTACTACTACTACTACTACTACTAATAATAATAATAATGATAACAATAACTCACATTTGTAGAAGCAGCATGACATAGTAGAGAGAAAGCTGGCCTGAAAGCCAACAATACACTTAACTTACATTACATCAAATAATGAGGTTAAAGTCAGGGTTTCAGTGTCTGCATGAGCCACTGAGCATCCTTCTGTTTCATGGTCAGAATTTTTGTCCCTAATTCTGGTCAGCCATATCACCAATGCTTGTGGGGGAAATGGCACTGGCTGAAGAACACAAATAGGTCAATGCAAATTGTAGAATTTAAAGCCAGAAGATACCATGGAGGTTATCTCATCCAATGCCTTTATTTTACAGGTGAGGAAAATGAAGCTCAGAGCAGGGAAGTGACCTGCTCAAAATCATACCCGTAGTTGAATGCAAGAACTGGGATTTGAACCCAGGTCCTCTAATTCCAAATCCATCCTTTTTTGCCCTATACCAAATCTTTTAGCACTATTGAAGAAATAACACAGTGTCCCTGCCCTATTGATGGAGACTCAGTGTGTCATCTTGGAATAGACAGCACATTCCTTTCAACGTTTTCTAGATGTTATCAATCTCATTGTGCCTTGGGAAACTAATGGAGGGGGAAGTGCAGAAGAGGAGCCAAGCACCTTCGTTCAATCAACTTAGGCAACCGGTGCCAGAGCAAGGAATAAGTACTAGAGTGTTCTTGGCTCTTACACGTAGGCCCAATCGTGACTTACTTTCCAGTCATGTCAAAACAAACATGTTCCATGGAAAAATGCTTTCTTGTTCTTTCTTTTTTCCTTTGGAGAAATTCTTTGCCTGGAATTTAGATCCAATATGGCATCTGTTCATGATCTTGAATACCTACTTTCTTGTGTCTAGAGTACTCATCCTGGCTAAAAGAGTAAGTTCTCTCAGTTATCAGCCATCTAGAGATAGGGAAACATTCAACCTATGGAATGCCATGATCATTACTCTGTGACTAAGTATTAATGAAAGTTATTCCTTTGTGTAGGCAGAGTAGGTTGTCACCTACAGTAGAGGGTATAAATTTCAGTGGCACTGAAAAGGTCATCCTGACCAAAAGCATTTCTCCTACCTCACTGCCATAGTTCTCAAAATTCCACCATTCAAGGTCTGGTCCTTTGGGTTACCTTTCCAGACATTCTTTCTTAAAATGGCAGTAACACTTGGAGTAGCATATTAAATTGTTACCAGGCCTCCATCACTATTCATACAGGGTGAATTAATTCATACAATCACTTTTCTGAAAGACTACTTGAAATCAGGATGCTGAGGTTATAGGAATTTTCTAGAAAGGAAGAAAGAATCGGGGAGCACAAGGAAGAATAGTCCTGTTTAGAGTATCCTTGGAACACTCTGGGAAGAGGCAGTTTTCAGAGGCACAAAAGTTTTCAGAGGAGCCTAAAAAGGGGATATAGGAGAGTGCAAGAACAAACTTCACTGACCTTCACTACCTTCACCTATAGTTAGTCCTGTCTGCATGTTGACAAAACAAACATTTTAGCAGGCTAACACATTTGTACCCATTTACTTCTGATCAAATAAGATAATATTTGTAAAAAAAAAAATGCTTAGGATGCTGCCTGGAACATAGTAGGCGCCACATAAATATTTATCTACTTCCCCTCCTGCTAACTATAGTCAGGAGATATTACCTGTAATCAACTCTCCACTAAAAATGTGGTGACCATCTGCTGCAGCGTGGAAGACCTTCTATCCAAGTAAATGAACCTTCATAGTTCGAGTTTGACATAATCTCTTTGTCAAAGGGACCAACAACCTAGTAGAGGTGTGAATACACCCAAAGATGTGCAAATATTCAATATATATAATTTTTGGGGGGGGGGCAGGGCAATTGGGATTAAGTGACTTGCCCAAGGTCACACAGCTAGTACATGTGTCAAGTGTCTGAGGCCAGATTTGAACTCAGGTCCTCCTGACTCCAGGGCTGGTGCTGTACTCACTGTGCCACCTAACTGCCCCCCCCCCAAATATTCAATATTTGAGCAGGAGAAATAGAAGGAGTGCTTGTTTAATTCTCAGCTCTGCCAGTTACTAGCTGTATGACCTTAGGTGAATTACTTAGCTTCTCTAGACTTTGGTTTCCTCATCTGTAAAATAGACTTGATGATCACTAAGGTCTTTTCTAATTCTAAATCACAGAATAGTAGAATTTCAGAGTTGGAAGAGATCATAGCAGTCACCTGGTCTAACCCAGGCTATAAAAGGAACCTCCACAATACGTCCAACAAGTAGGCATCAGTCTTGGCTTAAAGACCTCCAGTGTGTGAATCTTACTACCTCCAAAGGCAACCCACTTCAATTTTGGTTGGCTTTAACTGTGAGGAAGTTTTTCTTTACATCAAGCCTCCATTTTCCTCAGACCTGTACTCCTATGATTGAAAGCAACTGTGGTATAATTATTATACCAAGAATCTTGAATTTGGTCTTTCTATACTAAGAGATGTCATAGCTGCTCTGTGACTTAATAGTCTCTGGGAGTTACTGTGGCCAAAAAATCCCCTTGTAGTCAATCTGTGATGAACTTCTCTGAATGTAGCCCATCTAATCCTTGGATGATAGAATAATCAGATACCTCTTAAAACCACTCCTTCTTGGTAGGGATTATATATATACCACTGAAATAGCTCTCTAGAACACTCACTTCTATCCCACAATGAGGTATCACAACAGAACTTCAATGAAGTTGTGATAAATATGGCAAATACATGGATTGAACATAATATACCATATATTATTTGAAAGTCAATATGATAATTTCTTCTTTTTTTGTTCATGTATTTTCCTCATCATGGGATCTTTCAAGCTGTAAGGGCTAGAAAGAAAGAAGAAACAAAGACACTGAGCCTCAATAAATCCTATGTGACCAAATGAAATAATGTTGTAAAAACTGATTAGCATAGTGCCTGGTACATAGTAAAAACTTTAGAAATATTTATTACTTGAGACTTAAAAAAATTGTAAATGTCAAAAATAGTTTTAACACGTAATTGGGGAAAAAATAAAATATTATTAAAAAAGAAATGCTTATTACTTTCCCTTCTCCATCCTTCAATCACATATACATTTTACTTTTCTAGTATTTGTCTGATGAGTAATAGAAAGCTTGATGGATCATTCTTCTCTGTGGGGTCTTCTACTGTATGTGGGAATTGGAGAATTATAATTTCCTCTACTGGCTATCAACATGAATTTAGATACTCTATTAACTGGGAAACTGCTAAGAGGAAACTCTCAGGGTATTAATAATACTCTCTAGACATAACTGCAATGAATAGTTTAGCTATATTTTTGGTTTATTGAACTAATTTTAACCACTACTCAGGATTCCAAAATAGTGGTTATTTATAAGGCCAGAGCATTTAAAAAAAGTTAAATACTTTTTGAGAGTAAAAGGGAAATCATAAAATGGAGAATCATGGAATCTTAGAATCACAGAATTTGAGATTTGAAAGGGAACTTAGAAACCATCTAGGCTGGCCCATACAGGAAAGAAATTCCCTCTCTGACATACACAACTAATGGTCATCAAACCTCTGCTTGAAGATCTCCAAGGAAGGGAAAGCTACCACCTCTCTAGACAGCCCATTCCATTTTTGGACAGCTTTAATTAGCAGGAAGTTTTTTCAGACATCAAGCCTAAATTGGCTTCTTTGTAACTTCCACCCATTGTTCTTGCTTAAGCTATTGGAAGCAAAACATAGAAATTAATTCCTCTTTCACAAGACAACCCTTGAAATATTTGAAGCTATCATGTCCCACCTGAATCTTCTTTTCTCCAAGTTAAACATACCCTGTTCCTTTTACTGATACTTATATAGTCTAGATTCAAGGCCTTTTGATATCTTGATTGTCCTCCTCTGGACACTCTCTATAACTTATAAACATTCTTCTTAAACCATGGTGCCCAGAACTAAACACAGGTTTGATAAGGGCAAAATAAAGTGGGAATATTCTCCTCCCTGTTCTGGAATGAATAGACCAAGATCTGAGCTTTTGCCACCTAATTCATTCAAGTCTTATCTAAAGTCCTACCTTCCAGAAGACTTCTCTGCTCCCCCCGCCCCACTGCCACCAGTTCACCTTAATTAACTAATGCTTTCCTTCTGAGATAATCTCTTCTTTATCCTGTGTATATCTGGTTTGTATATAGTTGTTTGCATGTTGTCTCTTCCATTAGATTTTGAGCTCCTTCAGAGAAGGAACTGCCTTCACTTTTCTTTGTATCTCCGATGCTCAACACAGTGCCATAGAAAACACTTGATGTCATTTACCTTTTATTTTCAAAGAGGACCAATGACATCACAGGGTGATGTCTTAACTTGCACGTGAATAGGATTTAAGTGAGGCAGAGTTGCACGAAGTCATCAACCTCACTCTTCCAGAGTCATCAAAGTCCAGTGGCAAGACAAAAGTCAGGATGACTGGTGATAGTCTGGGATGCAGTAGATGACCTTGGTGTCTTCAGTGTCTGACTGAGCTCTAAGCACTTCACAGCGCCAGGCTCCAGGTGACTTCATGGCCATTGGAACAAATTGTTCTCATTCACCTGTTCCATTGGGGGAAGTCTTCACATGCTTGGGATAGATACCTCCCCAACTCACCAATGGTTTTGAATCCTATTGGTTACCCTCAATCTGTTTTTAACCTATCTGCCTAGATGATTTTACCAGGGTGTGGCCAATGTACATGCTACAGCTTCTTGGAGCCACAGGTGAAAGTTGAATGCTAGTTAGGCAACAAAGGAAGATGAGCAGCCCTGAAAGGTGCTTGGTGAGCCCTCCTACCTGAGGTGCTAGTCCTCCTTGACCATCCCATACACCCCATAGAAAGCACTTAATAAATGCTAGTTGACTGACTTACTGACTGACTGATGGCTACGTCATTCTGCCTACTCATATTGAACTCGAAGTCCATTAAAACCCCCAGATCTTTTTTTTCAGAACTACAGCTGTTCTAGCCATGCCACCATGATCTTACATTTGTCAAGTTGGGAATTTTTTGTGCCCGAGAGGAAGATTTCCATTTTTTTCCCCTGTTGAATTGTATCTTATTAGATTCAGGCTAAGCTATAGACTGTCAAGATCCTTTTGTATCCTGACTCCATTACCCAATGTGTTAGCTATCTCTCCTAGTTTTGTGTCATCTGTGATGAGCATACCTTTTTTGCTTTTATCCAAATCATTAATAAAAAATGTTAAATAGTATAGTATCAAGCATAGATCCCTGGGGTACTCCACTGGAGACCTCCTTCCATGTTGAGACTGAACAATTAGCAACTACTCTCTCAGTCCAGTCATCCAACCAGAATTCAAATGAATCCATATGATTCTCTTATTGTTTAATCCGCTCTCCATATATTGTCCAAGAAAATATTATGAAATAATTTTTCAAAATTTCTGTTTAAATTTAGGTAAACACTATCCACAGCATTTTCCTCATCTATTCATTTAGTACTCTGGTTAAAAAAAAAGTTAATCTGTCATGACCTGTTCTCAATGCAGCCAAGTGGGCTCTTGGTAAAACTTATTTTCCTTTCTAGGTATTTTACAAACATCTTTTTAATGATCTATTCCAACATTTTTCTAGTAATCAAAGTCAAGTTTACTGGTCTATAAGTTTGTAGTCTCTGTTCTCTTTCCTTTTTTGAAAATGAGAGCAGCGTTTTCCTCTGCAGTTTTGTGGTAACTTTCCTCTTCTCCATGTTTTTTTAAATATTATAGACAAAGGCTGAGCAATTATATCTGCCAATTCTTTCAATGCTCAAATATATATATTTTTTCTGGGTCATGTCACTTAAATTCATAAAGGGCAGGTAGGTAGTCTCTTGCTACCTCTTTACCCATTATACACATCAATCCTTTTAGTTATTTTCATCCTATCATTTTCAGTATAAAGATCATTCTCCTTTATGGAGAAAACAGAAAGAAGATGATAGTTGAGCTTTCTCTCTTGTTGTCAGTTACTCATTCCAAGTAAAGGCCTTATCCCTTCTTTGAGTCTCAATTTTCTCTCAATATAGTTAAGAACAAACAACTTTTTGTTGTTGTTGTTGTTTTCTCTTGCTACTGTGAGCTCATTCTGAACTTTAGTATTCCAAACACTACTCTTATAGGACAGTACCACTCTCTTTTATTTATGCTCCATTACTTGGCTTTCCTTCCATCTTCCTTATATTTCTTTTAAAAATCTAGGCGAGAGTTTCCTTTGCATCCACATTGATTTCTTCAGACAAATCTCATTTTCTCTCCTTGCTGGAACTTTTGTGTCCTTATGATTTTGTTTTTGAGCATCTCTTCTCCCACTTGTCCTGCCCTCCCTAAGGCATTTTATGTTATGGAATACTACCTGTATTTCCTCTGAACCCTTCAAAATCTGTTTCCCAAAAATCTAGAGTGCATGTCAGACAATTTCTGGATTTCTTCTACTTTATCACTAACTCTAGGAAGGAATGATCACATAGGCTCAACATTCACAAAGGCAAATCAAAAAGTGATTAGCTGATCTGATTTTGGCAGACAAAGAACTTCAGTAGATATCTAGATAATGGAAGTCCCCACCATTATTTTACCTTTTTCTCTGTGCCAGGCACAGTATTTTCTTTTTCCTAAACATCTATTTCCCTTTTTTTTCCGGGTAGTCACTAGCATATGCCAGTGATAAAATTACTTCTGTTTTTCCCTCCTTTGACCTCCACCCAAACACTCTCTGTTATGTTTCTTACATCCAGTTCTTAGATTTTCTCAATTGAGTATACCTTTTTAATATAGATGCTATCTCCACCCTCTAATCCCTTTAACTATCCACAAATTTACTTCTTAGTAAATGAGAGAGCTGGAAATCTAACTCAAGTTCTGTGGCTCCAAATCTAGTTCTGCCTCCAAAATTTTTCACCACACAATGAACCCCTCACGAACTCTAAGACGGTAAGAGAATGGCCAACTCTCCTTGCCCCACATTCTCTTACTATGTGTGATGTATATGGCCATTGTATAGCCACATAGAGACTGAAGTACAGGACCACACAGCAGTCCGAGAGAGAGAGAGAGAGAGAGAGAGAGAGAGAGAGAGAGAGAGAGAGAGAGAGAGAGAGAGGGAGGGAGGGAGGAGAAACAAAAAATCGGTAATCCTTTAGTCAAGGAACTACATTTCTACACATGCTCCTAGATGGAAGAGTAATGCTCTGTAACAGCCCTTGTGGCAAGACTGGACTGACTAACTCAGTAAGAACCTAAATTGCTAAAGACCCTGGGAGTTGTATTTTTCCTAAGATTAAGGAAAGGGGACTCGTTGGATCAGAGCTGGAGGGCTGAGTTTCCAGTACATATCGAGTTTAAAAAACCTCTCTGGAGAAGGACAGAATGGGAGTTGGAGAGAGTGTGGTGGTGTCAGTGGCATCAAGTGGGCAACAACTGACCAGTATCTTTTCTCAGGAGACTTAGAACCCCGGTAGTTACTGAAGAACTTTTCCTGGCTAAGCAGCTCAATTTATTAAGAGGATCCAGCAGAGAGGGATTGCATTTTTGTTTCTTAGACAAATCATCACCATGACTGGTGGCAAAATTAATTGTTAAGGATTTCTTTGCTATTCAAACATTTTTTGCCTACTGGTTATTTCCTTTTTTTTTTTAAACAATGTCTCACTAGATAAAGATAAGATAATTTTAACTGTTTCCTGAGTTTCTGTTTTTTGCTATAGTGTGTGGGAGACTGAAGGAAAACCTGTGACTATTTGATTGCACTTAATTCAGCTGGCTGGGAGATCACCAATCAACTTTGGTAATCAACAGACTGCTTGGGAACTCAAAGCATTTGAGAAATTCCACTTACAATTTGTATTTTAAAAATGATTTTGTTTTTGTTCATTAGTTTTTTTAGTTTTATTTAGTTAGTTAGTTTATTAGTTTTTCAAAGAAAGGAATCCCACTGGAACTGGAACTGGGATTTTTGGTCCTAGCCTAAAATCCTCTGAGCAAATCTTACCTTCTAGCAAACTGATGCTTTGTGCCAGGGATCTTTGGTTTATTTTTCTCCACCCACTAGAGAAAAAGGGAGATGGGAATAAAGACATCAAGAGGCAGGCATAGTGACCTGTGTTGTCAACCCTTTGATTATGTAGGCTAACTTCTTCCTCCTCTAACAGGAGCCACATAGAATTAGCAGTATAATCTCTCTTTAACCAGGTGGCTACAGAACTCTGTTTCCCCTACTTGGCTAGGGGGATAAACAGCTTAAGTACGACTGTACAGAAAAGGGAAGGGTGATAATAATAGCTCACATTTAAGTAGCATTTTGAAGTTTGCAAATCTCCTTATGTTTTATTTGATCCTCCCAACAACTGTGCTTTTATTATCCCAATTTATGGATGAGGAAATTGAGGCTCAAATGATTTGCCCAGGGCCACATAGCTAATAAATGTTAAAGAGAGTCTGTGACCACAGGTCTTCTGAATTCCCAAGTAGGCTAACCACAAAACAGTTCTAGAAGCTATGCTTCTAGGAGGGAAAAAGATTGCCTCTTATAATGCTCTGCCTACTGACAGCTTCTAGCCCCATGCCCCCATCAGTCCTAGAATCTGAAGAGGCATTAGTTAAGTGATGATAATGATGGATGGTTACTCTACTTTCTGGGTTAGGGACCATAGCCAAAATACTGCTTGGACCATCCTCTTTCTGTCTACATGAGTGACAGGAGAGCTTTCATTTTCAATGCCTTTCTGTAAAACAAACAGCATTTTTAATTCCTTTTCTACAATGATGATAGGACCCAAACTAGTGTTATGGAAAAATGCTCAGCAAACTAAATCACAGAAATCACTGCAATGTGTGTGGGACTGATGCCATAATTGGGAAGCCATCTGGAGGTCATCTTTCTGGAGGGAATTCTCTACTGGCCAGCCTTCCATCAAAAAGAAACAGTGTGTAAAGACAGAATTATTTCCGGCCCATAATGAAAAACATTTGAATTCTAGCTCTGTCATATACTGCCTGTATTATTTGAGATAGTCACCTCTCAGGGCCTCTGCTTATCTATAAAATGAAGTGATTGGATAAAATGATCTCTAAAGTCTCTTCTTAGCTCTAAATCTCTGATTCCATCTTATAGAATTCTTGTAATGATTGGTTAAGCGATGAATGTGAAGGTGGTTTAAAATTGTAGTGTTATATAAATGTAAGATGTTTGCCCAACTTCTCCTTTTGAATATTATGCGTAACCTGGAGTGCAACTTTAACGTGTAATATGTTCTGGTAATCTTATGTGGATATTCAGCGTGAATACCCTAAAACCCATCAAATATAACCTTAGTTTGGAAGTTTACCATTTTCTGCATCCAGCTTTTCACACGTAACAGTCATTCATTCTCTCCATCTTTTCCTCTTGCTCTCCTCTCTCTCCCAGTCCTTGTTCCTGAGTGGCATCGTCTATGCCTGCCTGATGGAACAGGTCACTGCTTTTTTTCAAAACTAATGAGCTTCTCTACTGGTTCTGACTTGTTCTGCACAGGCACTGTGCCAACCTTCGAAAGGCTAAGAAGGGAAAAAAAAACTTGGAGAGAAGGGGAAGGTGATGCATGATGCCTTGTAGTGACTGATATACATTGGATTAGTACTTCTTTGGCTTAGGATCCAGTCACTGAAATCTCTGATATGATGGGCATGTATCAACACAGGGCCCATAAAACATTTAGCTGAACAATACTTACTTGTGTCAAGGTAGAAACAGCTTTTCATCTGGCTGCCTTCATCATTTCATTTATTTATGATTGTCTAGATTAAGACTGAAGGGTTTGTTTAGACCAGGGGAAAATGCATTCCTGAGTGTACCAGGGAAATGACCATTAGAACTTGTGCAAAATATTAATGTTATTCTTTGAATTTATAATTGCTGAATTATAACAGTACCCATTTTATAAAGAAATGACTAAGGTTAACCCTCTTATTTCTTATTCCCTGTCGTTCCCCACCTCCAAATGAAGTAATCGAAAATCAGGTGTAAGTGGTTGAATGTTTACATTACATACTCTAGTATATGAGATATTATTTTTGGTCATATTATTAAAGTTAAGTGTAATTAAGAAAAGAATTATATTGGGGCAGCTAAGTAGCACAGTAGATAGAGCACTGGCCCTAGAATCAGAAGACCTGAGTTCAAATCTGACCTCAGACATGTTCTAGCTATGTGACCCTGGGCAAGTCACTTAACTCTGATTATCACTCCCTCCCCACCAAAAAAGCATAGAATTACATTTTTGAAGAAACCTGAACATAAAATCTCTGACCCACCATTAATAATCGTTGAGAAATGATGAAATGTCAACGGTATTATCAGAAACTGGAGATGGAAACTGCTATTCTGAAAGGTGGAAAGGGTAGATTACAGAATCCACAGATCAGTTACCTTGAAACTGATCTATATGAAAATCATAAAATTGATAGATTATAATTTTTGTAGCACATGAAACATCTTCTCTCACATATGGGGCTCTCAGCATAGCTACCCCAGGTTTTCCCAGCAATTTTTATCAGATAATGAGTTCTTGTCCCCAAAGCTTGGATCATTGTATTTATCAGACACTAGACTCTATGGTCATTTACTACTGTGTATTGTGTAGCTGATCTATCTCACTGATCTATCATTCTATTTCTTAGCAAGTACCAGATTACTTTGATGATTACCACTTTGTAATACAGTTTGAAATCTGGTACTGCTAGGCCACCTTCCTTCACATTTTTTTTCCCATCAATTCTCTTGATACTCTTGACCTCTTGTTCTTTCAGATGAATTTTGTTATTTTTCCTAGGTTTATTAAATATTTGTTGGTTGTTTGGTTCAGCATTGAATAAATAAATTTTAGTAGAATTGTCATTTTATTATATTGGCTTAGCCTATTCATAATCAGTCAATATTTCTCCATTTGCTTTATCCTGACTTAATCTGTGTGAAGAGTGTTTTGTAACTGTGTTTATATAGTTCCTGGGTTTGTCTTAGAAGGTAGATGCTTAAGTATTTTATATTGTCTGCATTTGTTTTAAATGAAATTTCTCTATCTCTTTCTGCTAAATTTTGTTGGTAACATACAGAAATGCTGATGATTTATGCTGGTTTATTTTATATCCTGCAACTTTGCCACAATTGTTTGACTAGTTTTTAAGTCGATTCTCTAGGATTCTCTAAGCATACCAACATATTATCTGCAGTATAATAGTTTGTTTCCTCATTGCTTATCCTAATTCCTTTTCAATTCCTATTTTTTTCTTTCGTTATTGGTATAACTTACATTTTTTCTTTTTTTCTTTTTAGTTTTATTTTGCAACAAAGAGTTCTACATAATTTTGAGTTCCAGATTTTCTCCCCTCCCTCCCCTACTCCCTCCCCAAAAAGGCATGGAATCCCATATAACTTCCATGTATAACTTGGCATTGAATTAATTTACACACTAGTCAAGTTGTGGAGAAGAACCATGACCAATGGAATGACTCATGACAAAGAAGAAACAGAACCAAAAAAAAAAAACACAACCCAACAACAAATACAAAAGAGAGAAAAAAAAGTGTGTGTGGGGGAAGGCGAGTATAAAGTGTGCCTTGATTTGAATTCATACTTCATAGTTCTTTCTCTGGATGTAGATAGCCCTCTCCACCATGAGTCCTTTGGAGCTTTCTCTGCATATTGTGTTGCCGAGAAGAGCAAAGTCTGTCAGGGTTAGTCATCACCGAATCTATATATCTGTGGTTGTATATAATGTTCTCCTGGCTCTGCTCCGCTCACTCAGCATTATGTCGTGAAGGTTCTTCCAGATTGTTATGAAGTCTGTATCATCCCCATTTCTTATAGCACAATAGTATTCCATTACCTTCATATACCACAGCTTGTTCAGCCATTGCCCAATTGATGGGCATCCCTTTGATTTCCAATTCTTAGCTACCACAAAAAGAGCCGCTATAAATATTTTTGTACATATGGGTCCTTTTC
>CM053622.1:145877195-145901907 GCA_028646595.1 Phalanger gymnotis | reverse complement strand
AGTTGTAAAGATTTTCTCCCAATTTTCTGCTTCCCTCCTAATCTTTGTTGCATTGGCTTTTTTTGTACAAAAACATTTCAATTTAACATAATCAAAATTATCCATTTTGCATTTTATAATGCTCTCTATTTCTTGTTGGGTCTGCTCTCTATCTCTTGTTGGGTCTATAACTTACATTTTTAATACAATATTGAATAAAAATGGAAATAATGGCCAACCTTGCTTCACCTCTGATCTTATTGGGAAGGCTTCTTCTAACTTATCCCCTTACAGATAATACTTCCTGATGGTTTGCAATAAATACTGCTTATCATTTTAGGGCAACAAAGTGACACAGTGAAGAGATACCAGGCCTCAAGTCAGGAAGACTCATCTTCCTGAGTTCAAATCTAACCTTAAACACTTATGTAAGGTTAATGAGGTATAAGATCTTCCGTACCCATTAATAGGCCTCACATGTAGCCCAATAAGGGAAGCTTGCTCTATGGAGGCTTGTTTGTAGGAAGGCTTTCCATGCCTTTTGGTACTAAGTTGATTAGGCACTGAGTCATGAGTGTTGTGATGCCTTCTGGCTCTGAGAAGTATATGTATACTCTGAGTTGGTATACTTATGAGGAGGATCTTGTGGTTTCCTGGTCAAGACTCTGAGTAGCCATATGTTCAGAGCTCTCCAACTACTGAAATGTAATGGCTCTCTCGATCCAGTGATGTATGTAAAGCGTATAGTAATATTGCTTTGATAAGGCAATTAGAGTCCTGTCTGTTGGTCTTTATGCTAATTTCTCTGCTTGTATTTTCTCTGCTTATATTTTCTTTGATGTTCAGGGTGCTGATCCTTCCCCTGAACTAGTGAATGTAATTAAAAGTAGGATTGTTAACCCCTTTTTGAGCAGTCTTTCCTAGAAAAGCAGATTAAAGAGCCTGTGCAAGCAGGCTATCCTGGGTATGCTAGGGTGCTTGCTGCTACAATTTACTAGCTGTGTAATGCTGGGAATATCACTGAACTCTATTTGCATCAGTTTCCTCATCTGTAAAATGAGCTGGAGAAGGTAATGGCAAGCCACTCTAATATATTTGCCAAGAACACTCCAAACTGAGTCACAAATAGTTAGATGTGACTGAAACAACTAAACAACAACATTAATTATTTTAAGGAAAGTTTCAGGGGGCGGAGCCAAGATGGCAGCAGGAAAGCAGGGATTTGCTTAAGCTCACCCCTAAATCCCTCCAAACACCTGTAAAAATGGCTCTGAACAAATTCTAGTGCTGCAGAACCCACAAAATAGCAGAGGGAAACAAATCTCCTGCCTAGGAGAACCTGGATGGTTGCCTGGAAGGGTCTATCACATGGTGCTGAGAATGGAGGGCTGCCCATCATGGACTGCCCTGGGACAGACCAGACCCAGAGTCAGCCAGCCAGAAAAGGCCTTGGGGCCATGAAACAGTGAGCTGTGGCAGTTACCAGATTTCCCAACTGATAAATGCCAAAGAGCAGGTTGGGGGAAACTGTGGGATCGAGTTCAGAGAGGTCTGGCCGCCAGCTCTGGGGGTGGAGGACATCATGCAGTGGTGGCGGTAGCAGCAGCAGGAAGCTCCTGAGGTTGCCTCCAGAGTGTCAGCATCAGTGGCTTCCCGAGTCCCTGCCTCATATAGCGGGAGGAATCTAGCAGCAGATCAGAGCAGGAATGCAAGGAGCATGTTGTGGGCACAAAGGCAGATTCTCTTGCTGTGTCCTGCTTGGATCTGAATTGTGGTCCTGATTGGCAGTTTTTGGGGGAGGAGGAACACCGCTGTGACAGAGCCTGGGGTGATGGTGGAGTAGAAGTAGCACTGAAAACAGCAGTACTTGGACCCTAAAGCTTGGGACAAAGTACTTTCTACTCTACAAGCAATCATATCCTGACAAAAAAGCTCAAGGGTCAAGTAGCTGGCTGGGAACATGAACAGGCAGTGAAAACAAACTCAGACTCAAATTCAAACTCTAGATTCCTTTTTTGATGACAAAGAAGATCAAATCATACAGCCAGAAGAAGTCAACAAAGTCAAAGAGCCTACATCAAAAGACTCCAAGAAAGATATGAATTGGGCTCAGGCCATGGAAGAGCTCAAAAAGCATTTGCAAAGTTTCATCTATTCCTATGCTTTCTACTGTTCTTAAGGTAGAATGAGTGTTGTATTTCATCAAAAGCTTGTTTCTGTGTCTATTGAAATAAGTGTATGATTTTTGTTGTTTTTGTTATTTTTATGGTCAATTATGCTGATAGTTTTCTAATATTGAACCAGCCCTGCATTCCTAGTATAAATCTCACCTGGACATAGTATATGATCTTTGTGATATGTAGCTATAATTTCATTTTTATTTTAAAAATTTGCATGATTATTCATTAGGAAAATTGAGTTTATAATTTTCTTACTGTTTTTGCTCTTCCTGGTTTAGGTATCAGTATATTTGTGTCATAAAAGTAATTTAGTAGGACTCCTTCTTTGCCTATTTTCCCCAGTAGTTTATATAGTATTGGACTTGATTGTTCTTTAAATGTTTGGTAGAGTTTACTTGTGAATCCATTTGGCTCTGGGGAATTTTTCTTAGGGAGCTCTTTGATGGCTTGTTCAATTACTTTTTGTAAGATAGGGTTATTTAGATATTCTATTTTTTCTGTTAGTCTGGACAATTTATATTTTCGTAAATATTCGTTCTTCAACTTAGATTGTTAGATTTATTGTCATATAATTGGATATAATGCTTTAATTCATCTTTATTGGTGGTATACTCATCCTATTAATTTTTGATACTGGTGATTTGGTTTTCTTCCTTTTTAAAAAAATCAAATTAAACAATGGTTTGTCTATTTTTTAGTTTTTGTCATAAAACTAGCTCTAAGTTTTGTTTATTAGTTTAATGGTTTTCTTACTTTCAATTTTATTAATTTCTCCTTTGATTTTCAGGATTTCCAATTTAGTATTTAACTGGGGATTTTTAATTTGTCCTTTTTCTAATTTTTTTAGTTGCATTCCCAATTCATTAATTTGTTCTTTCTCCATTTTATTGATGTGTACTTTTAGGAATATAAATTTTTACCCAAGTGCTGCTTTGGCTGCATCCCACAAATTTTGGTATGTTGTCATTCTCTTTAATAAAATTACTGATTGTTTCTATAATTTGTTCTTTGACTCATTCATTCTTTAGGATAAGATTATTTAGTTTCTAATTAACTTTTAGTCTATGTTTCCATGGTCCTTTATTGAATATAACTTTTATTTTACTATAATCTGGAAAGGATGCTCTTGGTATTTTTGCTTTTCTACATTTGATTGTTTGTAAAACATGGTCAGTTGTTTTTTTTTTTTTTTTTGGTGAAAGTGCCCTTACAGTTGAAAAAAATATTCACTCCTTTCTGTTCCCATTCAGCTTTCTCAAAGGGCCTATCATATCTAACTTTTCTAAAATTCTATTCATCTTCCTAACTTTTTTCTTGTTTATTTTTTGCTTACGTTTATCTAGTTCTTTGGGGGAAAAGTTGGGGTCCCCCACTAGCATAGTTTAGCTGTTTATTACCTCCTGTTAACTCATTTAACTTTTCCTTTATGATTTTGAATGCTATACCATTTGGTACATATGTGTTTAGTGTTGATATTACTTCATTATCTATGGCACCTTTTAACCTAATGTAGTTTCCCTGCTTATCTCCTAATTAGATTTATTTTTGCTTTTGCTTTGTCTGAGATCATGATTACTATCCCTGCTTTTTAATTAATTTTTTTTTATTTTTACTTCAGCTGAAGTATAATAGATCCAGTCCCTTATTCTTACTGTGTGTGTGTGTGTGTGTTCAAGTGTGTTTCTAAATGTAAATGGCATATTGTCAGATTCTAGTTTTTAAAACACTGTACTATCCGTTTTCATTTTATAGGTAAGCTCATTCCATTCACATTCACAGTTATGATTAGTAACCATGTATTTCTCTCCATCCTATTCTCTCCTTTATCCTTTTTTTCTTTCTTTTTAACTTGTTCCTCCTCAAAAGCCTGTTTTTTGTTTCTGACCGCTGCTTCCTTTAACCTGCTCTCCTTTTTATAAGTATCTCCTGCTCTCTTTTCATATCAACTTCTACTTCCTACTAAGGTAAGATAAGTTTCTATTCTCAATTGAGTGTGCACATTATTTCCTCTTTGAGCCAATTCAGATGAGAGTAAGATTCAAGCATGTCTTGCCACTTGCCCTCTTTCCCTGCACTGTAAAACCTTTTCATTTCAAGTCTCTTTTATGTGAGATATTTCTCCCCATTCCTTCACTCCCTTCCCCTTCTCCCAATGCATTCCACTTCCTCACCTTTAATTTTATTTTTTAAGTTGTCCCATCATAATCAACTCACACCCTTGTCCTCTATCTATGTTCTTCTAACTTCCTCAATAATAATAAAGGTCTTAGGAATTATAAATATCATCTTCTTGTGTTGGGATACAAACAGTTTTACCTTGTTGAATCTTTAAGGATTTCTCTTTCATGTTTACCTTTATATGCTGCCCTTGAGTCTTCTGTTTGAAAGTCCAATTTCTATTCTATTCTGAAAGTCCAATGTTATGCCATGACATTTGAAGTTTCTTTTTGGCTGCTTGCCAAATTTTGTTCTTGACATGGAAGCTCTGGAATTTGGCTATAATATTCTTGGAAATTTTTAGTTGGGGATCTCTTTTAGGAGGTGATCAGTGGATTCTTTCAATTTCTATTTTACCCTCAGGATCTAAGATATTGGGGCAGTTTTCCTTAGTAATTTCTTGAAAGATGATGTACAGATCCTTTTTTATTTTGCTCATGGCTTTCAGGTGGTCCAATAACTCGTAAATTATCTCTCCTTATTTTGTAGGTCAGTTGTTTATCCAATGAGATTTTTTTTTTCCAATTTTTCATTCTTGATTTTGTTTTATTGTTTCTTGATGTCCCATGGAGTCATTAGTTTCCACTTGCTAACTCTAATTTTTAAGGAATTATTTTCTTCAGTGAACTTTTGTACCTCTTTTTCCATTAGGCTAATTTTACTTTTAAAGTTTTTTTTCAGTGCATTTTTGTGCCTCCTTTATCATTTGGCCAATTCTTTTTTCTTTTTAAGATGTTATTTTCTTCAGTATTTTTGTGCCTCTTTGATGAACCTGTTTACTCTCTTTTCATAATTTTCTTGCATCATTCTCATTTATTTTCTCTATTTTTCCTCTACCTTTCTTATTTGATTTTTAAAATCCTTTTTGAACTCTTCCAGAAATTTTTTTTGGGCTTGTGTCAAATTCTCATTTTCTTTGGGGGGCTTTGCATGTAGCTGCTTTGACTTCATTGTCTTCTGAGTTTGTGTCTTGATCTTCCCTTTCACAATAGTAACTTTCTATGATTAGGTTCTTTTTTTTTTGTTATTTGCTCATTTTCCAGCCTCTTTCTTGATTTTTAACTTTATTTTAAAGTTGGGCTGCACTGTCCCAAATTTCAAATTTTTCATGCTGTTGTTTTCAAACATAGTTTGAGAGACGGGCATGGGGCAGGGGTCCTACAAGTTTTCAGTGCTTTCAGGGTGGTTTCATCCAGGGAGAAGTGTGGTCATTACTCTCCTGGCCTGTGTTGTGATCTATGAATGACCACAAGTGTTCCTCTCCATCCTGGAACTGTGAACAGGGCCCCTGTTCCCTTGCAGCTACAAGAGCTATCATTACTTATATCCTTGGAAATGTGACTCAGGTTTCTGCTCTCCTGTGGCCACAAGCACTAAAGCTTCTTTATTCCTTGGACCTGAGAACAGGGCCCCTGCTCTCTGCCCTGAAATTGTGACCAGGTCCCCTGCTCCAATCTGATCTTAACTACTAGAGCTCTTCTTCACCCTGGAACTGTGACCTGGAGCTGTTTAGGGGTAGTGCAAGAGGGTCATGTACCCATCCAGCAAAGCTGCCTGTAATCTTCTGACCAGTTTTCCAACCTCCTTACCATGCATGGGCTGAGAGTTCCTGAAGCTGCCACTGCCACTGCCACTGATGCACTGCTTGCAAGGCCTACTGCACTACACTGTGCTCTAGGCCTGAATGCCCTGCCTCTCCCACCCCCCCAAACAAACCCCAACTCTTCCCCACAGAGAGACCTTTACTGCAAACCTACTAAGTTTTTTAGGCTTGAAAACTGCTTCACCTCAACTTTTTGTCAATTCTGCTACCCCAGAATTCTATTAGAGGCATCGTTTAAAGCTGTTTGGAGGGGAATTTGGGAGAGTTCAAATGAGTTCCTGCCTTTACTCTGCTATCTTGGCTCTGCCATATCTAGCATGTTTGAAAGGCAATATGGTGAAAAGAAAGAGTGCTTGACTTGTTGCAGGGAGACCTGAATTTTAAATTCCCCCAGAAGAATTATAATGTAATATATTAGGTAATAATGTAAAGTACTTTGCAAACCTTAAAGTGTTATATAAATGTTAGTAATAATAATAATATAATTATAATCACCCTTTATTTTTCACTTTGTTCTTTGTTTCTCTCTTTGACTTCCTTGGGGTATATGCATGATAGCAGAACAACTATGTCAAAGGATATAGACAATTTAAGCACTTTTCTTATATAATTTTAAACTGATATCAAGACTGGTTAGACTAATTCACAGCTTTACATACAGGATATTAATTTGCCTATCTTCCCAAAGCCCTTCCAACAGTAACAGCTTATGTTTTATGTCATCTTTCCCAATTTTCAGGGCACCATATAGATTTCTTAAGTATATAGTTTGTGAATATTTAGAAAAGAATACAGTGATCTATGAAATCAATATGAGTTTACCATGGACAAGTCATACCAAACTAACCTGATTTTCTTTTTGATATGGTTACTAGTTCAGCAGATGAGGGCAGTATTATAGACATTGTATATCTTCATTTTAGTAAAGGCTATGACAGAAATACCTATGATATGCAAGGACAATGTGGTAATAACTAACATTTATATAGTCCTTACTATATGTCAGGCACAGTGTTAAGTGCTTTGTGATTTAATTATTTACAATTTAATTATTACCCCATTTGATTCTCACAACAACTCTGGAGAGTATGTAGCAAACAGAGGCTAAGTGACTTGCCCAGGGTCACACAAGTAGTCTGAGGCCAGATTTGAACTCAGGTCTTCCTGACTTATTGACCAATAATACTACAAAGGGTGTTGATCAGTGGCTTTATTTCATCCTGAAAGAAGATTTGAGCTAAGAGATCCCAACATATGTTCTATTCAAATAAAAATAAATTATTTGCATAATTATTAAATTATTTGAAAACCACCACCACCAACAAAAATTGCCCAAATTAGTATCAATTCACAATGATATCATTAATATATTACAACCAAACTCCACCCTAAAGTTTGGCTTCGTTGGCATCATTTCAACCAACTTCCCCTTGCAAGATTATTTTGCCTAAAGGGGAAAAGGGGAACCATTTAACAATGTTAAGTAGTGACAGGGAGGGAGAAGGGGAAGAAGGTAGGAATAGAATTTGGAAATCAAAACTTAAAATAGAACCGGAATGTTAGAAAATTTTTTATGTAATGGGGGGGGAAATATTAAAAACAAACAAACAAGGTTAAGTGGCTAATGACTGTGGTCTTCATATCACAGAAACGAATTGTTCCATTTTGTTCTGCAGCAGTTAGATCACACTGGTTCTATTGTGTTCAGTTCTTGGTACCACAGTTTGAGAGCATTACCAATAGACCAGCACGTGTCTAGAGAAGGGTGACCAACATTGTAGGAAAGTTTATGCCAGGGTACACTATAGGGATGAGAGGGAAAGGGAGACCCAGATGCCACTTCTTCAAGAAGATTCTTTTCTAACTTCCTGCCATTATGGGTACAGCTAGAAAGGCCAAAGACTGGCTGCAGTTCTGCGGGCAAGGCAACAAATATTTATTAGGCACTTATTTGCTACTAAGCATTGAGGATAAAAACAAACAAAAAGACAGTCTCTGCCTTCAAGGAGCTTATATTCTAATGGCAGAACACACCACCTCGTAAAATGAAGCTGCAAAGCAAGGGGGATAGGGCAAGGAGGAGGGAGAGGAAAGTGACAGTCCAGGAGAGTCAGAGACACAGCTGTGAATGTGGGGATTGTTTATGGCCATCAGCGGATCTCTGTGTATGTCGTATTGGATTGGTTGGAAGATGGCAGTATGAATGCTCTCTCTCTTCACCTCTATCTTCCTCAGCTCAAGGGCTACCTTCTTCATGAAACTGTCTGATTCCTTTAATTTCTAATGTCTTCACTCCCCAAATTTCCATATATTCATTTGATTTATATTCTACATATACTTATTTAAGTACATACTGTTTTCTTTGATGGAATGTAAACCCCTTTCATTTTTTCCATTCATATGACTAGTGTGTAGTAGGCCCTTAATAAATGCATGGAGATTGAATAATTGAGAGGCAGGGGTGATAGGAAGTACATATTTTGGGAGACATATGTCTCGCATCAATATGTGAGTAGAGAGGTAGGGATACAAAAGCTAGAGTTCCCAGGAATGCAGTTAGGAGTGGGATAGATCCTGTTGGTATTTGCTAGAGAGTGGATTATAAAATTTTCAGTGTAAGCATTTGCACCTTGGAAGTAGGTTATCAATTCTAATTAGGGCTGGATTTATTGTTTTGTTGATTTCTAAACTTAAGAAAGTAATGGGAAAAGCTGTCAACAATGCAGATTAAACTTAAAAGTATGTTAATCACACATTTTACCCCCACAGAGATCCCATTGTTAAACATTACCAGCACATCCCTGGCTGCAAGGCTGTTCCTGGAGCTTCTTCCCTTATATGGTCATCATGGTATGTATGTGGCAAGGGGTGTGCCAGGGCAGGGCTTGTGGCCTAGTTGCTAGTGTTCTTCAAATATTTGCAGGGCTGCCATGTAGAAAAGAAAGCAGATTTGTTCTGTGTTCCTCCAAGAGACTCAAACTATCACTAGTGGAATGAAATTACAAGGAGACACATTTTAGTTGAATACAAGGAGAAAGTTTTGTAACTAGTGGAACAGACTGTCTTATGAGATGGAAAACTCCCATCATTAGGGTTAATCATAATAATAGTTTGGATTTGTATTACATTTTATAGTTTGCATTATTCTTTCACATAAACAATCACATTTGATCCTCATAACAAACCTACTTGTAAATCAAATATCATCACAAGGCTAATTTGTGGTATAGGCTAAGATTGAAGTCTAAACTTTCTCATTCCAGATGTCAGCTACCTCATAGAGTCTAGACAATCACCTACCAAGTAAGAGGCTTCCTGTACCAGTGTCAAAAAACAATGGTGATATTGGAACTCAAAGCTTTCCTCTCATTCTAAAATTTTTGGATTCTACAACATTTTAAATTTATTATTTGCTATCAACTCAACAAACAATATATTAAAAGTTCCTACTATAGGTATTAACTGCTGGTGGAAAAGACCTTGGCTTCAGCCATCAGAGAACTTACAATTTCAAAGGGGAAAAGACATGTATATAGATATGTATAACACAAGATAAAATGTGGTAAACACAAAGGAGAGATCCAATTAAAGTGCGCTAAGAAAATTTGAGTAAAGAGAAATAATTTTTAGTTAGGGCTCAGGGGGAGGGGCAATTAGGAAAAGTCTCACTGAGTCGGGGGCACCCCAATTACATCTTAAAGAAAAAAGATTTCAGGAGGTGGAGACATAGAAAGGTCATGTTCCAGGTATAAATCATGGCCCAATGAGATATACAAGTGAGAAAACAAGGGCTAGAACACAAGGTGCTTAAAGTGACAGTGTGGAATGGCACCAAAAAGGCTTTGGCCAGATTACAGAGCTCTGTAGATTCCATGCATATGTAGCAGTCTGGAGATCTTTACGAGTCTCTGTGACCTATGAAGCACACTTTCCATAAACTATGTCTGTTTTAATGACTTAGAATACCTTCAGTCATGTGTACCTGCCCATATATTTTCCAGAATTGTACAGTGTCTGGCACATAGTAGGTACTTAATAAATGTTGTTGATTGATTTCATCTTTTTGTGCTTACTAGTTCACTGAAAGGCAAATGATATGTGATATAATCTCTACGTTGTTTTAAGCACAAGGAGCTATAATTCTATCCCTGATTGACTTAAAATTTTATATTCTGACTAACTTGTTTTTAGCATAGGAAAATACATGTCTTTATTTGAAATACCTTGTTAAATACTTATAATTAGAACAATATGTAATACATTTTTTAAAACTCTTGTCACTAAAAGGTTTTAAATCTTAATGTTCAAAATCAATTGGGTAAGGACAATATCTTTTAACAATTCAGGCTATTAGAAATTGTACCCTTAAAAGTCTACATTTAGTTAGTACATTGTATAGGATAAAACAAAACAAAACAAAACCCTAAACCCAAAACAAAACAAAAAACCCTCCACATTTAGTTAGCTCATTGTATAGGTTATAAGTCAAGCTAAATAACCAAATGGGTCACTTCCAACTCTGAAATTCTGTGATTTTATGATGATATTTCACATAGCTGGTTTCCAAGATGAATATCAAAGCCAGAGAACAGTTCTTACCAGTGGTGGACTCCAGGCTGAAATGTAATACTGAATGCCACATCTGGCAGCCACCAAGGTGAGCATTCTATCACTTCGTGAAGGTCTGTTGGTGTCTGTCAGAAATAGTTGCCATGCTACTACTTACTGCTCTGTGGAAATCTGAAGGCTAGAAGGGACCAATAGGCTAAGTATGTTAGTAAATGTTTAACAAACAATTCTCTGGAAAAAATGTATACAAAGCACATTTTTAAGTTTAATCTGTATTATTAATATTTTCACCATCATTTTCTTAATTCTAGAGTTATCAATCAACAAAATAATAAATTGAGCCCTGATTTGTAGTCTTTGCCAATTTCCAATGTATAAATGCTCCACTGAAAATTGTAACAATCAGCTCTCTCAGGCTAGTTGAAGCTGGCTCCAGTAAGGGTATCCCTGAGCCAAGTGCAAAGTGCCTGTTTGTGTATCCTTGTCAATAAATAAACTATTCAATCAGGTGCTGAGTATAGACTCCTTGCTTAACTCACTGAAGATTATTTTGCTGGCTCAGATACATAGCTCAGCTAGGATTTTATCCTACAGACACTGAAGATTCCTAAATTGGTATCAGTGCTTGTAAGATAATGAAAAATTATGTGTAAAATCTGGCAAATCACATATTTTACTTGAAAGCATTTGTAAGCCAATTTGGGGGAAATAACTCTTTCTAGAAAATAACTAATAATAATTATTTATGGAATTAAATATGAAATGCTTATGATAATATATTTTATCTTATTTGAATGAAAAATCTCATATTGAAATCTCCTGCATATTCATATTTTTAGTTGCGAAAAAATAATCATGGTAAAAGTGAATGTTCATTTTTCATTATAAACTTGTTTCAAATCACTCATAACTGTGAACATTTCTCCTTTTCCCAATTAAAATGACCATGTTTAGTGTCATCTCATGGAGCTCATGTGCTTAAACACATTTGCAAAGACTTAAGGAGGAAGGTTATGGAAGATGAAAAGTGAGACTACCTCAGATAATGAGGAGCAGTGGAAGGGGAACTGAGTTTTCACAAAGCTTGGCATGAGACCCAATTAATATGGGTCATTTTTAGATGAAAATGGAAAGATTACAACAACAAAATGAAACATTTCAGTAGTCACATTTGAACTTTAACAACTCGATCTCCAATGTCTATAGGAAAGTAGAAATGTAAGTAAACAAAACAAAACAAAACAAAAAAACAAAGGGAAGAACAGCTGGACCAGACATCCAGTACACCTAGAAGAAATCCATACTTCATGCAATATGATTTGGAAAGTATTGCGAGATTGAGCTTCAAACAAATGGAAGGAAGGAATGATACTAGATGTATGTGTGTGCCGGTGGGGCGGGGTATGTGTGTGTGTGTGTGCATGTGTGTGTGTGTGTGTGTGTGTGTGTTTAGTGGAGAGGGTCAGGAGCTAGATATTACAAAGAAAAGAAAATGGTGAGCAAGAGGACATATCTAAATACTAATCCATATACCTCCTTTCTTATTTCTAAAAAAAAATTATAAGAATAATCTACGCAGGTACCAAAATTGTCCTTGATGAAAATATGAGAAAAGAACAGGTAAGCTATCATAGATGGTTTGCTACAGGAGATCACATCTTCCCATTTCCAACTGGTGGTTACTTTTGATTACCCTCCTTTCCCTCCCTCCGAAGGGGCTTGGCAAAGCAAAAGGCAACCTTAAAGATTCTTCTCCAACAAGCTATCTTGTGTGTATGTGTAGACCTTATAAGATTTTTATTTTTTCTTTCCTTTTTTTTTAATTGGGAGAGAACATTTTTGTTGAAACAATCAATCTCATAAAAAAAATTAGTTTATGGAATAAAACAAGCATTTCTATAACATGTGCAGTAAGAAAGATGAGTGTACTACTATGCGCAATTTGCTATTTCTATTTCTTTCAAATATACAACAAATTATCATGTAAATTTATTTTTTTCTTCTCTCCTCTCCCCATACCCTAGAGATGGCTACCATTAGACATGAATAGATTTTTCTAGAGAAGTAAATTTGTTTAAAAATCATCTTATTTTTTAATAAAAAGGGAGGCATAAAAGAAAGAAAAAATTGCTCACCAAAGGTGTTTGGTACGACCATGGAAAATGTCTTTCTATCCAAAGAGAAATTCCTTATAGATAGTGAGCTCCTAAGCCTAAAATGCCATAGAGCCTCTTCGGTGATGTCCAGCAGACGGAATCAGCAGACTGATTCACCTAACAATCCACACAAGAAAAAAACCGAATGGATAAATAATGTCTACTGGCTAAATTATGATTAGATGAGCTATCTTGTATATATTGTTAAATAGAACACACATCCTCAGTGGCACAACTTAAGGACAACAGATTGGTCCTAAAATTAAGTAGGAAGCTATATAACATTTAGAAAGTTGAACAGTGATTTCAGAAATTGCTGATTGCTTACTGAAACAAATCTGAAACTTTCAACACCAAGATCCTGGTGCTACCATATAGCTATGAATCATAGAACACAATTTTTCAAAAATCACTATTGTGGGTAGCCTCCTGGGCAATGGAGAAATGCATGGTGAATTTAAATAAGATTTGACATATTATTGAAGAAGACTTGTATGCGACAATAGCATAAAAGAGATCCAGGACATTTTTCATCAGAGCAGTGAGCTGGTCATATGGCAAGAGTGAGAGAGAATGGATGGCACAGCGGATAGGGCTCTGGGCCTGGAGTCAGGAAGACCTGAGTTCAAATCCAACTCAAGACATTTACCAGCTGTGTGTCACTGGGCAAGTCACCTAATCTGTCTACCTGCTTCCTCATCTGTAAAATGGAAATAATAATAATAGTACCTACCTCCCAGGATTATTGTGAGTGTAGAGAGATGAAAATTACCAGACCAGAAATTTTAAACCAATGCAAGGTTTACTCCAGTCAAGGTGGCTCTCCTGCTTGAGTAGAGCCACACCATTTAGGTAGGGAGCAGCATTTATATAGGATCAAGGGCAGGGAGGAAGGGACAGAGAAGTGTGGGGATGGGGTATCTAGTATAAGTTGGAAACAGTGCTGTTCCAGGGCTCTGGGGGCAGATCTTATATCATATTCGTTTGTCCTTTGATCCCAGAATATTGCAATTAAACTGGATCTCAGAATGAGGTAGGGGAAGGTTGTATGTACAAAACAGGACATGCTGACATCATGTTCTGGGTTGCTTGCAATTTCGAGTGGGAAACAGCCACATAGAGTGGCATTAGGAGGGGACAGGATGGTGGAGTCAAGGCCCACATGAGGATCAAATGAAATAATAATTGTAAAGTGTTTAGTACTGTGCCTAGGACAGAGTAGGCAATATATAAATGTTTGCTGCAATGATGATGATGATGACAATGACAAGTTTAGCACTAATATCCATAGAATGTTAAAAGGCCAGAAGCAGGCTTCCAGTATGTTGAGTAGTTCTAAGAACTAAGAAGAATTATGTGAGAACATAAACAAAAAATCACACAGGAGGAGAAAGCATGTATGGGTTGCCATCTGGAGGAAGCAAACACATCAAGGAGAGTATAGAGCCCTTGAACTATTTTTGGACTTCTTTTCATCTAAACCTATTACTTACAGAGTCATCAGACTCTTTATGACTAGATATGTGAGAAGCGTAAGCAGGTAAACTACAGGAAAAAGCTATGACTATGTGGTGTTACTAGTTTTTGATTATATTACGCAAAGTTGCTGCTTTTGGCTTCAAACTGATATTGTTTGACACAGTGATTCTAAAAGGTTGTACCCACAATTTTGCTAGGTTTGCCATGAAATGTTGAATGTTTTGTTTTTGTGGATAAAAGTATAAATTTTACTAACCCAGAATATGTAGTATGGTAAATATGGAATTTGCAAAATGAAAAAACAAACAAACAACTTACCACACGTATACGATAACTTTAAAACATGTCAGACGAACTCACAAAAAAACTTAACAAAAAAGACAGCAATTATTAAATGGAAACTACACATACATGTGTGATGCTCTCATAGCTCTCACACTGTTGCTTAAACTCAGACATCTTAAACATCCAGAATATCATGACTTTTCGAAGCAAAGGCTACTGTGCAATGAGAAAGAAAAAAAAAAGTGAATAAAAAAACTAAGAGCCTAATGGAATCCTTGTAGAAGAGGTTCTCATGATTTACCAAAAAATCCCATTACGCTTTAGGGAGATGTCTGTCATTCTTCTCATTCATAGTCTCTTCCTAGGAAACCTGGGAAGTATATGTATAAGTATAAAATATAGAGGGACAGATTTCATGCTTGTTAATACATAGTTCACCTTATTACAGAAAAAATAAATTAATGGAAAAAACATAGAGAGCCTTGAATGAGCCTTCTATTAGTTCCAGAGATATATGTAAATTCCTATAGTTGCTTATATATGACAACCTTATTAGTTTATGGTAAAGATAGTTGTATTTTATCGTACCTTGGAAAATAGTTTACAAGTTCATGGTTTTATGGTTTTGAAGTTCATTGCTCACAGACTCTGACTCAAAGAACTGACACAGGGCTATTAGAAAATTATGTATTGCCTATGTATGTCAGCTTTGACAGAAATGTGGATTTGGGTTTCTAAAATTAAGAGAATGGTCACTACACTTGAGAAGACCTGGTTTGAGGGACGAGATGTCAGAAAAATCCAAGGAATTAAACTGTAGAAGCCAATGAAGCCAATGAGAGAAACTGTTTACAGAAATGGAGATATTAGAACACAAAACAAAGGTTATGGAGCTGAGAAGCCAATAAAGCTGACAAGCTAATAGGATAGCCCAGCTAAGACCAGCTGACTAGAGACAGGCAGACTCTGCAATTGGTGCAGGGAGCTGAGGTGATTGGAGGAAAGCCCTGTTGCTGAGAACTGATTAAACATAATCATCCGCTATTTGAAGAGGCTACTGGAGAAGAAAGGCTGCCTTATTAGAGAGAAAGAGAGAGAGAGAGAGAGAGAGAGAGAGAGAGAGAGAGAGAGAGAGAGAGACAGAGACAGAGAAACAGAGACAGAGAGACAGAGACAGAGACAAGAAAAAAAAGCCCTCAGGAGTTTGGCTACATTGCCTTTTACTTCACTCTATGGCTAGAGAGGAACCCTCAAAGCTGTAGAACAGACCTGAAATTCTTTGAGATCCCAGGCTTAAGGAAATTGCTTTTCATTGAAAGAGTGTAAAGTGCTCTTAGCACCTAGCCAAAAGAACAGGCCTGGGAACCTCTGAGAATCCAACTCTTAAGATTATTGTTTGTTTAGAGAGCTTAACAATGTTTCAGTGAACCAAGAGTAATAAATAAAAGGCTTTGTTCAGCAGGAGAGCAGAAGTGTTCAGAAGAGAAATGGTTCCATCTAGCAGGTGATGTGTGGTACAGACTTACGAGGAAACCAAGGATAGCAGGGGGCTCCAGTCCAAAGTTGTGAATTGCCCTGGGGCACATGAGTATGCCCCACTCATGTGCCTCATTGTTAGGTTTCTGTAAGTTTGTGCCCACTCTCTCTTGCAGATTCTGCATGCATTGCTGGGAAAGTATAACTCAGTTTTATGTTATGTCTACATTATGTTATGCTATGTTACATTATATTACCTTATGTTACATCACATTATGCTACATTATGTTATGTAGCTATATGGTATAATTATTCTTGCTTTGCATCATGTTTCACAATTGAGTTAATGGTGGTAATGGTGATAACTGATTAAATGGAAGCACAATGGTAGGGTCTCAGGAGCTATGGCTGTAAGTAGTAGATATATAGGTGCCCCACATTAGGGAAATCCCTGCAACCCTGAGAATGAGTTGTAGCAGCAGGGGATACTCTATCTCCCCTCTCCTTTTGGGAAATCACACTGACCTAGTAGTGTAAGAGCAGGTTGAGAGGAGTGAGTGAGTCAACCCCAATTCAGGAAGACAGAGAACCTTAGTAGAGTTAAGGGTGGTGGTGCCATCTTGTCCCCCTCCCCCTGCCATTATATTCCTATGTTAGGTGAGGGCGAAGCTTCCACATTCTTCCTTTCCTTTCCAGTTGCTGCTGCTCCTCTCTCTAAATCTTCCCCTGTTTTTCTCCAAAATCATCAGTTACCAAGCCCAGTCATTGCTAGGTGAGAAGTCCATTCATTCTCCCTGGCCATTCAAATGGAAGTAGGAGGAATAAGGGTGAAAGATACTAGCATTATACTACATTAAGAAGTATAAAGATTTGGGGTTTTGATCCCAAATATGTTCATGCTTCCTTAGTTTATTTTCATAATAATAGAAAATCTTTGACTTTATTTAGGCATATTATAGAGATTCAAGGAAAGGTGCTTTGTACCTGTGATTTCACAGTTATAGGGAACTTCAATTGTAGAATACTCCCAGGAGTTCATGAAAGCCTGTTGTTAAATTTTCTGGGTGGGCATTTAGACCTGGGAAATGGGCAAATGCTCTAAGTCAGGGCATGATTTATCATTTTGTTGATTGTCTAGATGTAAGAAAACAACATCAATAATGCAGATTGAATTTAAAAGTACATCATGTGCTCTAAATCACTATTGATCAGAGAAATGCAAATCAAAACAACTCTGAGATACCATAGCACACCCATCAGATTGGCTAACATGATGAAACAGGAAAATTATAAATGCTAGAGAGATGTGGGAAAATTGGATCGCTAATTCATTGTGGTGGAGTTGTGAACATTCTGGAGAGTAATTTGGAACTATGCCCAAAGGGCTATAAAAATGTGCATACCCTTTGACCCAGCAATACCACTTCTAGGGCTATATCCTAAAGAGATCTTACAAAAGTGACAAGGACCCACATGTACATAAAAATATTTATAGCAGCTCTTTTTGTGGTGGCAGAGAACTGGAAGTTGAGGGGATGCCCATCAGCTGGGGAATGGCTGAACAAGTTGTGGTATATGAATATAATGGAATACTACTGTGCTATAAGAAATGATGAGCAAGCAGATCTCAAAAAAACTGGAAAGACTTGAATGAACTGATGCTGAGTGAAGTGAGCAGAACCAGGAGAACATTGTATACAGTAATAGCCACACTGTGTTATGACTGACTTTGATAGAATTAACTCTTCTTACCAATGCAAGGATCCAAGACAGTTCCAAAGGACTCATGATGAAAAATGTTATACACATCCAAAAAAAGAACTATGGAGTCTGAATACAGATTGGAATATATTAGTTGCTTTTTTCTTCCTTTTTTGTTTGTTTCTTCTTTCTTGTGGTTTCTCCCATTAGTTCTAATTCATTTTTATATGACTAACATGAAAATAGGTTCAATATGAATGTATATGTAGAGCCTATATCAAATTACATGCTGTCTTGGAGTAGGGGGAAGAGAGAGATGGGGAGATGTAAGGCCAATCAGTAAGTGAAAGATGTTTCCCATCCATTGAATAGGCTTCAAGTAGGGCCAAAGGGAGGCCTGATCAGAGGTAGGCCCATACCCTTCCACTAACTAGGTTTGAGGCCCCAGGCCCATACCCTTTTGCTAGTTAAGCTGATGTAGGCATGAACCCTCCAGGGTCCTAAGGGGAGTTGCTAAGACCAGAGCCAATGGCATGTGCACTGAGTTCTAGTCAATCAGATGCTGGCTAGGACTGTATAAAAAGAGAGTCCAATACTGACAGCAGCAGAACTGAGAACAGCAGAATTCATGAGCAGACATCAAGAAGACATTGAAGCAGCAGACACTGTGGGAGAGTCGGTGTTGGGAGAGACTGCAGAGTAGAAAGTGGGGAGCAAGAGTTGTGGAGATCAAAGAGAAGAATATGCAGAGAGCTATAGGAATTGGAATTCAGCCCAAGGAGAAGGAGCAGGAACTTGGAGTCTACAGAGCTGCAGAAGAGAGTGCTGAGCAGAGAGTTAGGATTTGTGAGTGATTGTTTATAGGTAGGCCCTAGCAGGAGGGAAGGTTACAGGATGACTTGGCTCCTCCCTATAATATTGTGTTATAATTTCCTTGTTGCTACATTAAGGTGGGCTTACTAGCTTTGGAATATTATTGCTACTATATGGAAATGGAATTACTGGTCCTGGAATTGGATTCTCTTGTGTCTAAATAAATGTTCTATTTCCTCTGCTTTCTACATAGAGAGTTTTTCATACTTTGTGATTCTGGACCATTCAGACATGTTCATGGTCATCCTTGAGGTCATGAGCCTTGCCTTACTGCTATAGGAGAAAATTTGGAACTCAAAAATCTTATGGAAGTGAATATTGAAAACTAAAAATCAATCAATCAATTAAAAAAAGATTAAGAAAGTGTGTCATGCATCTATTTTCCCCAGGAAGCTAGTTATTAAACATTTACTAGCAGATCAGAAACTTATTTGTAACTTAAAGTATAATGTTAGAGAGTTGCTAGGAAGCACTGAGAGGTTAACCAATCAATATACATTTATTAAACCCCTACTATACTATATGTCAGACACTGTGATTGGGATACAAATATGAAAACAAAATAGTTCTTACCTTCAAGGAATTTACATTTTAAAAGGGAACACAACATATAAGTAAACACAACAATGCATACACAGTATTTGGATAGGGTAGCATCTGAGTGATCAGGTTAAGCCTTTTGTAGGAGTTGGAGCTTGACCTGAGTTTTGAAGGAAACTAGAGATTCTGAGAAGCAGAATGAGAAGGTTGTATATTCTAAGCATGTTTGAAAGCCTGGCCAAAGCATGGAGATGCAATGTCATATAGGAAAAACAGCAAAGATGTCATTTTGCCTGTATTAGGGGGCATCTGAAGGGAAGTATTGTGTAATAAACAGATGGTAAAAGGCTTTAAAAGACAAATATTTTATTCTATAGACCACAGAAAGTCACTAAAATTTTTGGGTAGGGCAGTGGCATGGTCTTACCTGACCTTTGAGAATGTCAGTTTGGCAGTTGTGTGAAAATATATTGGAGAGAGGAGATATTTGAGTCAGAGAGACCAAGTAGAAAGCTATAATAATCCATGTGAGAGGTAATGAGGGTCTGAAAAAGGATAATAGCTATGTAAGTAAAGAAAAGCCTATAGATGTGAGAGATGACTTGAGGTAGAATTGACAAGCCTTGACAACTGATCAGATATAAGAAAAGAAGGGAGAGGAAGAGAGAGCAGTCCAGGATGACTTCAAGATGGTGAACCTGGGTTCATCTAGGGTGGTGGTACCATCAACACAAAAAGGAAAGTTGGGATTAGGGGTGGCTTTTTGGTGAAAAATATGTTTTTATTTGGATGTGATGAGTTTGAGAATATTCATTTGGAGATGTAAGACTGGAATTCAAAAGAGACTAAGGACTAGATATATTGATCTGGAATTGAAGAGATCACAGAGAGAATGGAGAGAGAAGAGATTAAGAGGTATTCTAGGATACATGGCTGATTAAATTATGTATCCTAGAACAAGGGTTAAGCCAATATGTCTCTGAGGCAGAAGTTGAGCCTAAGACTTCCTGATTTCAAGGGCAGTCATGATCTCACACTACTTCTAGGATTAAAAAATTAAAATTTGTAAACTATTTTAAACTTTTCAGATGAAAATTTAAGACAAAGTATTGATAATTTAATTCTCCTAGTACCACTCTAACTGGGGAAAGACTTAAGGGCACCATATCCTTCCTTATGCATCATCACACCATTCATATTTTCCAGTCATGTTCTTTCCACTATCACTTATCATCAGCAACCACGTGCCTCTGCATAACAAGTGTAGCCTGTTTTACCAACCCAGCCATCTTGAGTTGGCAGGTCTGGTAGATGGAAAAATCCCTTCTGTTTTGACTTGTAAATAAAGCAAAATATGTAATGGAAATGTGAGTGGGAACAAATATGGAACACCATGAAGTCACTTCTTGGAACATAACTGTACATTAATAATGATGCTTCTTCTTGGGATTGAATTTTCTCCTATTATCTTATAAGAAGGAATAATTTCTATAGTGCTATCTAGTAAAAGAAAGAATGACAGATACTATCCTGAAGAAACTTCAGGCAAACAGATAGACAGTTCAGTCCAACCTGTACTGTACCATACCATACCATACCGTACCATACCATACCATACCATACCATACCATACCATACCATACCATACCATACCACACAAAAAGATTTATTAAGTACCTACTATTTGACGAACACTACCCTAGATACTGGGCCTACAAAGAGAAAAAAAATGCCTCTGCTATCAATGAGTTTATATTCTACTCTTAGAGGAAAAGGGGAAGGATACTTTATATACTAAGACAAGTAAGTACAAAATAATTTTAGGAGGCAGAGTACCAATAACTAGAGGAATCAAGACAAGTTTCTTGTAAGAGATGAAACATGAGCTATCTTCAAAGTAAACTTTTTAAGGAAGACTTTTTTTTTGAAGGAAGGATTTTAAGAGGAGGAGGAGGGACCATAGTCTAGGCATTGAGGACAATCTGCATAAAGGTACAGAGACAGGAAACAGTGTTGAACCTGGGGAATTATTTGTAAGTAAGCCAGTTTGGTTGGAACATAAATAGAATTCATCTACTTGTCCAGTCTTAATCTTTCTGCTCAGTTCATCACATCTCCAACTACCTACCAGACGCCTCAAACTCAATGTCCCATAGACATCTTAAACTCAACATGTCCAAAACTTATCTTTCCCCCCAAGTCCTCTCCTTTTTCTAACACTATCACCATCATGGTACAGGCTCTCATAACCTCATGAACTATTGCAATAATCTTTTGGTTGGTCTCCCCGCTTCAAGTCTTTCCCCACTCCAGTCTATCTTCTGCCCAGCTATCAAATTGGCTTCCCTAAGGCACTTGTCTGACCATGTCACCCCCTCTTCTCAATAACTACAGGGGCTATCACCTTCAGAATCAAATACAAAATCTTTTTGTCATGGCAGCTAGGTGGCACAGTAGATAGGGCACTGGGTCTGGAGTCAAGAACATCTGAGTTCAAATTTTACTTTAGATACCTACTAGCTGTGTGGCTCCAGGTAAGTTACTTAACCTCTCTCTGCCTCAGTTTCTTCAACTGTAAAATGCACCTACCTCATAAGGTTATTGTGAGAATCAAATTAAATAATATTTGAAATATTAAAGTGATTGGCACAGTGCCTCACACATAGTAGATACTATGTATTCCCTCTTTTTCCTCCTCTCTGTTCATCCTTCAAAGCCTTTGATAAACTGGCTCCTGCCTACATTTCCATTCTTCTTATTATGCTTTAACATCTCTTCCCTGACTAGAAGGTGACTCACCAAATTTCTGCATGGATTGCCAAAACACAGAACATACTGGTCATGCTCTAAGACCTATGTTCTTATTGGCCAGACTCCTCATTTAACTACTAAGGTAGTATATTTTGATATTGAATATCAGGATTGATAACTGATTTGGATAAAGCACTAGACTTAGAGTTAAAAAGACCTGAGTTCAAATCCTACCTCTAACACTAGCTATATGACTTTGGGCAAATTACTCAACCTCCCCAGGTTCTCAGTTTCCTCATCTGTAAAATGAGAAAGTTGGATTAGACGACCTCTGAGGATCCTTCCAACTCTAAATCTATAATTCCATGAGAAATGAGGAAAAAGAATGAACAAAAATGTTTTTGTTTGTATTCCACCTCTGTGCCTAGTACACTCACCAACCATCTCATGAGAAGGTCCTTGAGGGCTGCATGTGTTATTTTAAAAAAAAAATATTTATGTACCCTATACCTAGAACAATCCTTTGAGCATTATAGTCACTTAATCAAGTTTTTTTTTAACTTAATTGAATAAATGTTTCTTGAAGATTTAGTGATAGTGGTAAATTGTTTTATCTTTACCATATCTAGCACAGCATCTTCACTTATCCAAGTCCTTCGAGATCTGACTTAAGACTCATCTCCAGTAAGAAGTTTTATCTTCCTAACTCCACCACACAGTGAAAACTGTGACTTTGTGCCAACAGGTTGGACATTTTCATTTGATTTCTTTATATAATCCTTGTGTATAACTTTGGTGGAGGGAAGAGATATGATCCGTGGGCTTTTTAGTGTACATTAAAACATTCATTTTGTTTAATGGGAAAGGGAAGAGAGGAGCATGGGGAATTAGTCCATTAAGTCTTTGGAAAATGTCATGTAACAAGTAGTGTAGATTTGTACAATACAAAACAAAAATATATAACACATAGAACCCCACACATAGATAATTCCATATTTTTATTTTCAGCAAAATGTCCATCCATGGCTCTGTTTTTCAAGAAAGCAAGACATCCTTAACTGCAATAAATTACTTTGGTCCAAAAAAATCCTATTGCATTCTGAACACTAAAAAGTTTATAGAAAAGTCTGCAGTCTTAATAACAGTAAATAATTTATTATCTTATAGAATAGTCTTTGTTCAGAGGCGAAAAATAGACATGTCAAATATGGCATATATGTGTATGCTATTTGTGTAAACATACGTATTTATACATATATATCCCTTTAATAAAGTCACATGAAGCTGTAAAAGCTTAATCCAAAAAGAAGGCAAACTAAATTCAGATGAGACTTCTTGAATATAGCTATTTTGAGGCTTAAAATGAAGCCCCAGAATGGGCCAAGAGTTGGTTACAGTGAATGAAATAACATCTCTGATTATTTTAAGCCCATTTTGCTGACCAGTTTCCAGTCTAAATAATTAACATAAAACCAGATGCTTGCACCGACCATTTTCATAAAGTAGAGTGCATCAGGATCCATGAATGCATGTATTTATGATCATGCTATGAGAAGAAAAAGCTTAATGCACAAGCTAAAAATACAGTTTTCAGACTTCTACCCCTCCCTGCCACCACTTTTCCTGAGCATTTGTTAATATTTCCACTGTTCGTTATCATGGTATCATATGTTTCCCAAGATAACGTGCTTTCATCATAGACCAAATCATGAAGTAATTTAAGCATTTCGCTTATGTAACACAGGAGTCCATAAAGCCCCAAATATATATGGAGCCATCCTTGCCAAATTTGCAGATAGACCCAAACTTTTGGGGGGATGGGGAGTGGAAGGTGAGGCAATCAAGATTAAGTGACTTGCCCAAGGTCACACAGCTAGTACTTGTCAAGTATTTGAGGCCATATTTGAATTCAGGTCCTCCTCCCTCCAAGGCTGGTGCTCTTTTCACTGTGCCACCTAGCTGCCCCTAGACCCAAACTTTTAATGAAAAAGCAGAGTATAATGAAAAGTGCACTGGTTTGGGAATGAGAGGGCTTTGACTAGAGTCCCATTGCTGCCACTTACTACCTGTGTGACCTTGGACAAATCACTTTGTCTGGGCTTCAGTTGATTTGGTTCTGTTCATTTTACTCTTCATCAATTCATTAGATCTCAAGTTTCCCTGAATGTTTCACATTTGTCGTTGCTATGACCAGCAGGTATCGCTGAAGAGCAAAGTTGACGGGGCATTCATTCTTTTACTCATGAGAAGAGGCAACCCTCCTCTTCTGGGGAATTTTGTGGAATACCTGATTCCTCTCAAAAATATACCTTTTCTCCTCCCACTGGAAACCACTGAAGCATGGGTGAAAGGAAGGCGTAATTTTCCCCATGTTCCATACCTCTACCCACTGCCTCCTCTGGAAAGAAGATTATTAATAAAACATACAATGTCTCAGAGACCCAAAGCTAGGGAGCTGCATTATCTGCTCTAGACCGATGTATATGAATCATCTGCTCTGGTTAACTTCTATCTATTCTCAGCTAGTCTCTAGCATCCTCTCTTTATACTTCCCAAACATGGAATAAACATACAGATATGAAACACAAAATATTTATAATTGATTATTCATTTTATATGAACAAAATCAGGAAATAATATCAGTTTAAAGAAATAATACGAAAAGTTATGTAGAATGCTCTTTTGGGCTCAGGTAACTTTTCGCAAGTCACTGAAAAGTGTTGGAAACAGCCAGCAGTCTCCATTGCGCGCTCTCTCTCTCTCTCTCTGTGTCTTTCTCTCTCTCTCTCTCTCTCTCTCTCCCTCCCTCCCTCCCTCCCTCCCTGTCTCTCTCTCTCTCTCTCTCTCTCTCTCTCTCTCTCTCTCTCTCTCTCTCTCTCTCTCTCTCTCTCTCTCTCTCTCTC
>CM053622.1:145813588-145877095 GCA_028646595.1 Phalanger gymnotis | reverse complement strand
ATGGGATTTTTTTCAAGGATTTTTGGGAAGAGGACTGATTTTGTGTTCCCCCAGAATGCTTGCTAAATGAAAAGTCATATGGTCTTGAAAAATATAGTTGATGAGTGGATTCTCTCAAATAATGACTTGAGGAGTTTAATTTTTTTTATTTTCTTTTGTTTTTAGGAGGTTCATTTACTCATTGAATGAGTGGTAGAATTTTCTATGACAATCAAAAACTATGACGTTTCTTTTGCTATAGCCTTCTTATATTTCTTCCTGCAAACAGGGTGAAGAGTCTAAAGAAAATGAGCCTAGGAGAAGAAGCTGAAATTCCTCAAAATCTGAGGTTCTGATTGCCAAAGACACTTGCTGAGGATTGAGATGTTACCCTTGTCTAACCACAGTCTGGATTCCAAGTTTCAATGTCTACTACCTACTGCAGCCACAGTATAATCAGAGCAGGCTGATGTTATGGGCCTGACTATACGCTTATTATGAAAACACAGGAAACATAGGTCCAGTGGTTGTTGTCTTATGTTTCCCTTCAAAATTCAGGCTCCTAAATATGATCTGGGTGTTGCCACTATAGGGGGTATCACATGTACATTTCGCTCATCGAGTATTGTTTCTTTTATTAGCTTGCAGCTCTATATTCATGTAAGCAATTATTTTACTTAGTCTACACGCAGTCTTAGATTGTTAAACCAATATTAAAATACCATGAGTCGGGTTCTAAATCCTTTTTTAGACTTGTGAGTACCAAGATCTCACCTGAAAACACTGGCCTTCATGCCAGTTATTGCTCTATTCTTACCTCAGTGTTAAGGTTTACATTTGATTCATTAACCTAAAGGAGGGGGCGGCTAAATGGTGCAGTGGATCGAGTGCTGGCCCTGGAATCAAGAGGACCTGTGTTCAAATTTGACCTCAGATACTTACTCTCTATATGACCCTGGGCAAATCACTTATCCATGTTTGCCTCAGTTTCCTCATCTGTAAAATGAGCTGGAGAAGGAAATGGCAAACTATTCTAATATCTTTGCCAAGAAAACCCCAACTGGGGTCACAAAAAGTCAGACATGACCATAAAAATGACTGAACAGCCGCCACCACCTAAATATGTATGTTTTAGCTTATTGAACCGGTCAGTTCATTTTGTGTACTCAATGACGTCTTCTCCCTTGGCACAAGGTAATACAGTAAAGATCTATGATTTCATTGATTATTGAACTCCCTTCATTGATGTGGATCACAGAGCTTATAATCTAGAACTTACTGTATAATTTTAGAACCTGAATCTCGAAGAGGTTTAGTGATATGTCCATGACTTTACCACCTGCCTCCAGACTACTTCTCCAGATTTAGTATACATTAGTCCACTTCACCCACTCTACAATTCAACCAAACTGACCTACATTCCCTCCTACACAACACTCCACATCCAGCTGTCCCCTAGATACTCTCTCCTCTCCTTCATTTCTTGGAATCCATATCCTCTTTCAAAGATCAGCTCAAGGGTTATGACATCTTTCCTCACCTTTATAGCTGCTAAAGTAGCTATATCTCTCCTGCTCCGTTTCATTATTTTGTTTGTGCAAGATACAACTGAACTTTGCATATATTTTGTTCCTACTTATATGGGTACATGTTGTTTCCCCAAATCAAATGTAAGAATGGTTTCATTTTTGTCTTTGTATTCCTGAAGCCCCACACAGTTCCAGCGACATAATAGGAGGTTAATAAATGCCTATTGATTGATTGATGGTAGCATCAGTAGTAAATGTCAGAAGTGGGTTTTGAATGCAGGACTCCCTGGCTTCAAATCCATCACCTTTTCCAATGTTCCATATTGTCTCTCTGTGGAACAATAAAGTTTTTTTTTAATTGAGAATATAGGCTAAGCTATAGCATCTGTCAAATTTTTCCCTTATTACTGAGATTGAGGTGGTAACTTCACATTTCAAAGATTAATGATCTTTTCTGGAAAGAAACAGTATTTGTTAATTCTGCCAAATTGATATTCCCAAAGAACAGGTTGAATCTTGCCATCCCCCAGCTTAGGAAGCTTTCTAATGTGACAGAAATTGTCTTCAGTAACACTGAAACTCAGATCTCTCTCATCATTTTTAGGGTCACCTCCGACCACCCCTACTACCATACCCACACTCTGCAAATTTCAACCACTTCCAATCCAATAGTTTGCCAAATCCTTGTGTTTCTCATTCTTCAATGTCTTAATATGTCCATTTCTTTCCATTTACATTTCTACTACCCACCCCCCCCACCTTCAGGCAGCTTTATCCTCTGCCTGGACTATTGCAAACTGGTCAATTGGTTTCAATCTTCAGTCTAACTAATGTAGATCAGTTTTCCTAGTGCAAAAGAATGATTCATCCCTTTAATAAGCCTTTATTAAGTGCCTCCTATGTACTTGGCATGCTGTTAGGTGCTAAGATCGAGACTGTCCACAGCCTGAATGACAGAGATAATACAGATACAAAATATACAGATAAGTAAATACAAAAAACCATCCAAAGCAATATAGGGAGACATAACAATTGGAGGCTAGAAGAAAGCCTCCTGTGAGAGAGGGTGCTTAAGCACCTCTAAAGAAAGCTAAAGCTTCTAAGAAGCAGAGATGAGCCACAGAGGAAAAACCTGTGCAAAAGCATGGAGATGGAAAAGGGAATGTCATATAGAAGGAAAAGTAAATGGACTAGCTTGATTGAGTTAGGAACATTGACGTAAGTGGAGTAGGCAGGGTGGAAACCAAAAGAAAAAAACTATTGAAAAGGGAAACATTTGGATAGGACCAAAACTAGGACTTGGGATCAAGTCAGTCACTAGTTGCTACTACCACCATTACCCCTATCACCCAAACAGAAGATAATAGATTATAGGTGAGGGGGCAGGGATTAATTAAGGATTCATTTTCTATGTATCCTTCCCCCATTTTCCAGAAAGGAATGAGGAGAGCAACTTGACATCTTTGCCAAAAGCCATGGCTATGTTTGAGCCACTTCTTGCATCCTGAAAATGAATCCCATGTGTGGAGTTTTTGGCCTTTATAACAAATCTTAAAAATCTTAATTGCTTCAGGCTCTTTCACCTCAAAAATACCTACAAAACTTCCAATTTGGTCATGGGACCCTAAAGAAACCAACCCAACAACTAAATGACAGTAGAAAAACAAAAATATAGTAGGTCCAGATGGTGAAATTTCTTAGGTCAAGGTAAGGTTTATATCTCTTGGATTTTTTAAAAAAAATATATCTCTTATTGGTTTTATCCAGAGATAAAAGCCATGAATAATATACTTAGAGATGGTCTGTTGAAGGGCATTAAAAGTATGAAAGGTATCCAATCATCCTACAATCCCTATACTGTAAAATTTTATGTCTCATAACTATGTTTTATTTTCCATCACTTAACCTCTTGGCCTGTGTCCTACATTTCCTTGAAAACTATTTCCTTTACTTGGCCAGTCATCTCAAATTTAGTAAAAACTGGGATGCTGATGACCTCTGCTCCAACTTATCCACTATTAGGTCATTACCAGCTCTATCTTGGGTCTCTTTCAACACATTATTTGTCTCTGTGTCATTGTGTTACGCATTCAGAAGAAATTGCTGTTTATTTGGATCTCTACATCCATTCTGTTAAATCTTGAGTCCAAAAAAGTGTGCAGCTAGGAAAAAAACGGTCATAAATATTATCACATTACCACATGAAACTGGCGTATGTTATTATTACATTGTACTACTATTAAAACATTTAAGAAGTTTCTTTGTCGCAGTGGGACTTTTAAATAAGGAGTATGAAAACAGTTCTTGTCCTCAAAGAGCTTATGTTTAGGTACAAAGTCAGAAAATCATAATCGTATATTTCTGCTCCATCCCAATTTTTAACTGCACACATTTGGTTGAACATGTTTCTTGATGATATATAATATACCCTTTGGGCCAATTTCCCAACTCCCACTCACATTGGCAGGCGAGATCCCCAGAGCATAGTTGATTATTTCTCCTCTTAGTGTTCCAGAAGTTATTTTAAGCAGCTGGGATTTCTTGTCCTGTTGTTCACAAGCCCCCACCCAATGTTCTTGCCATTGATTATCAGACAAAATTAGTTAGCTTTTAGAAAGGATATTTACTAAGTAGATATAGCATGGACAACTGTTAAAGAAATATCTCCCCAAAACTTAGGGTATACTCTCCCCTTCCACATACAATGTTCCTGAAGAAAGAGAGCTCAAACTGAGAGAGCTCATATGTCCAAAGGGTAAAATCACTGAATCTGCCTACTAGAAGTCCATTTCTCCTTTCATGATATGCTCAGTCATTCCCATTAGGTATAGCCGTGTTGGACTCTGAGAGTCAGTGCCTTTGTAAATGTTCTAAAGCTTCTCTAGTTCAGTGCATCAGATTTGTCCTAAGTATGTCTCTCATTAACCAATGCAGAAACTTACCTGGATTCTGTAAGCTATACTCAGCATTTTAAAAATACAGTATTTGTGTTCCAAATTTAAATATACCATTCTAATTCAATAAACATTTATTAAGTACCTACTATATTTAAATCTCTGTGTTAGGTGTTGTAGATACCAAGACAAAAAGAAATAAGAAAATTACATTCTATTGGAAGGATGTAACATGTACAAAACAAATAAATACACAGCAATTACAAATGGGAAAGAGGGCTAATAAGTGGGAGAATCAGAAAGGCACCATAGAGCATGTAGCATCCATGACGGGCTTTCAAGGAAGACAGAGATTCTGATGTGGACATAAGGAATGAGTACATTTCCAAACTTAGGGTTTGGGAGGGAAGTATTTATGTAAAGGCACAGTTCTCTTTCATTAGGTAGGATATGAAATGTCTTATATGGGAAATAACAAGAACTCCACTTTGGAATAGAGTATTTTTGAAGAGACAAGAGTCTGAAATAAGACTGGGAAGGCAGGTTGAAGCTAGTTTGTGGAGGGTTTTAAATGCCAGGTTTTAGATTTTGTGTTTCATCCTGTAAACAGTAATGAGGATTTTTTTTGTTAGGGAGTGACACAGTCAGATGTGTGTTTTAGTAATACCAATTGGTAGCTGTGTGGAAGGTGGATTGCAGATGGGAGAGGTTCAAGGCAGGAAGACCAATTAATTAGTTAATTACTTAAACAGAAGATTGATTCCTGTGGAGCCATTAACAGAAAACAAAGCCAAGAAATGGGAAAAGTGGACAAGATCAGACTCTACCATTTATGATAATTATAAATATCACACCTAAATAAACAGAAGTCATTCAAATTATGCTGACTGGAAACATCTTTTCCATGAATAACGTAGCACATACTTTTTTAATGAATAACCTCATTTACACATATTGACAGTATAAAAACATTTCCAGGAATTTCTTTTTCCTGAATTTTTTTTTTCTTTCAGGGGAGTGGGGACAGGCAGGGGAAAAAATGTTGGCAAAACTTAGCTTTGGTCTACCTAGGAATAAAAATGACTCAAGGAAAAATTGTGAAACCGGCAATGTTCGTCTCAGCGGGAGACAGAAGAACTGAGACATAACCTCTGCTTGAAGCTTACAACCATATTTTTTAGTAACTGGGACTGATAATTAAGACTGACTTTACTATAACGAAAATTGAACTGGTTGCTACATAGACACAGCTGGAATTTCATCATGAGGTTATTCTATCAGACATTTTACACCATACCGCTGTGATTCCTTTTTATTAGTTACTTAGTACCTAACTGACCTCTTACCAGTTCCTTTGGTAAGAGCTGGGTGTACTATGCCAATTCATGTCAAGATTTTGTCTTTTTAACCAGACTTATCAATGAGAATCAACAAGGAGTAGTGGTTAGATAGCCAGCCTTGGAATCAGAAGGACCTGGGTTGAAGTCCTGCCTCACGCAAATATTGGTTCTACATTATAAAAGAGGCATTTAATAAAGTTAGAAAGTTTACTGCTGAAAAAAAAAATCTCTGCATTTGAAGAAAGGAACTTTCATTTCTTGGCAGGGCTGACCTTACCTATGGTCCAAGGAGGTGACACACAAAATAGGTAATTGGAAGGAGACCAAAATGCCTTTCCTACCCCCAAATTTTAGCCTAACATTCCTACCATTAGAGTTATAGAATATGAGAGTTGAAAGGGACCTTAGAGATCTTCAATTCCAACCCTCCCCGTTTTACAAACATAGCAACTGAGACCCAGAGAGGAGAACGCACTTACCCCAGGATACGCTACTAGTTATTGGCAGATCTAGGACTAGAACCTGTCTGTGTCTTTTGAACTCTATTCTAGAGTCATTTTCTTTTTTTCCCCTTTTTTGGCATTAAAACAATATTTTATTTATGGGAAATAAAGTGATTAAGTATACCTAAACTGTTTCATATATTAAATTCTTAAATAAGCTTCTGTAATTCTCAACCAGAGAAGGATGGTGGTGGCCCATGCTGCAGGGCTTCTTTTGGTGACTGAGGCCTCCAAACCACCCCCTTTTAGTTCTGAAATCTGAGGAGAACATAGAGACCATTCTGGATACGATTAAAAAAATTCTCAAGTTGATGAAATGAATAGAAAAGGTCTACATTGAGAAACCTGAATTTTATCCCCCCATGTTCTCTCCTCTGCAAAGTCTCCCAGTGAGGGACAGAGTTGAGATTTTGTTTTTATTTTTCCCCAGGAAGTTTCAAATATGGAGGATTTTGCAAAGAAATGCAAAGACGTTTCCCATAGAGTGGTCCTGAATTGGTGAGAATAGCAAGCAATATGCTTGGAGATCCGATTTCTAGTCAGGTGCAAACTTTCTTCTCTGGTTGGTAAATAAAAAGCCATTTGCAGAGCCCCAGAATCATTTGCTTCATGAATGAGAAGAGGTGGTAGAATTCACCTGTAAATGTCCTTTCAAATTTGCTGGTATTTTAAAATCTCCTTTCATGACCCAGTTTGTGTTATTGATGACAAGGGGGTCAGGATTACATAATTTGGTGGCTTTGCATAAGGATCATAGCCAGGCCTGGCCAACACTAGGGCGATCCGGGCCATGTCCTTCAGCACATCTCCTGAAATGTGGCCGGTCCATTTGGACAGAGCTTCTAGGTTCACAGGCTTGATGACCTGGTCAGTCTAGAGTCATTTTCAGTGGATCACACTGCACTAATTGGTTAGACAACTAAGAAAAAGATAGCATCTTCAGAAGTCCATAGTTTAACATTGTTAATGAGTTTATTAGAAGAGGCAGCACGATATAATAGATATAGAACCACCTTGGAGTTGGGGGTACCTAGGTTCGTGCCTTGCCTCTGACGTACATGAATGATGTGACCTTGGGGAAGTAATTTAACTTCTCCTTCCTCCAGGTAATGTGATGAGGATGTCTTGAGGTGACATGGGAAGAATAGTTAGAAGGCTATTGCAAAAGTTCAGGCTCTCACAAGGTAAAGAGGTATCAGATGTTATCTCTTATTGGCCAGTTTTGATAAAAAGTTTTTCTCTGTTACAAGCAAGGATTCAATTGGTCAGAGAAAGAGAGAAATGACTGTGTTATGGAAAAAAAAGGTATCAATAAAATTTTTTAAATTTATACCAGTTCTATACCTCACTTCCTCAGAGCCCAAGTGTCAACAAAGTAATCTGATTTTTTTTTCCAGACACATGATTTTATTTATATAGGGAAGGACTGGTGTGGAAACAGAGAGGCAGTTCATCTGCAATTTGGACTCTTAGAGAGTCATCTGGGGCATCACTGAGGGATTGAATGACTTGCCCATTGTCATATAGCTAGTAGGTATCAGAGGCAAGGCTTGAACCCCAGCCTTCCTGGCTTCCTATTATCTATACCATGTGGACTCTCCTGATAAACTAAACCAATGTGTTAATAACTTACAATTTGTACTCCTTTGGAGACAATATCTTTGTCTATATGGGGTTTTTAAATGAAATTTTAGCATGTCCTTTGTTTTACGTACACTTCCTAATGTATCCCTTATAGAACTTTGCCCACCCTCCACCATCTTCTTATAACAGAGCATTTTTTAAAAAGGCAAAAAAAAACCCAGTTCAAAAAACCCAAACAATATGTAAAAAAATCTAATGTTATCTGTAGTATTCCATATTCAAAGTATCCTATCTATGCAAAAAAGAGGAGGTGCCTTTGCTATCTTTATTATCTAAACAATTATGATATACTGGACTAGGAAAGGGAATAAGCATTCATATATCAACTACTATGTGCCAGGCACTGTGCTAAATGCTCGACAAATATCTCATTTGATCCTCCCGACGACCCTTAGCCGTAGGTGTCATTATTTTACAATTGAGGAAACTGAGGCACACAGAGATTAAGTGACTTGCCCAGGATAGCATAGCTAGCAAGCGTCTAAGGCCGGATTTGAACTCAGGACTTCCTAACTCCAAGCCCAGCCTTCTATCTACTGTGCCACCAGTTGCCTCTACATTACAAGCATAGTTTTGCTAATAACTAGCAATGTAATATTGGGGAAGTGTCATTTCTTCTCTGAGCCTCAGGTTCCACTTTTGTAGAATCAGAGGGAATGGAACAGGTGATCTCTAAACTCCTGCTTTTTATATTTTAATGGAAAAGACAAAAGAGGAATGGAAAAGACACAGAAAGAGAAGCAAGTTGGAGGAAAGTATTAGAAGGTAGCAAATAATCAGTTCAGCTATGGAGATGTTGAGGTTGGAAATTAAGATTGGAGTTAGCTTGCTTATATTCATCCCCTAACTCCCTTAGCACAATGTTAGCAAATAGCAAGCACTTAATCAAGGCTTTATCATTCATTTATTCTAGTTTTAACATTCTAATGTAATTCTAATAATAATGGCAGGAATATTGAGTTAGAATTTTGAAAACAGGAGGGATATTTTGGTGTCCTTTGGATTACAATGTGTGTGTAGTCTGCTATAACCACAGAGTAACAGTGACTACCAGCACACGTGCATGACATATAATGGAAGTTCCTGTAGTAGGAAGGCCGAATTTATAATCTCAAATATAATCATGTATTATGTTTGAATGGTTTGAAATCGCAAGGTATGAGAGATTCTCTAAGTAGAAAGCAGCAAAACATTTATTTAGGCCCCACAGCAGCAGATCCGCGAACCAGCCTCCCCATTCCGACATCTTGACAAAAAGACTCCAGGCCCAGAAAGCCTGCCTCACAATAGCAACCAGGAGGCCACAGAAAAACAAGATAGTATTTAGCAAAATCATATTTACTGGCCTCAAGTCCTTGCTCGCACTCCTGGGTCTACACACAGGTAGGGTCGGCTCTGCTTCCGCAGCTTCCTGCTTCGGCTTCCGCTTCCTCTGTAGTTGTCCCTTGGCTCGCCTTTCCTCACAGCCGAGCTTCTGGTGTTCTCAAGCCCTGCCTCAAGGACCAGAGACCATTGGTTCCCAAGTTGGCCCCTCTTAAGTCATTAATCTAAACCCACACAGGTTTCACACCTGATAGGGCTTTGGGCCTGGGGCTTAGCACTTAACAGCTGAAAGTACTTTCACTCAAAGTAAACAAAAGCCGAACTCCTGAAGTGCTAAGGAACCCATTTTGCCTTACTGACACAGTTCCTTGGGGAGTTTTGAGCATGCTATGTTCAATAACTGGTTCTGATCTTCTATGAGCTTAGAAACAGGCTTTTTTACAATTAAGATTTTTTATTTTTAGTTTACAACATTCAGTTCCACATAATTTTGAGTTCCAGATTTTCTTTTCTCTCTCCCCAAGATGGCATGGAATCTGATATATCTTCTACGTATAACTTCACATTGAACTTATTTACACAATAGTCAAGTTGCAAAGAAGAATTATGACCAATGGAATGAATCATGAGAAAGAAGAAACAAAACCAAAACAAAAGAGAAAAAAAAACCAGAGGGAAAAAAAAGGAAAGCAAACAGTGTGCCTCAATCTGCATTCAGACTCCATAGTTCTCTCTCTGGATGTAGATAGCTCTCTCCATCATGAGTCCCCTGGAGTTGTCATTGCACCTTGTATTGCTGAGAAGAACAAAGTCTATCAAGGTTAGTCATCACAGCATCCATATATCTGTGGTTGTGTATAATGTTATCCTGGTTCTGCTCCGTTCACTCAGCACTATCTTGTGTAGGTTTTTCCAGGTTATTATGAAGTCTGTATCTTCCTCATTTCTTATAGCACAATAGTATTCCATTACATTCATATACCACGGCTTGTTCAGCCATTCCCCAATTGATGGGCATCCCCTTGATTTCCAATTCTTTGCTACTACAAAAAGAGCTGCTATAAATATTTTTGTTCATATGGGTCCTTTTCCCACTTGTATGATCTCTTTGGGATACAACCCTAGAAGTGGTATTGCTGGGTCAAAGGGCATGAACCTTTTTTATAGCCCTTTGGGCATAGTTCCAAATTGCTCTCCAGAATGGCTGGATCAGTTCACAACTCCACCAACAATGTAACAATGTTCCAATTTTTCCACATCCTCTCCAGCATTTATCATTTCCTGTTTTGTCATTTTAGCCAATCTGACAGGAGAGATGTGGTACCTAAGAGTTGTTTTGATTTGCATTTCTCTAATCAGTAGTGATTTAAAGCATTTGTTCATATGACTATAGATATCTTTAATTTCCTTCTCTGAAAACTGCCTGTTCATATCCTTTGACCATTTCTCAATTGGGTAATGTCTTATATTCCTATAAATTTGGCTCAGTTCCCTGTATATTTTAGAGATGAGGCATTTTTCAGAGACACTAGTTGTAAAGATTTTCTCCCAATTTTCTGCTTCCCTCCTAATCTTTGTTGCATTGGCTTTTTTTATACAAAAACATTTCAATTTAACATAATCAAAATTATCCATTTTGAATTTTGTAATGCTCTCTATCTCTTTTCGTGTCATGAATTCTTTGCTTTTCCATAAATCTGATAGGTAAACTATTCCTTGCTTTCCCAAATTACTTATAGTATCAGCCTTTATTCCTAAGGCTTTTTAATTAATTGTATACATGGTTGCTCATGATGGTGCCTTCAAAATGCATCAGCAAGCATAGCCTTGGCAATTCATTCTCTTGGCTACTCTGTTCTTAGTTTGACTCTTTTGCTGGCAGGATTAAGAGACTATGCCATAGAACCTTGGACCCTTCCCACTGAAGGTGACATGTAGCCCATGAATCAGGCCTCAGTACTTAGTCCCTTTTGTACTTGTTCTTTTTTTAAGGTGTTGGGGAATCTGACCTTGTGAGTTTTGAAAGATCAAGAGAGTAAGCCTCCAAGTACTCTGGTATTACTGAATTCCAAAGCCTGGGCTTTGCAGTCATCTGAGCATCAATGCTCCAAGGAGCAAAGAGTAGTGGTCATTCTTGTGGGAGTGGGGTGACCATCAGGACCCAGACCAGTAGTAACTGAGATAAAGACTAATCTGGAAGTAATGCTGCATCTGGATACAAAGTTGGTGAGATCAACATAATGTAAAAATTATGCCAAGTTTGGGCCCATTCTTTCCAGAGACCAATGTGGATCGAGGATAACGTGCCCCTGTGGTGTTGGGAAAAAATGTTTGTACTTTTGTTTCTGTAATACTTTTGGAGCAAATATGCCTTTCTAAAAGCTAACATTAAATGGCTAAATGCAACTTGTTGCTGATCAGTCATTGCCTTTCAAGAGTGAGAAGAAGATAGCTGGGGGTTTGAGACAATGCAAAACCTCTTAGGTTAGCCCTAGAATCAGGGAGACAAACGGAGCCTCTTAGCTCTGATATAGTGACCCAGAACTGTAATATCAAATTCATGTAGAGAGTCACTAAACCATAGATAAGGATCTATGTGGACTACATATTGACTTAGAAAAGCTCACATTAACATTATCTATGTTTTATTGTATTTATGTGTTTTTAAAAAATATTTCCCAATTACATTTTAATCTGGTTCTGGCAAAAGTAAGGGAATGTCATGGGCTATGTAAATTGTGACATGTGGACTGTGTGTATGACACTTCTGTTCCAGAGAATACTTTCTATAATGGATCGGGTTTGTACTGCATAGGAATAAAGTTTTTTCTTCAAACCCAGAGATTTTCCTGTATTTTCTAGCTTTTTATAAAAGTCTCTTTTTATCTTGAATAACTCAGTCTTCTTCCTAACACCTGTGCATTTGCTCCTTGAATATAATCAAAAGCTATATTTGCATAACAGAATGATAATGTAGACAAAGTTTTTAGATTTTGAAATAACTGATGATTTTTTAATTAAATTTCATTTTTTCAATTACCTAGCATTGATTTTCTCTCTCTTTCATCCCCATCTCCTACTTAGAAAAAGGAAAACAAAACCCTTGTAACAAACAAACAGTCAAGCAAGACAAATTCCTACCTTTGCCATGCCTAAAGATTTATGTGTCATTATGCATATTTTCCATCCCTTTTCTACCAAAAGGGGCAGTCCTCATCATCAGTCCTCTGGAATCACACCACTGCTAAGTCTATATCTCAAAGAGATGAAAGAAAGAGGAAAAGAACCCAGAGGTATAAAACTAATTGTGGAAACTTTTTTATGGATATTAGGAGGTACCTGTTGTTTGGTGAATACTGAACCAAGTATATTATATTATACTTATAAGTATATTATGTGAATGTGATGGAATACTGTTGTGCCACAAGAAATGATGAAATTGATGATTTCAGAAAAACCTGGGAAGACTTAGATGAACAGATACAGAATGAAGTGAGAAGAACAAGGAGAATAATTACATTATAACATTGTAAAAGCAGTCATCTTTAAAAGTCTTAATAACTGATCGATGTGTGAATAAATGATTTTTTAAAATTCTAAATGGCGAATGAAAAGAATAAAAAATGACCCTCAGAATATTGAATGATTATAATGACCAACCTTGGCCCCAAAGAGATTGAAGGAAAAAAAAGCACCTCTTTCCCTTCTTTCCAGAATTAGGGGAATATGAGTATGGGACATTGAATAAATTGTCTGACTCAGTAAATATGCAAGTTAATTTTGATGAACTACTTTATTTTCTTTTTTAACATCAAAGGATAGGTTTCTGGTGATATAACATCAAAAGATTATATTTATGAAGGTGATACAAAAACCAAAGATATCAATAATTTTCTTTAAATATCAAACTAATGAAATAATAGAAAGCAATGGTCATTGTAATCAATACATTCATTGAACAAACACTTACTGTCACATCCATGGCACTGCGTTAGATTATGTAGCATTAGTGTTTGACATATGTCTAAAATGATAGAAGAAGAGATTGTTTACTGCTGACAACCTTTCACATATATTCCAAGAATGTTTACTGTGACTCCTAGGATAAAGGAAGCAGGGTGTTAAACTGTGATTGCTAGGTGCTTTTTTATGGGCGGGGGGGGTGGGGTGGTCCAGGACCATTTTTTAAATTTCTATCTTGATTAATGGAAAGCCAATAGACACTGAAAGCATGTGGTCTAACTTAAAATACCCAGAAAAAGTATTTGACTGTGATGGTCTATTTTGAATATGGTGTTGCTAAGGCATATAAGAAGAAAAAAAAAAACCAATGGCATGAATTGGCAAACAACACTTAATTCCTGCTAAAAAATTTTGAGAAGACAGCATTCAAGCAACATGAAAAGTAGAGGGTCTCAGACTTTTTTTTTATTCATGACACAATATTTTTCTCTGCCATGAGATATTAGCATGCAATGAGATATTTGGGAGACTTGCCCAAATTCATGCAAGTACAATTTTAACTGTAAGTTCAACACAAATTGCAGAGACAACTACTCACATAGTGAGAACTCATGGCACCCTCATATGGCACCATCAAGGCACACTCTTTGAGAACTACCATAACAGGTAACCAATAATGACAATTTTGTGTGGATAAAAGGACTAGTTCACTTTTCATCATGGCTAGACCATACGTTAAAATATATGTCTCATTCTGAGCAAGATAATTAAAACAAGTAAAATTAATAGTGATCTCATCTAATATTGCACATGACATTCCACTCCTTCCCACTCTTCTATTTAAAAAAAATTACCAGAAATCTGCTTTATCACTCTCCTATTCCCCAACCCACAGTCAAATAAAATAAGTTCCCTAAATAGCTGTACATATGTGTATGTGTATATATACACATCACATTCTGGTCTTATGTTAAACATATGTTAAAATATGTCTCATTCTGAATATATGTATGTACATATCAGCATGAGTATGTACATACACACACATATATACATACATATATATACATATATATATATATACATATGCATGCATATATAGAGAGACCAATAAAGAATAAAATGAGTAGGCCCAGGGGAATAATTTATGTAATAACAACAACATTGTAGAAACAACAACTCTGAAATCTGACCATCCGTGATTCTGGAAGATTATTGATGAAATGTGCTATCCATTACAGAAAGATGATGGATCTAAAGAATGCTCCTTCAAAGCATGGGGAACAGCCTCTTCCAAGGCAATGAGGTAGGAAAGGGAAGTTAAATTCTAAGAAGAGCTAGTAGTACAGTTTGGCTGACATGCAGCATGTGAAAGGAAGCAGTACGAAATGTTTGGAATAGAAAGTTAGAACCAGAATGTGGAGGGCTTTGAATGTCAGACTGAAGAGCTTGTGCTTTATCATCAATGCAATAGGGAACAAGGGAAAATTCTTGAGCACTGTTGCGTCATAGCTTACCCATAGCTTAGGAAGATTATATTGGTAACTGTATGTTGGTTGGATTGGGGAGAGAAGAGACTAGAAACAGACCAATTAGAAGATTATTACAATAGTGCTAGCAAAAGGCGATAAAAACCTGAACGAGGGTAGTGACTATTTGAGTGGAGGGAAGGGGAGGAAAGATGTTGTGGAGAGAAGATCAAAAAGTTAAGAATGAATTGGATTTGGAGAATAAGACTGAGAGATGAGTGAAGGATAACTTATCAACAATAAGATTGTTGATCGGGGTTACAGGAAACCATGATATCTTCAATGGAGATAGAAAAGTTTAGAGGAATTTTTTTTTTTGTTTCAAAGTGAGGAGAGAGATAATGAGTTCCATTCTGAATATGTAGAATTTGAGGTAAAAGTGGGACAGAGAGGGGATGTCCAAAATGCAGTTTGTGAATTGCTATATGAGTTCAAGTGAGAGATTAAGGACGAAGAAAAACACACATACACACATATGTAGATATAGGAATCACTTGCACAGTTGCACCCATTTGAGCTGAAAAAAAATCACTAAGAGAAAAGAGAGGCCCAAGGGAATATCCCAGGGGAAGACCCATATATAGAGAGAACGAGATGGATTATGATCCAGCAGAAAGGACTGAGAAGGAGCAATCAGAGGGGTAGAAAGAGGACAAAAAGAGAAGTGTCATGGAAGCCAAGGCAGAAGAAATTATCTGGGTGGAGTGATCAAGGATGTCAAAAGCTTCAGAGAGGTCAAGGAAAATAAGAAAAGGTCTTAATTTAGGTAATTTCAGGGATAGCAGTTTTGAAGTCAGAATGTAGAAATGAGTGAAAGATGAAGTGGGGAAGATGAGGGTAGGCTATTTTTTCTAGGGGCTTCTCAGTAAAAGGGGAAGAGAGATAAAACACAATAGCTAAAAGAGAGCAGAGTCAAATGATTTTTTTTTAATAATGAGGAAGACTTGGACATATACATATAAGTAACAGCTGAAGGAACTAGTAGAAAATGAAAAAATAGGGGTAGCTAGGCGGCGCAGTGAGTAGAGCACCGTCGCTGGAGTCAGGAGGACCTGAGCTCAAATCCAGCCTCAGACACTTGACACACTTACTAGCTGTGTGACCTTGGGCAAGTCACTTAACCCCAATTGCCCTGCCTTCTCCCCTCCAAAAGAAAAGAAAGAAAATGAAAAATTGAAGATATGTGTGTGTGTGCGTGCGTGTGTGCGTGCGTGTGTGTGAGAGAGAGAGAGACAGACAGACAGACAGAGAGAGACAGAGAGAGAGAGAGAGAGAGAGAGAGAGACAGAGAGGAGAGACAGAGAGAGAGAGAGACAAAGAGAAACAGACAGAATGATTGAAGAGGCAACTTCATGGAGTGATCAAGAACAAAAAGTCTCAAGGCACAAGTAGGGGGCAAGAAAAAATCCCCTCTCCAAGGACTCAAAAAGTAGGTAATGGGGGTGGGGTGGAATCCCACAGACCTGGTTTGAAGCATGGAAAAATGAGAGAAGAGGGACCTTTTGGTGGATAGATTTCCTTAGGAAAGTAGATGGCAAGATCTCCTGAAAGCAAGCAAAGGATTAGCAAAGGGACCCTGAGAAAGAAGTTTTGTAATAACTGCCACAGGGAATATGATAAAGGATCCAGCTGAGATCAGAAAATATACGTTTGTAGTGGAGCCAGTTGGCAGTTGTTCAACAGTATGGAAGTAGTACTGATGAAGGTGAATAATAATGTGGATAACCCAGGGTTGGATTTGGACAAGGGTTGAGTGGCGATAGGACAAAAAGACACAGGGATATTGAACTGAGGACAGTCTGTAATTGAACTGATAATCTCTTTCAAATGCATGTGTTTTTACAATGTTGTTATTGTTTTGACAGTGTTACTAGACTAGTAGATATCAGGGAAAAGCTGTATTTATTATTATTATTATTATTATTAGGTTTGGAGTCCTGATTTCATCAGTGGAAGAAGTTTACAGTTCCAACTTAGAAATTCCCTCAAGCAAAGCAACTGTTCTTCACCTTAGAGGTTTTACTGGAGGTATTAAGACGGGAAGCGACTTGTGCAGAATCACATAGCCAGTATGTCAGCTGGTCATCTGAACCCTGAAAGTGGCCTTCTAGCCACTAAGGTAATGATTCTCAAACTTTTTGGTTTTGCTTTTGTTCTCTTAAAAATTATTGAGGACCCCAAAGAGCTTTTGTTTATGTAGGTTACGTATGTTGATATTAACCATATTAAAAATGAAAACTGATGAATTTTTTAAATGTACATACAATAATTCATTTTAAAATACATCCTAAACCTATTACATGTTAACAAATGTTTTATAAAAATGATTATATTTTCTAAAACACAAAAAATTTCATGAGAAAAGTAGCATTGGTTTACATATTTTTGCAAATCTCTTCAATACTCACATCTGTTTGTATATTTGATTTATTGCAATATTTTGTTTTGGCTAAGGAATAGGAAGAAAATTCAGCTCCACACAGACAAATAGATAGTTGGAAAAGGGAGCATTGTAACAGGCAAATAATGTTTTAGTATTACTGTAAAAATAGTTTTGACTTCATGGAGTAGTCAGTCAATAAACATTTATTAAGTAACTCACACTAGAGGTGCTAATTGGCCTTGAATGCCCCATATATCCCAAGGGCTTGCTAAGCCCTTTTCAGGGCTGCTCATCCACTTTCGGTGTCTAATTGGCACTCAATTTTTGTCTATGGCTCCAAGAAGCTGTAGCATGTACAGCGACCATGCCCTAGTAAACTATCTAGGTAGAGGGACTAAACCAGGGTGAGGGTAACCTACAGGCCTCAAATCCATTGGTGAATAAGGGAGGTGTCTACCCCAAGCATGTGAAGACTTCCCAGGACAGAATGGGTGGATGTGAGCAATTTGTTCTAACAGCCAGGAAGGCAGCTGAAGCAGGAACTGTGAGGTGCTTAGAACTTGGTCAAACACTGAAGGCACCAACGTCACCCACTGTATCTCAGGCCATCTTGACTTTTTTCTTGCCACTGGACTTTGATGATGTAGGGAGAGTGACAGCCAGTGGAAATGTGTGGAGAAAGGAGGAAAAGCAGAGAGTCCAGTGTCACTGGATCACAAAACACGTGGTGAATTGTGAGGTATAACATTGGAAAGGTAGGGCTGAGTCTAGACCAGAAAGAGGATTTTATCATTTAGTTCATTTAGGGGCAGGACATGACATAGTTAGACTTTCTCTTTAGAAGATCATTTTGGCAGCTGAACAGATGAGGGGCTGGAGCGGGAAGACTTGTGGCAAAGAGACCAACTTGAAGACTTTTGTAACATATCCCGGTATGAGGTGATAAGGGCCTGCCCCAGAGTGGTGGCAGTGTCAGAAGAGAGAAGGGAGTATACATAAGATGTTACAAGGTACAATTGAAAGACCTTGGCAACACATTGGATATAGAGGTAAGAAAGAGTGAGGAGTCTAGTATGCCACCTAGATTGTGAGTCTGGATGATTAGGAGAAGGTGGTACTCTCGATAGTAAATAGGGAAATTAGGAAGAGTAGAGGTTTTTGGAGAAAGATGAGTTCAGTTTTTTAAGTGTAGTTTTAAAACGTCTACAGGACATCCAGCTTGAATGTCTCATATATAGTTGTAGATGCAAAACTAGAGGTCAGGAGAAAGACTGGGGCTGGATAAGTAGATTAGATAATCATTAGCATAGAGATGATAATTGAAGCCATCAGAGCTGATGAAATCATCAAATTAAATTGTGACTATGACATTGAGAAAGTGATGTCATGATTTGCAAGTGGATTGCATTTAAGTGTGGGAGAGCTGTGGAAAGTTGCTAGTCTTACTCTCTCCTCCAGAGCCTCCTTGGTCCAGTGGGAAGATTTAGATCAGGACAACTGGAGATAGCCCTGAATGAAGTGAGAGACCTTGGCTTTTTTAAGCTAAGGTCTTTCCCAGGTCTCAGTTTATCTGTGGCAATGCCCATTCAGTGATTAAGGCTAGATAAGAATGAAGCAAAGAATGGCTCGTTCTTTGAGACTTGGTTTTCCAAGAAAAATGTCCCCAAAACCAAGAGAGAAGAGAGTATCAAGGAGAAGAGAATGATTGACAGTGGCAAAGGCTACAGAGAGGTCAAGATGGATAAGAATTGAAAAAAAAGTATGGAAAAAGTTGGCACAAAAGGGAACTGACAAATGCTGGAGGGACTGTGGGAAAACAAGTGCACTAATATGCTGTTGGTGGAGCTTTGAACTTGTCCAGCATTCAGGAAAGCAATTTGTAACTTTGCAGGGGAAATATGGGCTAATAGTGGGTATGAATGGATTGTGAGTCTTTTTGTTTTGTTTTGTTTTGTTTTGTTTTAGGGTGGGAGAGACTTGGGCATGTTCGTCATCTGTAGGGAAGCAGCCAGCAGACAGGGAGAGATTGAAGATAAGTAAGAGGGCGGTGGTGGTAGAGAAGGCAGTCTCTTGGAGAAGATAGGTGGAATGGGATCATTTCTGTAGGTAAATGGGTCAGTCTTGACAAGGAGAAGGGTTACCTCTTCATGTGAGATAGAGGTGAAGGGTAAGATAGTGACAGAAGACATCAGAGTGATATAAGGACAAGGGGAGAAGAAGGAGCTGTCAGCAAATGGGCTTACATTTTCGGTAATCTATCAGGCAAGGATCTAAGCTGAAAGGCTGAGGAAAGAGGAAGCCATGAGAAGCTTGAAGAGGAATTAAAATGCTTGGAAAAACCACTGTAGTAAGTGGGATAATGAGTTTGATTAGGAAGGTGTTAAAGGATTGCCTGCAAAAATGATAGTTTAGTTGAGGTTATAAACATATTTTTGAGACTATATAATATATACTTGTAGTGGACACAGTCAAATATGGTTTAACAATTTTCTCCACTTTCTTTTAGTACTACATGTATAAAAGACAACTGATGATGGGAGTGATATAAGGCAGCGGCTTGTTAGGGCAAGACTGGAAATACAATAAGAGTAAGGGTCTCAAGAAAAGAGGCCAATGTAGAGTAGAACTAGTTTATCAAGGAATCAAGATTGGTAAAGGAAGAGAGTATAGCTAGATTAGGGCTGAGGGCATGGGAAAACACTGTTGGGTCAAGGGTATTATGGTTTGATCTTGGAAGGCAGAAGGGGAGATAGAATTATAATAGATTGTAATAACCTAAGAAAAATTCAGAGTTCTGAATATGGAAGTGGTACTTCTATGGGTGATAGCAAGATCAAAGGTGTGACCATCATGCCTGGCTGACGTAAGGTGGAGGAGTAGATCATGGGAAGTGAATAAGTTGAGGAACTAGAAGATTAGGATGTTTGAAGGAGTATCAATATGTGTGTTGAGGTATACTGGAATGAGGGCATGACTTAGAGAAAGGAAAGATTGTGAGCCAAGCACCGAGCACTAAACTCTTTGAGGAAAGAAGGGGAAAATCCTGGGGCCTGGCAGACAATGTTACTGCTGTTGTTCAGTTACTTTCAGTCATGTCTGACTCTTTGTGACCTCATTTGGTTTTCTTGGCAAAGATACTAGAGTGGTTTGCTATTTCCTTCTCCAGCTCATTTTGCAGATGAGGAAACTGAGGCAAACAAGGTTAAGTAACTTGCCCAGAGCCCCAAAACTATTAAGTGTCTGAGGATGAATTTGAATTCAGGACTTCCTGATTCCAGGCCTGCTATCCACTGGGCCACCTAGCTGCCTTGATAAATACTGGCTACCAGAATTAGGTGGTGGATGTGGATTGAAAGAATCTCAAGGGAGGAGAATTATTGAACAATAGTGGTAGGGGGAGAAACTGGAAGTGGCAGTGGAGAGCAACTAGTATTTCAACTTCCCTGTCTCAACCAGTAAATTGGGGGGATGAATGAAAGTGCAAACAATTCTGGAAAGGGTGTCCATAGAGTCATCAAGCCAGATCTTAGTGAGAGCCAGTAGATGGAAAGAAAGGAAAAGGAAAAGATTAAGGTGAATGCCTATGGATCTGGCATTACAGAGAGTCTTTCATTTCCCTTTCACGTGTTATTTTCTCCAACTGTAATAAAAGCTCTCTGAGGGCAGAGACTTAAAAAAAAAGTTTGCATTTATATGCCTGGCCACTTAGCACATAAATGCGTGTCAGTTTGACTTTACTTGATTCAGAATTGATTGAACGAGCAGACCTAAGTGTCAGCTAGAAGGGAGCTTTATAGTGGAACTCCCTGAGGGGTATATCCTTGGCCTTTTGCTTTCAACATTTTTATCAATACTTAGATGAAGGTGCTGATGGCATTAAGAGCTGAAATCAAAAGAAGAGCTGGATCAAATAAGATGGAAGTTGATAGAAATAAATGTGAAGGCTTACCCCTGAGTTAATAAAATCATAAAAAAATGGAAGAGAGGAATATAGGCAATAATTTGGCAAATCTGAGGGTTTTACTAGACTACCGGATCAATACAAGTGCACAGTATAATATGGCAACCAAAAAAGTTAAAACAATTTTTAAATAAGGAAGATGATAGTACAATTGTGCCCTTCTCTAGATGACCTGAGTGCCACATTTCAGGAAGGACATTAACAGGCTGGAGAGTGTCCAGACAGGGGTAGCTAGCTGGCGCAGTGAATAGAACACTGGCCCTGGAGTCAGGAGGACCTGAGTTCAAATCCAGCCTCAGACACTTGACACTTACTACCTGTTTGACCTTGGGCAAGTCACTTAACCCCAATGGCCCTGCCTTCCCCCCTCCAAAAAAAAAAAGAGAAAGTGTCCAGAGGAGAGCAACCAGGATGGTGAGGATAATGGAGGTGATATCATACAATTATGAGTTGAAGGAATTGGGGATGTTTAACCTGGTGAAGAAAAGACAAGAGAAAGTGATAGTTCTTTTCGAATTATGAAAGGACTATTTTGCTGAAAAAGAATTATATTTGTGTTCCGATGAGCCCAGAGGGTAGAACTAGAAAGGTGCTAAAAGGCAGATTTAGGTTGGATATAAGGACACATTTCCAAGCAATTAGAGCTAACACTGGAATGGCCTGCCTTAGCAAATAGGTGGGTTTCTGTAGATACTGAACTTTAAGTGAAGGGTGGATAACCACTTAATAGAGATATTGTAGGGTTAAGATGTATTAGCTCAAGTAAATTTTGATCTAGATGGCTTTTAAGGTCCCTTCCAGCTCTGAGATCTTGTGATTCTATTATTTGGTAGGGAGAGGGGACAGAAAGGTGTAATATATGCTTTACTTTGCTTATAATCTATACTCCATGTATTTGTACACAGGCATATAAGGTCGCAAGAATTGCTGAGGAATTGTGGTGCCTAGAACATCAGATGGGAGTTTGGAGATCAGTTTCAATTCCTATTCTTTCCTTAGGTCTGTTATGTTGAGCAAGTACATTTTTCCTCTGGGTTTCAGTTTCTTCTTCTGCAAAATGAAGGAATTGGATTAAATGATTTTTAGAGACTTTTCCACCTCTGAAATTTTACTGTTTTAAGGTTCTGACTTTCACATTAAAAAAAAAGAGAGAGAAATACCACCTGAGCTCCTTCAGTTTTTTTGCCTAGGACTCTGTAATCCGTAAAGGACTTTTCTAGCTTTCTTCCAATGGAATAATTCATTTTTCCATGAATCAGCAAGTGGGGAGAGATCAGTGGGCTTGATTAGTCTTGGGAGACAATTCTTTATGGAACGGATACACGCTACAGGAAGACAGCACATCACCCACATAACTATATCAAATCTCTATAGTTTTCAATAACCTCTATAACATGGAGTTAGTCTCATGTCAGGACCTATGAGTACTACCTATCATTCAGTGAGGACATAAGATTTTTCTTCTTCCTCAGAAGTTCCCACTATGTGAGGAGTCTCAGACTTATCAGACTTTTATTTCTCCCTGAGGTAACAGAGGGACAGCATGGCTTAGTGCAGGGCTGTCCAAAATGTGGCCCACCCATATGCGGGCCCACAGTGCGATTTATGCAGCTCGCCAACAAGCATAGAAATTTACGTAAATGCTTTAGTAAACAAAGTCAAACTACCAGAGAGCTCTCACTAAAATGTCAAATCAAAATATATTGTCTATTGTGTCAATGAAAACCTAAGGTTGGACAGCCCTGGCTTAGTGGATAAAGTGTTGGTCATGGAAACAGAGGAACTTGAGTTCAAATCTGCCTCAGATATTAGCTGTGTGACCCTAATTAAGTTGGTTAAAATATTTCACCCTCAGTTTTTTCATTTGTGAATATGAATAATAATAGCATCGATCTCACAGGGTTGTTGTGAGGACAAAAAATAATGTATATAGAGTGTTTTGTAAAACTTGAAATGATATACAATCAATAAGCAAGCATTTATTGAGTACCCACTATGTTCCAGGCATGGTGCTATACATATAGATATTAGCCGCTATTAATCTCTTTCCCTTTTCCCTCTGTGTAATGTCATGTTCTTTCACTCATTAACCTCTTGATACTAGTTCTGATGCCTCTCAGTTTTTATTCTGAGAAAGCAGTATGGTACAGCAGAACAGACAGTGCTACTGAAGTCAGTGGACCTGGGATCAAATTCTGTCTCTGATGCTCCTTCCATATGAGTCCTTGGGTAAGTCACTTCACCTTTGCAGATTTCACTTTTCTTGTCTGTAAATTAAGAGGGTCGAAGTAGCTCAAGGTGCCTTCCAACTCGATCATTCTATTAAGGAGTCTTGTATGCAAGAAATTTCAAGTTCTATCAAATTCTAATAGCCAATGCAGGCATCTGTTTTTACAACACATTTGTTTTTATAAAGAAGGTTTTGCTTTTCTTTCTTTTTAAATTGAGGAGAGGTGGGAGGGAGAGTAAATAAATGATTGCTGAGAAAAAAAAAAGTTGAAATTCTAGTGTGTCCCTTTTCATGCAACATGGTTTCTTTATCTGTTGAGATGAAGGTACAGCAAACATTTCATAGCATTGTTACCTAGAATATATATTATTACATAAGAATGCTTTTACCTTATATTATTTTTATAACCTCATCCTTTAAAAGCTTTTAAGCAGTAATCTTTGAGGGAAACTAACGTAATATATGGCACTAACTAGGCAAAAATAAAGTCCTATGTAAATGCTTTGGGATAAGGAGCTGAAAATGCAGATGATATATGCAAGTCATCAATTCTACCACTAACTTCATCTCTAAGGGGAGTCAGTTTGGCAACTTTTCATTAAGAGGGAACAGATTTTAGAAAACATTGAGCCTTTCTGACAGATGCTATCCCTCCCAACTACATCTGATATGGTGCGCTTCAAAAGAAGACAGTTTTGGCTCTTAACTAACAAGCCCAGATACCAACCACCTTCTTCTTTGGTCACTGAAATGCTGAAAATTGCTAGCGTAGCTTCTTTCCCTTGAAGGCAAACAAATCCTGTTCAGTCAAAATTAGAAAAAAGAGACATTTTTCCTTTACGGCTTTCCAGATAGTGATGATTTCAAGGAACTCTTTGGGGAAGGGTGACTATCAGTTGCTAGTATTTTAGCATCTTCTGTTTAGGTAATTGCCAACATGCAGATTTATAGAGTGAGCATATCTCTCGATCTGAGACTCTAGTCAGGGCAACCTTTTTCTTTTCTTTCTTTTTCTCTTTCCCTTAGAAATGTAGTCCGAGCTTCAGAATTATTATTACTCCGTGGTTGTTTGGTGTAAGATCACTGCCCTCTGCAGACCAAGTGAGGTGGTTACCAATTCATGCTCCTTTTCTCACATTGGGAAAAGCTAACCAAGCACTATTCACATAATCTCTGAATGCTATAGCTGGAAGAGACCTTGGAGGTCATCTAATCCAATTCTCTCATTTTACAAATGGGAAAATTGAGTCTCTGCAAAGGGAAGCAACTTGCCCAAGGTTATACAGCTAGAAAATAGAAAAATAAGGGTTTTTAAAGAGGGCAGTTTGGGTTTGTTCGTTTTGCATTTAGTCTACAAACAAACAAAAAACCTCCCACAAATTCATACTTTTGTTTAATACCTGAAAGGTGGCAGGTGGTGAATAATCAACAAATCCTAAGTCTTCTCCTTCCATTCCACAGGTCAAATATTCAGGAGGCCTATTATGGGTCAAAGTTCTGTTCTGATCCTAAATGTGTCAATTTTACTTGGATCCTGCCTGCTTTGAGCCATTTCCTTTATTATAAAGCCCTGGATTTGCAGTGGGAAAACTTTGGTTTGAATTCTTCCTCTTCCATTTATTACCTGTGATCTTGGTCAAATCACTGTCCCTTCCTAGGCTCATTTCTGAAAACATGAGCAGGATGGCCTGTCTAGATCATAGGATCAAAGATCTAGATGACCTCTAAATTTTCTTCTGGCTCTAAATTTATAAATCTATGACTATGAATTTCATTCGGAGCTATCACCTGCCATTTTAAGATCTTACTTCTCAAAAATATTACCTCTTTACGTGTATTAAAGGGGGAGGAGAGAAAGGCTTTATCCACAGGCCTCATAAAGGATTTATTTTTGCAAAAGGATTTTTGACTTTTTAAGGTCTATATAATCCTGTCTATATTGGGTTTCATATCCTTGAAATCACCTTCTATCTGCTTTGTATGTGTCTTATCTCTAAAAAGCTGTTTCCATGTTGGCTTCCTCATTAGATGTGAACTTCTTGAGTGTTGGGACAGTGTTTTTGCCTTTCTTTGTATCCATAGGGCTTAGCAGAGTGACTGCCATAGATCAAGCATTTAGTACAAGGGTTCTTAATCTTTTTAGGGCCTGTGGACTTCTCTAGCACTCTGGTGAAATCTGTAGACCCCTACAGGCACTTAGATGATTGAGTGGATAGAGTGCTGGGCCTGGAATCAGGAGGACCTGAATTCAAATCTAGCCTCAGACAACTTTTTACTAGGTGTGTGACTCTGGGCAAGTCATACACCTCTGTTACCTCAACTATAAAATGGGATAATAACAGCATCTACTTCATAGGGTTAGTGTAAGGATTGAATGAGATAATATTTAAAGTGCCTGGCACATAGTAGATACATAAGAAATACTTGTTTTCTTCTTCCACAGAAAAAATATTTTTTTTTTAAAAATTGAAGGAAACACTAAATTTCCATTTAGAAAACAGCAAAAATAAGTAAAGCAATGATTTCTCTGGCCCTCACTGCCTAAAGACCAGCTTATGCTACATTTTACCCCTCCCTTAGGGTTCTCAGGTACCCTTGAGGTTTGAAGGGTTTCTCATCTCTGCCATTAGCTCTGGCCCTCACCAATTGTGTTCCTTCAATCTTAAGAGGCCTAACACCCCAGTTCCATTTAACCACTTAACAATCCTATTAGCTTTTACGAGGACTATTTACTTCAAAGGCATAGCCAGATAGATGTACGCATATTTTCCCCAACACCGTAGGGCACAGTCTCCTCTATACCAACTTGATCTTTAAGGAAGTGATTAAGATTAGATTCATAATTTAACTGAGTTGCCTTAGTCCCACCAAGTTCCAAGTCCAAAGCCCCTGGGCCTGTGTCCTAGGACCCTGGCTTCTCAAGACTTCCCTGTTAGGTTAGTTACCATCTGGCATAGAATCCTGGATTCCAAGTTCCCCATTACTTGAGCTCTCGTGCTGGGGAGCACTCCCTGCACTTGGAACTCTTGGGGCCATAGGGCATATGGGGAAGGGAAAGGTAGACCTTCCTGCATTTAATGCATGATATCTCTGCTGCGGATGAATAAAATTTTCACCACCTGGATGCTACTAGAAAGAGAGCCACTTTGCCTAAGTCAGTTAGATTTAAAGATACAAGTAGTTCTGGCTACATAGTCAATGGAAAGAGGCTCCTCCCACCTATCTTTACCCCCCCCCCCCAAAGCAGGTCCCAGACATCTCTCCTGTAGGTGCTTGTACCTTACGTGGTCTGAGTATGTGCCATCTGCCAGCAAAAAAAAAAAACACTACAAATTTTCCCCATCCAAGTTCACAAACCTCTTGAAATCTATCCTTGTCCATGGACCTCTTGGGGGTCCTTTGACACCAGATTAAGGATCCCCAACTTACTGAATGATTACTGCCTGATTAAACATCAACCCCTGCTTCAAGGTTGGGGCTGGATATCGGAATGATAATTTACTTTTAAGGGACTCAATAGCATATGTTGCAGAATCCCTTGGGCTACATAGCTGTAGACCATGGTTTAACAGTCACTGTATTTCAGTTCATGAGAGGTATCCTAAACCTTTATCCTGTGTTCTCATTCCTGTTCACCTCCCTTGCTCTGCTTCTCTCTTGGTGTGCTCAACACGTGGATTATCATCGCTACATTATCAGCTTCCTTTTTGGTAGGGCCTTTTTTGTGGCCAACGCAGCAGAGTAGATATAGAGCTTATCTGGGTAATAAGGAGGGCCTGAGAACATATTGGTTGGGTGACCCAGACAAAGCAAGTTACTAAAACTCTCAATGTTATAGGCAACATTCTAAAATTATAACTTGGGGGAAATAGCCAGTGTCCTTCAATGAAGAGAGTTTCCTGAGGGGGAGTTCCCTATACTAGGGAAATCACTGATCTGATTTAAGAGACAACGAACAAAAGTAGGAGGCCAATCACCATCAAAGAAGCCGGAGAAGAGAAAGGAGAAACTAAAATAGAATCATTTCCAGTGAAAATTCCCTGCTCTGTCTCGGCCACTCCCTGGGGCTAAGACTAATGACTCCTTTTGTGACAGACACCACACAGCCTTCAATACTTTTACTTGTTCCTAGAGTTTCTCCTCTTTGGGTGTTGATCAAGGTTGCCCTAGGTGTTTGATTAAACTTCACCCGTAAAAAAACTGCTTGTGAATGAGTGATTTCTCCTCTCCAACGATTTGTCCCAGATTTCTACCCCTTCCCCCTTCAGTGATATGACTATGTCTTTGTCTCCTTTGAAATAAGCCAAAAGGAGGGGCGGGAAGAAATAAACATTTTAAATGAATTTGTTATCAAGGAAAATCCTCCTCATGTAGAGATTCTCCAAAAATCCTGATGGGAAAAATTTCTTCTCTTTTACTCCTCAATTGCCCTTGATAAGGTAGAGGTGTGAGAAGAGGAGAGATTAAATCTGGGTCATAAATTGAATAAACAGTCACCATGCTCACAGGAGCAAAGTGCTGCCTGCCAGACCATGAGAGTTTCCCCTATACTGACTGCTATCTTCCCAGTCCCAACTAACTACCCACCTTTGACACTAGTTTTGGGATCGTGGGCAAGTCACTTAATACCTCACAGCCTCAGTTTTCTCACCTATAAAATGGAGATAATACCCGCAATAGCTACCTGATAGGGCTGTTGTGCCTCAGTGAGATGTTATGCAGGATCCTTCATGAGGTTAACTACAAGGATGCCCATCAATTGGAGAATGGCTGAAAAGTTGTGGTATAGGATTCTGATGGGATACTATGATTCTAGAAAAACATGGAAAGACTTGCATGAGATAATGAAGAGTGAAGTGAGTAGAACCAAGAGAACATTGTATATACCATTGAGATAAAAAATTTTAAATTATCATCATTAAATTATCAAATTTTAAATAATTCTAAATATTTTTAAGTGTAATAGTGTTTTAAGAATGACTTTGAGTGAATAAGTCATTTTGACTATTATAAATATCCAAATTAATCCAAACTACAAAGACATTATCTGCATCCAGAGAAAGAACTGATAAATAGTAGTATGTATAGAATAATTTATACATAATATATGTATACATATACATGTATACACACACATTTATTTGTGTCTAATGGTAGCCATCTCCAGGACAAGGAGGGTGGAGGGAAGAAAAAAAAGGAAAAAATAAGAAATTTACATGATAATTTTATTGTATATTTTAAAGAAATAGCAGGATGGATATAGTAGATTTGCAGTTTCCTGTGCAATCATCTTTTCTATTGTATTATATTATGGAAATGCTTGTTTTATTCCATAAATTTAAAATAAAATAAATGTGAAAAAAATAAAGTGCCCTATAGACATCATCAATGTCTTCATCACCATTGCCATATAAGTCTTTTTTATGGAATTCAGATAGAAATTATCTCAGCATGTCACTGTTATTTTTCCTTGATTTTTAATGATCTTTGGCCTTTTGGGACAGAGTGGATAAAGTAATTGCTTTTTTGTTATTGGATAAATATATTGGGATATTAGCTCACCTTCAGTAGTTTCACTTAAAGGATAATAATAAAAGTGATGATGACAATTATTATCATTAGCATCAACCACCACCCTGAACCCTGCACATGCCCCTCCTGGAATGTTTACATGGTGTTCTGTTTAGAAAGAAGGTTCAGGAAGCCACTTAGGGAGGGATGACTCAGGGTTAGTTTAACCCCAACTATAACCAAACTCCTTATTTTTGTGTACCATTAGGCCTCAAACCAGCCTGAAACTTGTGTGAGCCAGTCTTCTAGGGCCTGCTGCCCACATACTCCACTCCCTCTTGGCAATCTTGCATACCCACCAGCCTCCACGCTTCCTGCTTGGGTGGGCAAGGCACTCTGCTTTCATTAGTAATTCTTGAGATATGGTAAGTGGACTAGGAGGGGGAGAACCGTGGAGTACTCCCTCCCCAGGCTTCCTCCTCCCTGCTGGGAGCTACAGTTAGCAGATGACTAGAACAATAGCCCCAAGTTTAGGGGTACGGGCACTTTAGCTCCTCAGCACCTGTACACACACAAATGCTGAAGGCCTGGAGTGCCTGCTGAAGTCACTGGGGATTCTATGATTGCTTCCAGCAGGGGCGGAAGGCCTTCACTTGGGCAAAGCTATAAAAATAGATGTAGGTTAATAAGAGAGTTATTTTATTCCATAATCAGAGCAGATGTCTCAAAGAGGGAAGGAATGGGGGGCGGGTAGGACAAGCAAGCCACACACCTTGCTGGGCACCTCTAGGCTTTGTTTTTTCTGAGCCTCGACTTCTGTAACTCGTTAGGGGCCATCTGGGACCAATGCCTAGTATGGGTATGAGGCAGCAGGAATGGAATGATTAAAAGGTAATCAGAGAAAAGGCCCAGTGTAACTCCGGGAATGAAGACCCTCCTTATCGAGAGTCCCAAACAAAACCAAACTGAAAAATAGCCATTCGATGGCCCCTCTGTCTTCAGAGGAGAATCTAAGTCATCATTTGTTTACATGGGCCATATTTTAATCATCTGCAGGAAGCTAATGTTTCACAGGCCAAACGTTTAAACAGTCACCTCCCTGGCTGTTTATAAAAAAAAAGTACACACTTTCTAGAGTGTGCCAGGGCAGGCTGCTCCAAGGGGACAGGAGGAAAGGGGTGGGGAGAGTGGGGAAGGCCTAGGAGAGAGGTCAGCCTCCCTTTCTTTCAAGCCTCTCTGAACTCACTGGAACCTTCCTTCCAGTGTGTGGGTGGTAGGTGTATCAGCTGACAAAGGGAAATGAAAGCGTGAAGCTGGCCACCCAAGACCTGGGGTCACTGCTGACATGCCAGATCTCAGAGTTGGGAAGGCACCTGCTCTCTCTGCCAAAACAAACCATCCCCTGCTACGGGCACACTGGAGAAGGCCTGCCTTTGTCAGCCCTAGGGAAGAGAGAGCCAGGAGAGAGTTGCTCAGGAGGCAGCTTTTGATTTCACTTAAAACATCTCAGATAACCAGTTTACAATGATGTGATGTTCTCCCCAGCATTAGGAGGGGGTGGGGCACGAATGGGGAGGGGAAGGGACAGGAAAATAGACCAGGGCTTGACTCCAGATCTGGTGAGCATTAATATTCATTGGTGCTAGGGTTTCACAGGCTCTGAGCCCTTGCTCTGGTGGTCCTGGGCGGGCAGGATTCTGAGCTGCCACGTGTTGTCTTTAGACTCGATAAGGACATCTGGTTTTGATTCAGGTGACCCAGAGCTTGCCTCAGAGTTGAAAAGGGTGCTTGCTTAAATTGAATTTCTCACAAATTTCAAACCAGGATGAGAAACAAGATGATCCCAAGCCTGTCACACAAACCTTCCCTCCAGACACATCATTGCTGCCACCACCCCCACCTCTATTTTTGCTTGCCCAACCTCTGAGCCCATAAAAACCTGGCATAAATCAGTTTCACCTGTTTGGCTAAGCGAGTATTGCATGTTCAATGCAATAAAAGGCTATTAGTGCAATCAGATATTTCTCTGCATGTGTTCTAATATGGAAAAAAATATTCTATGTATGTATGTATTGGGGGTGGGAACTGAACTCTCATTAACCCCACCTGTCACTCATCTTCTTGTGTCCCTAAAAATTAATGGCAGAGAGGGGCAGTGCCTCAAGGTTGCCTCTCACAAGAAGAATATGAGATATTGGGCTCCCAGGGACAAGAAATAGGAAAGGTGATGTGATGGTGCACTCTCTCTCTCTCTCTCTCTCTCTCTCTCTCTCTCTCTCTCTCTTCCTCTCTACGGGCTGTTTTGAACATATGTAAAGTGACCATATGAAGTATATAGGAGGAAACATCTATTTTTGGTTATTGATATGTAGAACCTGCCTTGTGAAATTTATGCCAGTATTGAAACAGTCCTTGCAGGCTGTCTTGTTCATCACTGTTAGGGGAAGGGCAGTGCCCAGAGCCTCAGGAAGGAAAGGTTTCCCTATCACCTTTTAGAAATCAGGACCTCGAAAGTAAATAAATGAATGAATCAATAAATAAATGTAGATAGATAGATAAGTAAATAAATGAATGAATGGATGGATAAATAAAACATCACTAGTGAGAACAGATCAATATGAAGTTCAGATAGCTGGGTAAAAATGAAAATCATGGCCCCGGGAAATGATAGAAAGGTAGGAATGTTAAGTTGTTGTTTTTTTTTTTAATTTTTAAGTCCCTAAACCCAACACTACAAATGATGTCAGACATTTTCAATGTGTTGTTTAGTTCTGTTGAACTGGTTTTTTTTAAATCATTTTAAGGGAAAGAAGAAAGATACATTGGGAAATGTAGGTGATGTTAAAAGAGATCAATTACAATTATTTTTTAAAATGAACTTTTAAAAACGAGAGTTCTTAAACCCAAGAAATGCAGTTTGCCTTCACTTCCCTCTTCATGCTTTGATTTTTGTTGGCATTTCCACACGCACAGCCTCAGCCGTTCAACACTGAAGGAGATGTAGCTGCCAAGACCGCTACCACGGTGTGTAGTACCAAGAGACCTAACAGATATAGAACTAGGAAGGATTTCACCAAAGGAAAAACCAATGCAGGTAAACGGTGGTGAGGAGATCCACAGAGGACAATCTAAGTGTGGGGGCATCGATGCTGACCCCTTACCACCAAAGGGTGCGGACCCTGACAGAGACACAGCAGGCCAGAAGTGCATGCCCCCTCCCCAGGGTTAGCACCTTTGGACAAAGCTCCCCCTCCCCTATACTAATTAACACTCTGGGTATCCTTAATAACAATTAGTGAAGATCTTCAGTGAATAAATCTGTGCTACACCTGTTTTCCTCTTGGACCAAATTCCCTGCTTTTGTATGTTGAAGAATACAGGGCTACTTCACATCACTGAAAATCTCATTGACAACTTATTGGCCAGTTTTTAACTTAATTTTCCCAGATTGTAATACAGCAGTCCTCCCTACATACACCACAGATTCTATGCTAGTCTGGGTACAATCCTGTCTCACCTCCTCTCTTGCCCTCCATATGACTGCTAGAACATGACTAAGGCCTTATAGAATATTAACCTCATATCAAGCCAAGCTGTGCCATTAAACAATGGACTTCTCTTGCAAACTTTTTGTTGTTCAGTCATTTCAGATATGTCTAACTCTTTGTGACCTCATTTGGGGTTTTCTTGCCAAGGATACTGGAATGGTTTGCCATTTCCTTCTCCAGCCCATTTTACAGATGAGGAAATTGAGGCAAACAGGGTGAAGTGACTTGCCCAGGGTCACACAGCCAGTAAGTGTCTGAGGCCAGATTCCAACTCTGGAAAATGAGTCTTCCTGGCTCCAAGCCTGGTTCTCTATCCATCATGCCACCTAGTTGCTCCTTGCATAGTTGTAATTACCTTGCATAGTTATAATTACAGTTATGGAACTATTGCCATGGTGTTTTTCTAAATTCTTTCTCTCTCTCTCTCTCTCTCTCTCTCTCTCTCTCTCTCTGTCTCTCTCTCTGTCTCTCTCTCTCTGTCTTCCTGTCTCTGTCTCTCTCGCTCTCTCTTTCTCTCTCTCTCTCTCACTTTCTCTCTTCTTTCAATCTGCCTCTCCTCCAACCTAACCCTCCTTCCCAAATTGAATTTCTAGGCTCACTCATAGAATTTATAGCCAGGTAAAATTAAATAATCACAACCTACAAAGCAGTGTAGTACTATTGATGGGCTAGAAGTAAGGTTACTGAAAGCAAAACTAAAAAACTTTTGACTTCTATTTTGTAGATGAGTCACTAGTAATATGTGATGCAATTTGGGGCTTACTATATTCATACCACCAGGTATCACCTTCGAAAGCAGCTATCTTGACACATGAGTACCATATGCATCCTATGTGGTAAACACATTTTTTAATTTTATGGAAGAAAAATCATTGTATATGTAATTTTGTGTAGGTGGCTTTCAGAGAGGCAAGAACAAACATCTCTAGCTTCTCTTCACCCCATCCTTCTCCAAGGAAGACTGATTCCCGCTAGGAGGAAAACTAGGTTGGGACCAATGTCTGGCTACTACTCTGCTTTCCTCAGAGAGAATAATAGGCAAGAACTATATCTACCTGATCCTTAAATATTATTTGTTTAGTGGAATGTGATTTTTAGATTCAAGCTAAACTCCTAATTGCTATTTCTTAATGGGGAAGGAAAGCCGCAAGCTTTATATTCAAGTCTTGACACTCTTCCCACCAAATACCAGTTCCACAATGAGTACACACATAACAAATAGAAAAGAAACATATTTATCCAAGCTTGTAGCAAAACAGAAATCAGAGAGAGTATTTATAGGAGAATATATACCAAACAACATAGGTCGAATGAGTTCTCCCATATCTCTCCTTTTTCTTAATCTTTTGTCAACTCTGCCCCATTCTTCATGTGGGTATAAGGCATTGATTTTCACCAGCTAAGACAGAGTTCCACACCAACGGTCTTTGGGCTTGGGTTACAAAAAAGTAAAGAGGAAGCGTGGTCTTATTAGAAAGCTCATCAGATGTGCAGTAGAAGAAACTGGGTTCGAACCTTTACTTTCTAATTTCATGGCCTTGGGCAAGGGACCTTACCATTTTAGGCCTTAGTTTCCTCATCCATAAAATGAAGGTGTTGAACTTTAAGGTCCCTTTCAGCTTTAAATACTGTGATCATATGATTCTCAAAGTCATAATGTTGGAAATAATTTCATCATTTATCTGCTTAATTCTATATAACAACAGTTGACAAACTGTTATCCAAAGGTCAAATCCAGAGTTTGTATGGCCCTCCAGCTAAAATTGCTTTTTACATTTTTAAATATGATGGGTCACATAAAAGACAGACTAAAGATTTAACCCATAAGCTTGGTCTTTTGACCGCTGATATGTAGGTTCCTACAACCCTTCTCTATTTATTGAGGAAGTTGGGCCAACAAGCATTTATTTATTAAGCTCATACTATGTTCCAGGACCTGTGCTAAGTGCTACAGACGTGTTGTTGTTCACTGGCTTTTCAGTTACGTCTGACTCTTTGTGACCCCATTTGGGGTTTTCTTGGCAAAGATACCAGAGTGGTTTGCCATTTCCTTCTCCAGCTCATTTTACAGATTAGGAAACCGGAGCAAACAGGGTTAAGTGACTTGCCCAGGGTCACACAACTAGTAAGTGTCTGAGGCTGAATTTGAACTCACAAAGATGAGTCTTCCTGACTCCAGCCCCACCACACTATCTACTGTGCCACCTAGCTGCTAGAGACACAAAGAAAGGCAAAAAACATCCTTTCCCTCACAATCTAATGGGGAAGACAGAGGGAAGGTACTCCCATGGTGACTTAAATTGGAACTCCTTGCAATTATTGGAATGGGCCTATCTATTTAAGGAGATAAGAGTAGTAAGTAAGATACAATCAAGATAAGTGATCTGAAATTAACTCTGCATCTCTAACATTATTCTTTTCCTTCATGTATGGTACAGTGAAAGTCAATGGGGTGTAGGGCCCTGGTATCAAACTCAAGTAGAAATGGATCCCTGAGGAACATATATTGACTTGGCCATAAATTAACATTATCTGTTGTATTTTTATTTATTTTGTTAAATATTTCCCACTTACCTTTTAATCTGGTCTGGCAGGACTCAAAGCAACTCTGATGCAGTTGACAGAGGACTAAAGTTGGGAATTAGGAAGACCTAGGTTCAAAATCTGTAACTGAAAAGGAAACATGGGCAAACCACCATGACTCTGGGCAAATCTCCTAACCTTTAAGTGCTCCAAGTTGCCCTCTAAGAGTATAATTTATAGACTTATATAAATTTATAATTAACTAATTTGTGTTGGTAGGAGTTTCTACACCAGAAGCCCTCCATACCAGTATTATCATAAGACTCATTTTTCCTTCCCTCTCCCTAGATTATAATGACATCACATATTTAGAGATAGAACAGGTCTTCAACATTATCATCTACTCCATCCCCTTCACTTTATGAATGAGGAAACAGAGAAGTCACTTGCCCAAGATCATGTAGCCATAATCAGAATTTGTACTCAATCCTCTGATGCCAAATGGTGAGTAACAATGGAGTAATGACCGTATGGTAAATACGTCTATATACCCTAGAGATCTTGGTACAGTTCCTTACTAACAGTAGGCCATCAATAAATACTTCTTAAATTTTGTATGTGTGTATATATATACATACATATGTATATATATACACACATGTGTATATATATATATATACATATATATATATATATATATATATATATATATATATATATATATATATATATATATATATATATATATATATATACATATATAGTAGTCCAGAAAGCCAAGAGAACTGGCTTTAAATTTGCTACTAACTGGGTCATAATCTTGGAAAAATCCCTTAACTTCTCTAGGCTTCTGTTTCTTCCTCATAAAATGATGCATTCAAACTAAATTATATCTCAGTGCCATTCCAGCTTATGAGATAGTCATTCCATTCTTTGACATATATACTTAGGCTCTATTTGCTTCCCTCTTGACTCCTCCCTTTCCTTTTCAGTTGGCATTAAGCCCTTAGTACCATAAGGCTGTGAGCCAGGCACTTAAGAAACAACCAAAACTTACTATTGCTCCCCAGGACCAAAGGAAAAACAGAACTATGAAGAAAGAAGGGCTTTTAGGCTAAAAAGAATAACAAACTGAATGTAATTGAATAGCATCTAAAGATTATTTCATATGCTACTGGTGGTGGTATTACTACTACTACCACCACTACTGCTGCTGCTGCTGTTGCAGCTATTGCTATTACTACTACTACTACTACTACTACTACTACTACTACTACTACTACTACTACTATGCTAGCATTTATATAATGCCTGAAGGGTTGCAAAACATTTTATGTATTTGAGCCTCACAATAACCCTGTAAGGTAAAAGTGATTATTATCTCTATTTTATAGATGAAGAAACAGGCCTAGTAGTTAAGTGATTTGCTTGGGGTGACCCAGATAGTAAGTATCTGTGGTAGAATTTGAACTCACATGCAACCCTCAAAAGATAAGCAAGACCTTTTTCCTATTCAAACCAATCTCTAACCCAGAAAGAAGTCTGAAATTAGTCCAAACACACGCGCGCGCGCACACACACACACACACACACACACACACACACACACACCCCTCAGAATATCCAGGCTTCCCAAAATAAATTGGATGTTTTCTTGCCCATCCATCAGCATCTTTGGTGGGAGTGGGGGAGTCAAGGACCCTTAAAGATATCCATGAGAACAAACAGCTTGAAACGATAATATCTCCATAGGGGGAAAAGATCCTTGCAAGGGTCGACCATTTGAAGTTCTAGTTTTAAGAGGAAAGTAAAAGGAAATGTAGAAAAGAAAGAGGGCATCTGACTTTTGATGAATGCTAAACTGTTATGCGTCTTGGCACACATTCTTGTCCTTAGCAGACTCCCAACAGCCTGATTCTGTGTTGACTGTGAACACTAGTGGACCACACAAGGAAAAGACAGGGGAAGGGCTCTGAGCTATTGCTGGGATTAACAGGAATTTTTTTGGAAGACATCTTGATAAGCTCTCTGGGGTGTTATTTTCTCCTAAGAAAGGGTTAAATGCCCTCTCTCTGAGAGATTCTCTGGACTCTTTAATGCTTAACCCCCAGATCTTAACTGTACCTGAACTAAATTGCCTTTTTGTTTAACTTTGAGGTTTGAAAATATTCAATCAACTCCTCTCCTAAGGTTTTGCATTTTTGTTCCCTTCTGTACTTCTGGGTACCATCTGGGCCTGGGGGAAGAAGTGCCAAAACCACCATGAGAGAGGCTGCCCCTGAGGTATTTTCAGCCCGACTGGAAGCAGCAGGTAACGGAAATCTTGTGAGACAGCCTGTTCTCGTGAGATTTTCCTGTCCAGGTCTGCTGACCCAAGCACTTCCCCAGCTTGGATAAGCTTTGGATTTGCATCTGCACATTAGGGTATTGATCCCAGTTCCAAATGGAACTAAACAGATGGACTCTCTCCCCACCTCCACCTCTTCCTGTCCCTGTCCCTGTTTTTTGCCAGCAACTTAGGCTCTCTAAGGTTTATTTACAGCCTCTCTGACAAAAGCAGCCCTCGCTATTAGAACTTAGAAGACAAATATGAATATGGAACTTGGTTTTCAAATAGGGAAAGGGATCCCTTTCCTTAACTTTGTTTTCAGTTGTGAATGATGGAAACTAAACTGTTTCTGAAGATTTTAAAGCTTTGGAGGGAGAAGGAGCCATGAAGAAACTTGGTTTTTGAAAAATAGCGCTGTGTGATCAGGACATTATTTCTACACCAGAATAGCTTTAGGTGTTTAAGAAATGCTTGATTTTGTAATTAGGTTAAGCATTTCCTGCTGAACTGTATCTCTGACAGGTATTTGCTTAGTAAAATCCCCATTTTTTCAGACCTTGAAATGTAGAAAGAACACTAGGAAAGTGTCTCCTGGATAACCAATAAGCTGTGTGACCACAGACAAGTCACTTACACTCTCTAAATGGCATTTTTTCCCTTCTATAAAATGGAGCTAAATATACCATTCGGATCTGTTATGTGCATCAAATAAGATAATGCGTCCAAAGTGTTTTATAAACCCTAAGGCACTTTAAAAATGTCCATTATTATTACTAATAATAGATGACTGAAAAAGCAAACTTCACCAAAACCTCTCACAATCAAATATGCAGAATTCCAAATCATTATAATGTCATACAGAGTGAATTTTCGTAGTGATCAAGGAAGTGGCTAAAAAACAAAAACAAAAAATAAAAATGCTTAGAAATAATTTTTAAAATGTTTCTATAAGCATATTATGGTATAGGTAAAAGGAAGTATGGGAACAAGAATCTTCTTTTCCCACTGATCAGTATAGTTTGAAGTACACTATTAGATATGTAAATTTTTTTCTTGATTTTTTTGCATAGGCCTTGAACTTTAAGAAATTGTGTAATTTAGTAGAAATAGCTGTATATTCTGAGTAAAAATATATGGGTCCTAGCCCTGTACATGCCACTAACTGTATGTGTGACTTTGGATAAGGATCACGTCAGTTCTCTGAGATTCAATTTCTTCTTCTGTAAAATGGAGTTTGACTAACTCAAATATTATAGGATTCTATAATAACTGAATGCATCTTAAAATGTTTTATAATTTGGATATCATTTCTGTAATCTGCCCCCAAACCACAATTATAAAAAGACTTCCATGGTAAGAAATCAATTGCAAAAAATAAACCTTCCCATGACATTGACGTTGGACACATAAGAACCCATTTATGATGGCTGGGTGGTGGGAAAACCCACCACCAAAAAGGCCCCTTGCCTTCTCCTCTTGCCTTCCTCCTCTCCCTCCTCCCCCCAACTCCAGGACCTTCCAGGACCCATACAGGTCAGCAAGGCAAGAGGAAGTCTTACTACCACAAGGAATACCTTGCCTCCTTATTGATTAACTAGTCACGCAGCTTGGATAAGTTCGCAGTAAACGACTCTATTATTCCCAGTGACATGGAGGACCACCAGGGCTACAGTCTCCCCTGCTGTTATCCCCTGGAACTCTCTGGCACTGTTGTCTGACCTACTTATATATCTATCTGTACCATCAATGCACCCTCAGGATTTCTGAGACTTTCCATCTGCCCTACAGATGACCTTTCTTTTATTTATGGTCTCCTCCAATTAGAGTTGAAAGCATGGACTATTATTTTATTCCATTTGTATGTCCAGAGCTTAGCACAAATGCTTGGCACATAGAAAATTCTTATTAAATGCTTTTTCATTCACTCATTCATTCACTCATTCCTTCAAGGTGACCTGAGGACCAGCCTTGTTTGTATGATTTGCTAGAAGTTCATTTGTCAAATTTCAGATTTACGTATTTCCTAGTAGAAGATGAAGGCAGCTAGGTGATGTAGTGGCTAGAGTGCTGGGCCTGGAGTTAGGAAGACCTGAGTTCAAATCTGGCCTCAGACACATACTAGCTATGTGATCTTGGGCAAGACACTTGATCCTGTTTGCCTCAGTTTCTTCATCTGCAAAATGAGCTGGAGAAGGAAATAGCAAACCAGTCTGGTATCTCTGCCAAGAAAAACCTCAATGGGATCACGAAGAGTCCCATATGACTGAAATGTCTCAACAACAGAGGTTGAGAAGCTGAAGTGCTGTGCAAGAAACACTGCATACACATTCAAAAGAGTTAAAACTAATGGAGGGACTTGGAATGAAACTTTGAAGATGACCTTACGCCTCATTACCAGCTTTCTTCAGGTGGCGATGTTTAAGTACAAAATAATCATACGGAGAGTTGGGAAGAGAAGAAAGTAGGAATAGCATAACCTGAAGGCTATAAACCTGTCTGGATATTTTTGGTATTATTATTAAATAAAAGTTGTATTAAAATGAAACACTTTATTATTTAGCTTTCTGTCTGCTTGGCAGCTTTTGCTTCATAAATTTAGTTGGATAAAATTGGTGCATTTAAATTAGACATTGGAGGTAGCACTTTCTACACCATCAAGAAAATGGCTATACATTTTTTTAATTGTTTCCCTTGCATATGATTTTTAAACAGTCTGACAAAAAATGTTTTCCTTGCTTTACTCCCCTGTGAATTAAAAATGCGTATTAGCCATTGCCAGTTGGCATATTCTCCAGTGATTCCAGCAGACAGCAGTGGGAATGTATATGAACTGGTTGTTGGAAAAACTGCTTTTTTTTGCAATCTGTACCAGACTATGCCTCCTTTGAAAGGGATCCTTTTATTTTTTAACTAATTCCTTAATGCAAAACAACCTTAAGGTGTTGCCTAATTGCGGGACGGGAAAAATGAATGAAAAAACAACCTGGAAACAGAGAACAATTGGCATTCTCAGTTTAACACTAATTAATGATTGTTGTCATTAAACTGAGAGTGTGGCCTGAATTACATTTTCCAGAGTCTTTGCCTGTGCCTAAAAAAGGAACCTTCCTTGTTGCTTTAGGCATGGAACAGACACCACAATAGCAAACCAACTTACTCTATGTGAAACTAATAGTTTCTTTCTCTCTCTCTCTCTCTCTCTCTCTCTCTCTCTCTTTCTCTCTCTCTCTCTCTCTCTCTCTCTCTCACACACACACACACACACACACACACACACAACCAAATGATGGTCTGTTTTGGTCTTGGTTTGTGGTTTTAGCATGGGTTGGATGCTTTTCTATTTCAATTACATTGTGGTGAGTCAAGTGTTATAAGAAAAACCTCAAATTAGGAGTGGAGCATAACAAACAACGAAAGTATGTTTTACAGTTTACAAATACAAGAGTCATCTGTTCTCATCCTGAACTAGAACCCTAGAACCCAATACTGTAGACTATTAATAGCTTGAACACTGGCCCAAGACAACATTAGGAAATAGGCTAGAGTTTATCTTTGGCATCCTTCTGCATCTTTCAGGTCCCTGGCTTCTCTATGCCATTCTGCCTCTCACCCTGATGTCATTATCACATAGTCTTTACTCTTTTTCATTGCCTTGTCTCAAGTGTAAAATGAGAATTAGAGAAGCAAAATAATTTAATGGAAAGAGTATTGAATTTGAAGTCAAAATATCTGGTTTCGAATTCATACTCTTCCACTTGCTTCCATAATCTTAAGCAAGTTGTAACTTCTTTGGCACTAAATTCCTCTATCTGTAAAATGAGGACACTAGATTAACATCTAAATTCTTTTCTAGCTCTAAATACTATGATCCTATGGTCTCTGGCTGTGTGTTGGAGAGGCTAACTGTGAGGGTTGTAGTGTTGATCCATCTTTTCTAATCATTCCCCAATATTAAGCAGCAAATGCTCTCTAAATGGATGTGATAAATTTATGTGATAAATCTTACCTCTATGACATTAAAAGATGAACTAAAAACCCAATGTACAACTCACATATATTCCAGTCAACTTTTTTGAAGGACACCATATATAGCTGGACGGATGTCAGATGGATATCAAGCCTAAGAAATGTGAAAGTCATCAGTATTCTCTTAAATGCTTTTGGTTGAAGCACATACTCCTCTGTGCCTTAAGAGTTCCTGGTTCTATATCATCTATCAAGACGCTGATACAATTGCTAGCAACAAATCAACAAGAATTTATTAAATGCCTACTATGTGCCAGACACTGTGCTAAACACTGAAAATGCAAATACAAGCAAAAATAAAAATAATCCCTCTCATCAATGAGTCTATATTCAAATGGGTGAAGATTGCACATTAAAGGGGAGCTAAAAAGGAGAGGAATGAAAGGAAGAAGGTATTCGGGGAGAGGCATGGTGTTGTAGTCCATAGACTGAATGACAGCTGTCTTTCATGTCCTTCCCCAAGATGAAGTTTCTGGGAAGAACTCACTAATAGTAAAAGGGGCCTAGAGGAGCTGAAGCAGGAGGAAAGTGAGGCATGGTGGCAAAGCTCAGAGAATGAGGAATATCTGATCTGGAGCTTTTCCCAAAATGGAAGTTGTGTATGAATATCACAGGATGAGTCTTTGCCATCAAGGCAATTTGTCAGTGGATTCTTCTTATTTATAAAATGAAAAATCTCCATCTCTTGGGTCATTTATCAGTAAAAGTTTCCCTCTAACTGATACCTTCAGCTTCAGCCATCTCTAAGGCTGAGCTATGCCCTAGGGTGTTATTGTTTGGACAGGCAGCTTTCCCCTCTGCCAGGGATCCAAACAGCTCTGTCTCTGTCCATGCTCTGCTCTCTCAGATCATTCTGGTAGATCTGTCAGTTGCCCAAAAGACCAATCATGAGATCAGAAAAGATGTCTATGTACTCAGCCATGGCATAGTCCAGCCAATGAGCACTGCCAGGTCTTCAAGGCAATTAAAAAGAGATTTCACTAAGCATATGTTTTCATTCATTTCAATATGGTGTCATTGGTGATGTCCACAGTTCCCATAGGATGATATTTTTAAGCTAGCACAAAGGCACCATCTTTTAACCTTGTTGAGTTGTCCAGGCTACTCCTCATCACATTCCCTACAACTTCCTTTATGGCCCAGGGCAAGTACCATCTACTTTGTGAAGGCTTCACTGTTTTCCTCCATCTAGAAGGGACCCAGTAACTTATTTGTCTTTCCTTGAAAGCAAAGAATCTGTGGTTTTTCGCCTTTGTATCTGCAGTGCCTTGTATATAAATAAATGCACTGAATGAATGTTTGCTGAATAAGATTCTTCAAGGCAGGGGACTAAACCCATATGATCTCATTTCTGATGCCTGTACTATGTGACCTTGGACAAATCATTTAACTTTCCTTGGTCTGCATTTCCTCTTATCTTTGAAAAGAGTTGTTTGTACTAGACGTACTCCAAAGTTCCTTCCAGTTATATCACTATAATTTCTCAAATTCTCTTTTAAATCTTAAATCTTTATCTTCCTAAGATCCCTACCATGAATTACAAATAAGTGTGGTCTTTCCTTATGGTTCTATTAAAAAATGGCCATAGGAGCTCTTTGGCAAACAAAAAATCATTAAGGACCTAAAGAAATGGGAATTCGGGTTAGAATTTTATGTTAGTCCAGGAGATTTTGAGGGAGGGAGTGTGGAATGCGATATTTCTTTATTCTCCTTAAGTTGCACAATTCAGCTAGGTGGGTCAGGGGACAGAGAGCTGGTTTTGGAGTAAGGGACACTTAAACTCATATCTGCCCTTAAACACTTACTACGTGACCTTGGTTAAGGCACTTAATTTCTTTCTGTCTTAGTTTTCTTGTCTATAAAATGGGGATAGATTCTATAGAATGGGAATAATAATAGCCCCTACTTCAAAGGGTTGTCACGAGGATCAAATGACATAACATATGCAAAGTGCTTTGCAAACCTTAAAGTGCCATATCTATGCTAGTTATTACTAGCTATTATTACTTGTGAAACTGGCCCCAGCTATGTAGTTGGTCATGAGAACTCCTTTAAGTGATTAATATTGAGTCCTTCCTATGAAGTGTTGAGGTCACATGAAAGACAAAGCTTTGTAAAAATATGTGACAAATGAAAAAAGAAATTATCTGGAATTGAAATTGGGAGTCATTGTCTGCCAAGTAGAAAAAGAATCAAATTAATATGATGTCTTTTACATTCCCAAAGATTCCATAGTATTTAATAACAATGGTCTTCAAAGATCATACAGGTCAAACCTTTCTCTGAAAGACCGTGGGAAACCTCTTCATCCTGGAAAATCACTTCATCTCTGGAATTCACAACTCAGAAGAACCTTTTGCCTTTGGGCTTCTCCCTCTGATTGGAGGATAGAGTGTTCTTGCTAGAACCTCCATTTAAGGAGAGTGCCCAGACCAGCCATTTCATTTTCCTCCAGGCTTCATTGCTCTAGATTTAACCTTCAGCTTCCTTTAATGTGTTGTTTTTCCCATAAGAATGTAAGCTTCTCGAGGGCAGGGACTATTTTTCTTTTGCTTATATTTATATTCCTGGTACTTAGCACAAATGCCAGGCACTAGCCAGTCCTTATTAAATGTTTGTTGACTGACTCTGGTTTATAGTTGAGTTAGGTGTGCCCAGAGAGATGAAGTGGCTTCAAACTAAAATTGCATTGGGTACAAAGAAATGAAGGATTCTAAAATTACATTAACTATTTCATAAGTTTTTATTTTCAAAGAAAGCTAAGCACAAGTTTCAATATCATAGCAGTATTACTGAATTATAGAGTTAGAATAGGCTGAGTTCAATTTTTATGACCTAGAATTTAGAAAGATTCTGCCATTTCCAATCTTAGAGTATAATCTTTTACCATTTTGTACATCTATAGGGAAAATCCATACTCATTTATTCACTCACTCACTTTTTCATAATTTCAACAGTTATTTATTTAACGGAAACTACACTAGGTGCTAGGGGGATTGAAAGAATAAGCCAGTCTTTGCTCTAATGGAACTTATAGGAAGAAGGTGAGTTATCTTGCCTTATCTTGCCCAGTGGGGTAGCATTTTGTTGCTTATAAGGTGTAACTGGATCTTTTTGGCTTGGACTTAACTAGATATCTATAGAAATTATATCTTAATGTTAAGTCATCTATGATTTTGGGTATGATATTATTTCTAATGAGATAGCAGAGTCAAATGTCACAGACAATGTTAGGGATATTATGAAGAAATTTCTTGGTTAGCTACAGGTTGAACTAGATGGTCTCTGAGGCCCCTAATAATTCTGAGATTGTCTGATAGGCTTTTAAAAATATCTCCCCTTTAAGAACTATCTAATTCATATTCCCTGCAAAGGAGAGGCTGGCTGGGTGGGCTTCTTTCTCATTTCTGACAAGAGTTAATTCACTGGCTCCAGAAATGATGACCTCCTAAGGAGAGCAAAAACCCTCCCTTAACCATGTGTAATAAACGGCTTCTTTCCAGACAGGACCCATGGTACCTGACTTGAACAATGGAGTACTTACTGACAAACCAGAGCACTGCTGAAAACCTGGCTACTTGCTAGCTTAGAAAAATAGCACCTATGTTTTTAAAATACTTTGTTTGAGACAATAATACAAGACTGAAAAAAATGGATAAATTCCCCTTATTGAGAAGTCCAGAATTATTTCTTTTGCTTCTATATGCTCTCAGAAATTCTTCCCTTATATTTTTAAAATTATATTTTTTCAACTAACAAGTATTTATTTTCTTTTCTTCCCATTATCCTCAATGGTATGAGAAAAAAATACTTATAATAAATATGCATAGTCTTAAAAATTTTCATGGCAGTTTTATATCGAGAAGGGGGGTTTTCATTACATAAGAAAGAATACTGGCCATGAAAAAAAAAACTGGCAGTACTATTCCTGGATTCCCAGAGACCTTGGCCAGACCTGATCAAGTGCCATCGTGGCCCATATGCTTCTGAATGAATGAAGTGTTTTTGACAGGATACACATTTTCAGTCTGTATGTTCACAGCTCCCAACCTAAGGGTGACTGGGCTCCCGGCCTCCATCCAGTACAGGCCTCTGTAGGAACATATTGAAGTCATGTTTTCTGAGTGAGTTCAGTGATGATAACAGGATCCATATTTCCAATCAATTGGGTGTCTACATAGTGTGTTATCTCTTAATGGGAAGTGTCACCCTGACATTTCTGCTCAGATTTTGGCAGCTGAGTCAGCCAGAGTATTCCATCATTTTAAGCTCAAGTTTCTCTTCCGCTATAGATAGTAGCTTTCAGACAGAGTCTCTGTTTTAGGCTGCATTCCTAAGAGCATGAAGGGAATGTTTGATGCCCTAAAGGAGGGATTTTGGCAAAAAATCAGCAAGTCTTTTTTCCCCCAACAATGTAAGCAGGGACATGGTGTGGGGATGGACTGATGGAAATGGGGAGAAAATAGTACTGATATGATCCTTAATGTTTGCAATAACATGACTTAAGAAAAAGCAATGCAGTTATGGATAAGAAATACCATGTAATAGTTGATGTCCTATAAGGTCATGTACTTGTAAGAGGGGGTGAGGGAGTCTAGATGCTATGTCTTCTACAAAGTCCCTTCCAACTCAACATTCTATCATAATACCTCCAAATTCTGTTCTATCTTCAATGTCTGCCTCCACCATGTCACCTCCCCCAGTTCCCATTCAACAGAGTTTATTTAATGTTTGCCTGTTACCTCCAGGATTTATCTTGGGTTCTCTCTTTCATTTCTATTCTCCCTTCTCCCTCTGCTTCCCTTCTCCCGTCCACTTTACCTATGCCTTCTAGAAACCCTAGCTTCTTTAAGGCTCAGATCAAATGCCTTTTCCCAGCTGAAGCCTTTACACCTCAATTGTTTACACCTTTACACCTTTACATCCCAACCGTTATTGTTCTCTGTTTATCCCTGACCATTCCCTAAATTATTTAGAACTTACTTTGTAGGAACACTTGGGTTCAAGTCACATCTCTGGCCCATATTGGCCATGTGACCATGGTTTTTCCATCTACCTACAGGATGTGCCCACTTCCTGGTGGGCATGTCCTATAGTATTCCAGGTCTTCTCAGTATCCCAGGCAACTCTAAACTAGATGAATTGCAGAGCGGTTACCTATTTGCAGTGATAGAGGGTGTTTCCTCACCAGGAGTGTCATACATCAACAAAATCATAGGTCTGGTTATCTATCAATTGATATATTGATAGATGGATCAACTGATCAATCAGTACATAGATCAATAGAAAGAAGGATAGATAGATAGATAGATAGATAGATAGATAGATAGATAGATAGATAGATAGATAGACAGACAGACAGATAGAAATCTACTTAGGGTAGCTAGGTGGTGCAGTAGACAGAATGCCAGGCCTGGAGTCAGGAAGACCCAAGTTCAAATCTGGCCTTAGATACTAGCTATATGACTCTGGGAAAGTCACTTAACTCTGCCTCAGTTTCTTCATCTATAAAATGAGCTGGAGAAGGAAATGGCAATCCACTCCAGTATCTTTGTCAATAAAACCCAAAAAAAGGTCACGAGGAGTTGGACACAATTGAAACGACTGAATCAACAAACAAAAATAGACAACAAAAATAGACAAATAGACAAAAAAACAGACAAACAAAAAAAAGACAAAAATCTATCAACTTATCTATGGAGAGCAATCTATATTGGTAGACAGAGTCAAAAAGACAAAGACAGACAGGCAATATTTACCTCTCAGTGTACATGTTATACAAGCCCCCTGAGGTCAATGATTTTTTTTTGAGGGGAGGGTCTTTTTTATCTCTAACTCCTAGCCCAGTGCCTCACACAAATTAGGAGTTTTCTCCCATCCATCATTCCATATCTTAGTTTAATATTTATTCTCTCCTCATCTATGGCTCTTTCATTGCTACCCATAGCACCCTCCTCCCAGTCATGTAGGCTCATAACCTAGTTGTCATACTTAATTTCATACACACTCTCTCTCACTCTCCATAATCCATCAGTTGCTAAGTCCTGTCGATGCTATCTCTGTAACATCTCTCATACACATGTCTCTGACATTGCCATCACTGGTACCAGTCCTCATTGGCTCATGCCTAGGTTACTGCAATGATCTGTTGATTGGTCACCCTTTCTCTTTCCTTACTCCAATTCATTCTCTACTCAGCTGTCAAATTAATTTTCCTAACCATGTCACTTCCCCCAGCCTCCATTAAAAAAAACTCCAGGTGTTCCCCTATTACCTCCAGGATCAAATACAAAATCCTCCATTTGAATTTTTAAGCCCTGACCCATTCCTGCTTTTCCACTGTTCTTACACCTTCCCTTCATGTGCTCTACAGTCTAGTAATTCTGGCTTCCTTGTTGTTTCTCACGTAAGACACTTCATCTCCCAGCTCATTATTTTTACTGGTTGTCCTCCGTGCCTGGAAATCTCTCCCTCCTTACTTTTGCTCCCTGACTTCCTTGACTTTCTTAAATCTCAATTACAATCCTACTTTCTGCAAGACGCCTTTCCCCCTAATGTTAGTGTCTTTCCCTTGAGATAATTGCTAATTGATTCTGTACAGGCATATCTCGGAGATGTGGTTGGTTCAGTTCCAGACCACCCTAATAAAGTAATAATGCAAAAAAAGTTGGTTTTTTTTTTTTGGTTTCCTAGTGAATATAAAAGCTATGTTTACTCTATACTGTAGTCATTCAGGTGTGCAATAGTATTATGCTCAAATACATATACTTTATTTAAAAAATACTTTGTTGCTTCAAAATGCTAATCCTTCAGCGAGTTGGAATCTTTTTGCCAGTGAAATGTTTTGCCTCAGTGTTGATGGCTGCTGACTGATCAGGGTGGTGTTCGCTGAAGGTTAGGGTGACTGTGGCAATTTCTAAAAATAAGACAACATTGAATTTTGCCACATAGATTGGCTCTTCCTCTCACTTGAATGTGTACATGGCATTGTAGGGTTATTAAATGGTCTAATTTTGATATTTTTATGTCTCAGGAAATAAGGATGTCTAAGAAGAGGGAGAGAGGCTGGAAATGGAGGTCGGTGGAGCAGTTAGAAGACACATAACATTTATCTATTAAGTTCACCATATGGGCTCAGTTCATAGACCCCCCAAACAATTATAATAATATTAAAGATTATCAATTATAGATCACCATAACAGATATAATAATAAGTTCAAATATTTCAAGAATTACCAAATGTGACACAGAGACATGATGTGAGCACATGCTGCTGGAAAATGGCACCAATAGACTTGCTTGACACAAGGTTGCCGAAAACTTTAATTTATATTAAAAACCCCCACAATATCTGCAAAATGAAATATCTGTGAAGTGCAATAAAGCAAACACAGTAAAATGAGGTATGCCTGTATATAGCTTGTTTGTCCAGAGTTGTTTGCAATGTCATCTCCATTTAACCGCGAACTCCTTGAAAGAAGAGATTGTTTTTCCTTTTCTTTGCATCTCCACAATTTACATAGTAGGCACTTAATAAATCATACAGACACAGTCAGGTCTGTCCTAATCTATCCTAAAAAAATTCAAACAAAACACTTCTCTTGACTCTGCCATGTCCTCTAGCAATCATTCTATCTCACTCGTCATTGCTAAATTCCCAGGAAGAATTTATACTTGCCGCCTTCCCCTTCCTAACCATGCATTTATTTCCCATCTCTTAATGATTATCTTGATCTTACTTCTAGTCCCTGCTACCTTTCCAATCTTCTTCCCCCTTCCTCTTTGACATGTACTCTTCAATCCAGGGACATTGGACTCCTTATTGGTCCCCAACAAGATATTCCCTCTTGGGATCCCTATGGGATTTTTCCTGGTTGTCCCCTGGGCAGGGAATCTTCTTAACTCTGTTCTGACTACTGACTTCCCTGGCTTCCTTTTAGTCCCAACTAAAATCCCAACTTTTACTTAAAGCCTTCCTCAACTTCTCTTAGTTCTAGTTCCTTTCTATGGTTAGTTATTTCCTATCCATCCGGGATATAGCTTGCTTTGTACATATTTATTTAAATGTCGTCTCTCCCATTGGATTGTAAGATTCTTGAGGGCACAGAATCTCTGTTGCCTCTTTTTATTTTTTATCCTCAGGGCTTAATCACAATACATGGCACATGATAGGTACTTAATAAATGTTTATCGATTGATCGTTGATAACTGTTTTATCAAAGATTGCCAATGATCTTTTTTTATTAAACAGACTTTAATTAATATCTTTCATTTTTACCTTACCTATATTTTCCCCTGAATTTCTGTCTCTTCCTCCTCTAAGGGAACCATTCTTAAGAACAAAGATTTTTTTAAGGGAAGAAGACAAAAAAATCAACAATGGTCAACAAATAGAAAAAAAAATCTGACATTATAAGCAGAGTTCCATTTCTGTGAGGACCCCTACATGTACAAAGGAGTGGGGGAAAGTGTTTTCTCATATCTCTTTTGGGGGTCAAGCTTGATTTTTATACTTTGGCTACATTTGAAGTTCAATTGTTTTGTGGTTATTCTTTCTCTTTACATTGCTGTAGTCATTATCTGTGTGTGTGTGTGTGTGTGTGTGTGTGTGTGTGTGTGTGTGTGAATTTGGAGAGAGAAAGGGAGAGAGAGGGAGAGATTAACAGAGAGACAGAGAGAGAGCTAGTAATCATTATGTATATTTATATTGCTATGTGTACATATATTAATATATGTATATTGCTTTCCTTACTCTGTGAACTTCACTTTATATCAATTCATCTAAAAAAATTTTTTGAGACTGAGTCTTCCTACCTCATCCATACTAGAAGTGCGGTGGCCACTCATAGGACAGATCCCATCAATGATTGGCATGGAAATTTTAATCTGCTCCATTTCCGACCTGGATAAGTTTGTCACTCCTCAGGAAGCTTACTTTGTTCCAAACCCCTATATTGGGTCCAGACTTAGTGTAGACACCTGATCAACTCTAGCCCACTGCAGCTTAGAATTCTCAAGCTCAGGAGATGTACCAGCCTCAAGCTCGCCAGTAGAAGGGACTAGAGGCATATACCACCATACTTGCCAGTTCATATAGTTATTTCCATGCTTCTCTATATTCGTCATGTTCTTTGTTTCTTAAAGAACAGTAATGTTCCATTACATTCACATGCCACAATTCATTGAGCCCTTCATTACCCAATCAATGGACCTCCACTTTGTTTATGATTCGTTGCTATCAAAAATGGTGCTGCTATAGATATCTTGGCTAGTACGTATCCTTTTTTTTACCATTGAGCTCCTAATTACTTTTTTCCTAGTCTCCATCCTATTTAACTTGAGTGCAGCCATTCAGCAAAACTGACATGTCAGCCAAGTCTAAAAGTATAGGCAATGTCCTATACTCAGTCCATCATCTCTGTAAAGATATGAGGAAAGTGCTTTTCCCCTCTCTTCTTTGGACTCAAGCTAGATCCTTATGATGATACCATGTTCAGTTTGGGAGGGGAAAGGGTTGTTTCTATTCCATACATTTGCAGTGTTGTATTCATTTTGTATATCATTTTCCTGTTTCTCATTACTCTACTTTGCAACAGTTCATGTGTCTTACCACTAAAATATGGTTTATGTTCCTTGTATTATTTTCCAGAAACAAAACTTTTCTGCACATTAATGCCAAAGACTTGTTGTTGCTTATATTTTCCAGGTAAGCATCCTGAGTCAGTACCAGCCTCTAAAGAATACATTTGGCAAAGATATTGCCCTTCCTGCACAGAACTCTCTCTTGGCCACATTCCTTCGGGCATTGTCAGAGATCAGGACAAAGGACAGGCATATCTGCTGATCCAGCAGAAATCCCTCAGTGTTACCCTTCTCAACCCCCACTCCCCCATGTAGAGAAGTTTTTCCCTGACTTTGGGACTGGCAGAGTGGGGCTCATATGACTCATAGACACACCCTTCCATCTGAAAGGATTGTGGAGAAGATAAAGGAGATGCTGAAAAGGTGTGAGAATTCACAAAAGCAAGAAAGCAGCGGCAGCTACCTTCTTAGAAGAAGACACTGTGTGGAAGCTGGTGAGCAGAAGATACAGAAAGCAGCTGCCATGAAATTGTCTATGCTAGACTCTGGACGGAGATTATGTGGTGAGCATCCTTTGAGAGCTGTGTGGGTCAAAGTGGACCTTTTGCTGCCGAAAATTTCTTTCAGGCTGCAAGCAGAGGCTAATGATTTTCATTTCTTCTCCCCTTCCTCTAGGCAAAGATGGTGACAGTGACCTTTATTTAGATCTGGATTGCTACTTCATAATTTAACAGAAAGGGGTATATGTGATGGGGAATGTCTTGGGAAGGACATTGGCTTAAGGAAGGATGACTTTGCTTGATGTTATGGAAAGTTTAGAAGACAGCATGGTGGAGTGGGAAAATAGCATTGGATCTAAATTCTGAGGACATTGGTCCAAATTCCAGCATTGCCATTTACTACTTATGTGACATTGGATGAATCCCTTAACTTCTCTGAGCCTTAGTTTACTCATCTTTAAAATGGAGTTTGACTAGATGGACATAACAACATTAGAACTACAATCTGGGGGTGACACTGTGATCTTTAGTGATATATGACTTCATTTCCTGGACTCAGGAAGTCTGTGGCTTTGGAAATATAAGAGAGATGAAACAGTCTTAAAGTAAAAGGGAATGGAGTTAGGGATTCCAAACTGTAGTTTTGGGTGGTAACAATTTAAAATTTCACAGTTGAATCAAGAACAAATGACTCAGAGTTCTAATCACTGAATGTTCAAATGTACAATGTAAGTTTTGAAGAAATTGGTTTTAAAACTGAATTACAGATGAAACTAAAGGAAGTGTTAGTGACAAGAAAAAAATAGGGAAAGTGAGAAATTGGCCAAGTTTGAAATTAAATTGGTGATTTTCATATTATTTTTCTACTGATTTTTAATGTCATGCTTTAAAATAAACAAATCGATCTCTAAATTCTTAACTTAATGGTTTTCATGAGGTTTTTCCTAGTCGGTGACATACTGTGAGAGTTAGTTTCTTCATGTCCTCTTGTTTCTCTAATCAGGCCCAAGGGCAATGATATTATCTCTCTTGATTTATTCATTTATTCGTTATTTATTTTCCTATTTCTAAAATGCACCATTGTATAGAGTCTGGGCACGTGTACAAAAATTACCCCACAATTAACTCAAGAACTGTCTACACTAAATCATTGAGACTCCCTTTCTCTTCCTTTCAGCACTGGTGGAAATTAATAAACTAGAGACCCATTTATCATTCAACTTTAGGGGGATAGAAGTGGAAGGAAAATATTTTTTCCAATCCCATCCAGATTATTTTTTGCTTTGGGACCACACTAGGGTAAAAAGGACATGCTGGGAGCCTAGGGACCAATGAAGTTAGACTCTGACAGACCAACAGGGAAAAGAAATTCCTTAAAGGGAAGGACCCTCCACTGAGAAGCAGAGAATGCAACTAGTGGTAAAATAATTATTCACAACTTTTGCACAATTTGGTTTTCAGCAGAATTCACTGTCTCCATTCCAAGAGGAAATAAAAGCTTGGGAAGTAAGTAGGGCTGGAGAAAAGAACAGGGGGAGAGACACATCTCTGTCTCCTGGTCTGTGCCATTTGGGGACAATCTGTCAGACTGCTTCTTGTGAGTGGTTGTGGGAATAAAAATGATATGCCATGGGAAGTCTCCCTGAGTCACTGTTCAATTATGTCCAGGCCCTTAAAATAACAGCAGGTTTCAGAATGACATCCAGCTGCCACTTCCGTGACAGCTCATTAGGAGACCTAGAGGTCGTGGGCTGGGGAGCAATGGGTACTATTTCATGTCCTTTTTATGTGGGAGTAAAGGAATTCATGCAGACATTGCACTAGAAATAGGTGAAGCAAGAGGAGCTCCAGGGACTGATGAAGAGAGGCTTGTGATACAGTTGGAGGGGTCTTCAAAGTTGGCACCAGATCACTCTGGGAACTATGGAGAGCCACTAAACTGCTCCTTAAATATGTAGTGTCCAAGGAACATAGAAAAATAACCCCTTGAAACAGAACAGAACAAAACAAGGAATCCCGTTTGACTTTTTATCCTAACTACCAAACTGTGTCTTTGACATATACCTTTTGTGTAGGCCTGTTTATTCTAGTCTCATACCCCTTGTTATTCATATGGAGTATGTCTTACTAGTTTGCTATTGATTGTATCTTATGAAAACAGACAAATACCTTTTCTGAAGTTAAGCTATGCAATGTACTACTTTTTGCCCTTACCTTACAACAGGGCAAATACTTTTGAAAGAGAAGGAAAGTGACATTTAAAAAAAGGTATTGGCATATTTCATTTTAAAACAACAAATATTTCCCAGCAAATAGCCTTTCCCATATATCTATGATATCATTGATATTTTGTATTGTATGTGTATATGGAGAGGAAGTGGTGGGGGAGAAAGGTCAGGAAGGAAGGCAGGAACGCAGAAGGAAGGAAGGAAGGAAGGAAGGAAGGAAGGAAGGAAGGAAGGAAGGAAGGAAGGAAGGAAGGAAGGAAGAAAGAAAGGAAGGAAGGAAAGAAGGAAGGAAAGTAGGAAGGAAGGAAGGAAGGAAAGTAGGAAGGAAGGAAGGAAGGAAGGAAGGACGGAAGAAAGGAAGATGTACATTAATGTCCCAATTCTTGCATTTAATAGCTGTATTATGATCCTGGGCAAATCATTCAACATCTCATGGTTCTAGCAAACCCACTAAAGCTATAAGCTGCAGAAAAGTGGTAGTGAGAGCTCACTCATCCAGAGTTTCTCTATTTCCGTGTAATCATAGATCTATTCCATCTCTCCCCACCTCAACACACGTACACATTGATGGACCAACATTTTGAATAGCCCAGACAACAGGCATTCTTCTTCCTCTTGGTTTTTCCTGTGTGGCTCAAATTCTCTCCCTCTTCATATCCATCTCCTGGCTTTCCTGGGTTCCTTTAAGTCCCAAATAAAATCTGATATTCGACAGGAAGTGTTTTCCAACCCCTCTCAATTTGAATGCCTTTTCTCTTTTAATTTCTTCTTATTTATCCTGTATATAGCGTGTTCATATGTATTTGTTGCCTCATTGTCTCCTCCATTAGATTGTGAGCTCCTTGAGGGTAAGGACTGTCTTTTGCCTCTTTTTATATCCCCAGTGCTTAGCATAGTGCCTGGAACATAGTTGGCACTTAATAAATGTTTATTGGATGACCAACTAACTGAAGCAATCAACAAAATGTCTTTTATAGACATGAGCATCTGGAGATTCAGCATTTAGAGAATTCCTCTTCTATTCTGTGTCTGCATTATTTTGTCTGGGCTCTCTATAAGAGAACATGTCTGTGTAGGAAATACATGCTTCTTGATTGATTCATCAAGAAAAGACATCATCACAATAGTCCTTTTTTCATGTACTGTCTATTGTTCTTGTTTCAGTTATATTCTTAAATGGCTTTGGCATGGTTTTGGTTATCTAGGTCTCATATCAACCTTTCTATTTCTTTTTATTGCTTCTTGCACTTGGGCTTCTCTCTCATGTTGCTTACTTCCTCCTCCACCGAAAAAAAGTTATCCAATATTTGAGGCTATCAGTAGTTCAGCTTCCATTCAACACCATGGGCTTAATTCTACCAGCCAACTATAAGAAACATTAATTGAAAATAAAATACTTTTAGTTAGATGATACAAAGAATAAAATGACAAGAAAAGTTTCCTCCGTAGCCACAAGGGAGACACCCTCCCTCATGTGGAAGAAGGCACATACAGAAAGAGTCACCAGGTAATATGCTGAGACAGTGTCCATAGAAGTGTCCTTACGCGGCCATTGCTCATGTGGGGAAGGCGCATTTATAGAGAGACATGCCCAGGGAAACCCACTCGATTTCAGCTCTTCAAAGTCATCTGGTGCTCTTTAGTCACAGTTTCTGAGAAGCAGTAGCTGCAAAGCCTTACCTGCCAAAGCTAATACTCTTTTAATGCATAGACCAGGCTTTCAGCCATCATACTTTGGACCATGCCACTCTCCAGCCACTTTCAAACCATTTCAACAGCACTGAAGTCATTCTCCCCATCATCCTCATGCCCCTTTCACCAGAATCAGAACTCTGACCCTTGGCTTTAATAGTTGAAATTTTACCTTATTTTACCTATAAACAAGTGTCCACTTCATTTCCCAAACCATGCTGCCGTGAAATATTCCTTCCATACCCGACTTATTAAGTGTTCCTCTCTTTTATGTATTAACTTCTACCATCACAGTGTTTGAGGTAAGAAACTATCTTGATTGCTTGTATTTGTATCCCCAGTGTTTAGTATAGTGCCTGGAACATTGCAAATGCTAAATATGTACTTTATTATTCATTCACCATACCCAGCTGGGAAGCCAACTGGATATGTATGAATAGGGCTGTCTGTTCTTCTTATTATCTTTTGTCCTGAATTGGGGTCCTTGGTCATAGAAAACTATCTGACTTAGAGTAAGAAGATTCTTTGTAATTCCCATTAAATTCCTAATAATGTGTCGGTGGCACTTAACCTTATTTTAGGTACTTCCTACCTACCTCTCTTTCTACCTCCACCCTCCCCAAACCACAGAAACTGTGTAGAAGACTAGTGAAGCCTGCCTTACTCCCAAGATTCTCTATGATTAGCATACAAAAAAGCTAGGGTAAAAAAGTAAAAGAGCAGGTTCTATATTCCTAACTTTATTATGCATAGCTATAAAGACCAAAATTATCAGTCTTTTATGTACTACATTCTAGCTAGCCCAACCTTCTCCCTCATCGCCCTACATTGCTTATTTCAGGGGGTGATAATACATAATTTTTCATTGTACTTCTCCATGAGATCTAACAAACATCTTTATACTCTGTGTTACACTTATCCACCATAGCCCCTTCATTTTGCTGGCTGAAGTAGTTTCTAATTTTTTTGGCGTTTGATTCCCATGTAAAAGGTATTCATCTATATTTGTGTCTGTCATTTTATCTATTTCACATTTTTTCAGCTTGATTAAATAGGTCAGATTGAGTTTTCCTCAAATGCACATCATATTATCTTCTTTTTTCTATATTGATATTGGTAGATGGTACAACTATACACAGCTGAGTCCAAAATGGCTCTCACATTTGAACCAGTCCTTTCATGATGACTAAAGTATAAAGTATAATCAATCTTTTCTGATATTAGTATTTAGTGCTTGTCATGTTAAGCACCCCCAAGTCCCTCTTCAAAGAAAGTTGTCATGATATATCTGAGATAGGGATTGGTTTCTCTGTAGTATAAAAGCCTTTAACATTTTTGCGTGGGTTTGTTTCTTACTCTTGAACCTTGTTTTCCAAGATATTTTTCCACCATTTTCCCTTAAATCCACCTCTGAGCTAAAGTGATCGAGTACAAAGTGATTCAATTTTGGGGGTATGAAGTTCTTCAAAGATTTTTCTCTACCTCTTCATCTTCTGAAATAGATGTTTACTCATAAATTATAATTGTTTGTATGGGGGTCTTCATGTAGAAGAATTTCCTGAGTACAATGCTAGAAGATAACCAAACATTCTATAAAATAATGTTTTTTGTTATATCTAGGGGAATAGGCCAATGAGGGCCCAGACTTTAATATATGCGCAATGTACTTTGCCTAGCACCAATCCACATGGAGGCCTTATGAGACTGCTTTTGGGCATGCATAATAAAAGAATTCTCCCTACTTCGGAGCACAGGCAGATGCTGTTTCTTACTGGTTTGCTATAGGGTGAGAAAAAACTTTTTAATTAACTGCTGGGTCAGAGCTGAGCATTTATACAAAAAGTGGAGTGGGCAAATTCTAGCTTTCTTCCATGCTTCTTTTAAATGAGGAAGAAGATGTTATGAGCCTCTGGGTGGGAAGAAGGGGAGAAGTAGCAGCTACTTTAGCTCCCTACCCATCTGCCATGTGGCCATGCATGCATAATGCCTCAGTTTGTTATTTTCTCTTTGTGTTAATTCTTTATTGATCTTAGGTGAAAGAGTATCTGAGATAGGAAGTCAGAAAAGCCTTCCAAGGTACCCTGAGCCAGATCTAGCAGCAGCAGTAACTGAGTCTGGTGAGGACTCAGCCCTGAGGAGTAACCTGCTTGACTCAGCCCAACACTGAATCAACTGAGCCACTGGAACACTACAACCCACAATCAAATGAGTGACTACTCCATTGGTTCTGCCACACCCAAAAGTGAAGTTGGGAGTGAAGTGAGGTGCCTTTGAAGGATAAAAAGGACTTCGAGGGCTGAGAAGTAATCCCTCTCCCTAGGGAATATTTTGTAACTATCATTTTAAATTGGAGCCCACTCTCCCCAGGGACTGAGTTGGTATGTATGAGCAAAAGTCTGTCTCACAGTTTATGGGGAGAGGTGGAGGTTATCGCACTTTCATTCTTCCTATACATTCGCAGTAAATAGCACTTTTGAAAGCTAATTGAAGTGTCTTTGGGAAAACATTAATTGGGTAAATGATATTGAGAGGAACTTGTAAGAACCTTGTAAGCAATAATACTAGAAAGTTCATGGCCCCTTAAGATTACCCTAAGATCTGTTAGAGAAGGAGAGTGAAGCCCAAAGACTATAATATACTTGGATAGACTTTTAAAAATGCTACCAACTTCATTTGCCTCTTCTACAAGAACCCATGAGCATCCTTCCATTTGGCTAAGACTTTCATTGATTAAAGCTCAGTCTACCCTCCAAACAGAATACAGTTCATTAAAAGAAGAGAAGTATTTATCCTTGACCTTTGTTAGTTTGGTATGGAATGGAATGGAAAAAGCATTTAACAAATTATTACTGTGTGTTAAACACTATGCTATGAGCTAAGGATACAAATAGGAAACTGAGATAGTACCTAATCTGAAGGAACTCACACTTTACTTGGGGGACATAATATATAAAGGAGGTTTCATGATCATGTTATATTCATGGAAGATAAAAAGGCCAGATATTATTTGGATTCTGGCATGACTTTATTCATTGCAGATATCAAGGCCCCAATGATTAAAGGTATTAATTTGGTACGGTCAGATAGCTAAGTAGCATTTATTACACATACTCTGTGTCAGGAACTATTCTAGATGCTGAGGATAAGACAGGTAAAAAGTACTCCCTGCTCTCAAGGAATTCACAGTCTAAAGAGGAAAACAATATGGAAGCAACTATATTCCAAGATATTATATAGAATAAATTCAAGGTAATTTCAAACAGAAGGCATTAAGATTAAAGAAGTCTAGAAAAGCTCCTTGAAGAAATTAAGACTTTAGCTAAGAATTGAAGGAAATTAGTGAAGCTAGGAAACAGATATAAAGAAGGAGAGCATTCTAGACATGGGAGATGAATGATGGAGTGTCATGTGTCAGGAACTCGATGAGGAGGCCAGAGTCATTAGATTGCAGAGTACATGGAGAGGCATAAGATAAAAGTAGACTAGAAAAGTTGGAAAGTGCCATGTTATGAAAGGCTTTGAAAGCCAAATAGAGAATTTTGTGTTTGATTCTGGAGCTAACATGGATCCACTAGAGTTCTTTGAATGGGGAGATCACATGGTTAAATTTTAGAAAGATCCATTTGATAGCTTAGTGGAGGGATAGATTTGAGTGGAGAGAAGCTTGAGGCAGGGACCAGAAGGCTATTGCAATAGTACAAGTGTGAGGTTTTAAGGGCCTGTACCAGGGTAGTTTTAATGTCAGAAGAGAAGAGGGTGTATACAAGAGGTGTTGTGAAGGTACAAATGGCAAAATTTGACTACTAACTGGATATGGGATGTGGAAGTCAATATGGATGTCAATATAGGAAGGAGTCAATACGATACCTCATCTATAAACCTGAGCGAGTAGGTGGATGTTGGTACTTTCAACAATAAGTTACTTAGAAAGGAGAGGGTTTATGGAGAAAGAAAATTAACTCAGTACTGGACATGTTGACTTTAAGACGTCTGTGGGGCATCCAATGAAGGTATGAGACTGGAGGTCAAGAGAAAAGTGAAGGCTGGACAAATAGATCTGAGATTCATTTACATAGATTAAGAATTGAAACCATAGCAACAGATTAGATCACCAAGTGAAATAGTATAGAGGGTGATGAGAAGTCCCAGGACAGAACCTTGGAAGACCCTTACTATTAGCAGGCATGACATGGCTGAAGATCTATCAAAAGAGACAGAGGAGGGGTTAGACAGGTAGGAGGAGAACCAGGAGAGAGAAGGTTCACAAGAACTGCAAGAGAAATTATATCAAAGAAAAAAAGATTGACTATTCAAAGGCTGCAGAGAGGTCAAGAAGAATGAGGACTGAGAAAAGTCTATTAGATTCAGCAATTAAGAAATCACTGGTAACTTTGGGGAGAACAGATTCAGTTGAATGATGAGGTTGGAAGTTCCATGAGGATTTTATGACCTCTCATTGATGACTTCATTTACTTTGCTTTGGCTCTGCTTTCTTTACATCACTTGAAACAGGGCTCCCTTAGTCTCTCTGAATTCTGGATATTCATAGTTCTTGATGGTGCCATCATACTCAAATACATATATTTGCTATAATTTGTTCCTCCTTTCCTCAAATGTTGGACAAATATTTTATTTCCAGACTTTTATTATCACAAACAATGTTTCGATGAACATTTTCCTACAGACAAGTTTTGCTGCAAATAACATCATTTGGGTATAGTCCCAGTAGTGGGATTTCTGGGTCAAAGGGTAGGAACAGTTTAGTAACTCTCTTTGCATAAGTCCAAGTTGTTTTCCAGAACTCGTTCACAGTATCACCAGTAGTGAATATGAACATATCTGACTTCCCACAATCTCTACATCAATGAATTTTCTCATCTGTTAGAATCTTTGCTAGCTTAATGGGTGTGAGGTAATATCTCAAGATTTTTGAAATTTGAATTTCTCCAGTTATTAGTGACTTTGAACTTTTTTTTCAGATTATCATTGATAGTCTCTATTTCTTCTTTTGTAAACCATTCTTTGCTTCTTTGTTGTGGAATAGTTCTTAATCTTATGTAGGTGCGTCAACTTAAGATTTGTTTTTGACAAATACAAGTTGACTTCAATCAAACAGTTTCTTGATGGTAAAAGATGAAAAAAATTAAACATTGGAGTGGATGTGGGAAAGCAGATACTAAGTGACCGACGATGCCACTATAAATTAGTACAGCCATCTGGGGAAAATCTTTTGGAATTATGCAAGAAACATTACTAAATTGTTCATAAACTTTGACCCACCAATTTCACGACTCGGTTTAAATCCCATGTTGGTCAGTGACAAAAAGAAAGGATTCATATGTACAAAAATAGTCATAGCAGAACTATTTGTAATAGCAACAACAAATTATGTGCCCAACAACTGAAGAATGGTTGAACAAATTGTAGCATTTGACTGTCACATAACCTTAAAGAATGACCAAATATGAAAGAACTCTGAGAATCAATCCACAAATATTTATTAGGCATTTACAATGTGATAGCCATTATGCTAGATGCTGGGCATACAAAGATAAAAAATAATCAGTCCCTGTCCTAAAGGAGATGAAATTCTATTGGGGTAGATAATATGTATAGGTGTATTGTATATATGTATATAGATGTAGATATTATATATGTATGTTAATATGTATATTTACATATAAAACCAGACTGCATCCCATAGAGCTTGTGCAGATTGTCCTGCCAGCTTCTGAATAGTGATGCATGCTGACTCTCTGTTAAAGGATTGTACTTTGAGATGACAAAGCAATCTCAATATTGATCACTTAGCCCCGTAAAGGTAGTGGGGAAGAGGATGCATCAGCTTTAAAAAAAAGGAGAATAATTTTTGGCTTACTCTCTTCTTTCAACTCAACAAAGACAAGTAACAAATAATTCTCCCATAAAAAGGTAGGGAAGAGAGAGTAGCCACTAAAGCATGGGTTTCTTCAGAGTAGTTACTATCTCAGTTTTCTGTTTGTATCCTTAGTTCACATCATAGTGCAGCATGGCTCCCAAGTGGTAGCTAGAGGAGGGCAAACTTGAACTTGGGCTTCTGGCTGCCCCTTCAGCTTTGTGTTCCTTCCCTGATTACAGGTGACTCCATATTGATTTGTAGATCAATGTGTGCTCAGTTTTTCAGGCAATCGAGTGAGACTGAGAGATCCAGAGATCCTGGGTCTGTTGGTTAGAACTATCAGAGATGTCAGAGAGAATACCACCAGTAGGGCTCAACCTTTGACCTAACTTGCCATAGATAAGTAATAGACCTGGAGGGAATTGTTTGGACAATGCACAGCCAAAGAGAAATGTATAAATGCCTATTCATCAATCCTACAAAATGCCTTTTTTTTTGAAGGTTTTAAGTCTCAAACCCCAGGAGAATGTAATAGTAATGCCAAGTTACTAAATCTTGTTGTAGGTTTCTGTCAACGTGTACTTGTGGGTCTTTTATACGTTAAGCATTTCTGTTGTGTAGAGGAAACAAATAGTTGTTCCGTATGTGATTCATATTATACTGTGTATACACTCTCCTCTTGGGGAGAACCCAGACATGAGCCAAACCTGAGCTTTAAGCAATTTTTCCTCAGGGCACTGTGGTGGGAGTATAACAAGCCAGAACATCTCAACATCAGGTTCCCCAGGAGCAAACCCTGTCACCATGTATGTGAGTCTGAAGCAACTTAGTAGAGAAGCAGAAAGCTCAATGCCCCCAGATCCTTGGGTCCATCATTGGTTCTAATTGTTAGATATACAAAATATAAAAGACTTGTATGAAAAAAATTCACAATCAAAAGAACAATATACACAATGACCACACAAAGAACAAGATGATGCAAAAGTAGTATGATGGAGAGGAAAAAGAAATGGATTTGACTTTGGGACCTGGGTTCGAATCTGCTATCACCTATGTGTGTGCTCTTGGACAAACCACTTAGCTTCTCTGGGCCTTGGTTTTTCTTGTCCGTAAAATTAAGAATTAGACTAAATGACCCCTAAGGCACCTTCTATTTTTAAATCCATGATCCTATGATCTGACAATAACGTAAATGCAGGTAACACCGATGATAATAAACTCCCCAGGTCAGATCCCAACTTAGTAAGCTTAAAGGGCGCATCTTTTCTGTACACAAGTTATACACTACAAAAGCAGAAAATGGCATGTACCACAATTCTCAATTGCTGTCAGTCAATTTTGTTTAATGATTTTTAGTGTTCTATTTGGGAGTAGGTTTGTGTGTCTGTTAAGATATGTCTTCAGTGTCAAAACAAGATGTAACAATAAAAAAACCGCAAAGTTTAAAAATATTTCATTAGCCTTCATGACCTTGTGTACTGAGGATATTGTTCTAGTTAGACCATCTCATATTCTCTTGGTTTTCCTTCATTCTCCAAGAGTACCAAAATGATATGATGTTAGAGTCAAGTTACGATATGTCCAACTGTGGTTGATCAGACCAATATGAGCTCAGAATGCTCTACCACAGGGTGGGCGCAAATAGTCCATGTGAACATTTGGGGGGATTCTCTAAATTTGCATATCTCATTGATCTTTCGAGCTTCTTCATGTTTATATTTAGCTCCTACATATTCTCTTACACAAGGAAATGGACTATAAGACAGAACTTGGAATGGTAGAAAAAGCATAAACTTTAGACTTGGACACACTGGGTATTCACTGTTCTGTTTCCTTCCCTTTTCACTTACTCCCTATCTAACTTTGGATTAGGCACTTAACTTCTCTGATCCTCAGTTTTCCTATCTGTAAAATGAGCAGGTTTGATAAATTGTCTTGGAGAATCCTTTCTAGCTTTAAATTTATGATTTTTATTATTATTTAATATATTTAGTTTTCAGCGTTGATTTTCACAGGAGTTTGAATTACAAATTTTCTCCCCATTTCTACCCTCCCCCCTCCACTCCAAGATGGCGTACATTCTGGTTGCCCTGTTCCCCAGTCAGCCCTCCCTTCTGTCACCCCACTCCCCTCCCATCCCCTTTTCTCTTTCTTTCTTGTAGGGCAAGGTAAATTTCTATGCCCCATTGCCTGTTTACTTATTTTCTAGTTGCATGCAAAAAACTTTTTTGTTTTTGTTTTTGAACATCTATTTTTTAAAACTGTGAGTTCCAAATTCTCTCCTCTCTTCCCTTCCCACCCACCCTCCCTAAGAAGTCAAGCAATTCAACATGGACCACATGTGTATCATTATGTATAATCCTTCCACAATACTCATGTTGTGAAAGACTAACTATATTTTGCTTCTTCCTA
>CM053622.1:145781199-145813088 GCA_028646595.1 Phalanger gymnotis | reverse complement strand
CCATTTTTTCATTCCTTTGGTTCTGTTTGATAATATCTTGATTTCTCATCAAGTCACTAGCTTCCACTTGCTCCAATCTAATTTTTAAGGTAGTATTTTCTTCAGTGGTCTTTTGGACCTCCTTTTCCATTTGGCTAATTCTGCCTTTCAAGGCATTCTTCTCCTCATTGGCTTTTTGGAGCTCTTTTGCCATTTGAGTCAGTCTATTTTTTAAGGTGCTGTTTTCTTCAGTATATTTTTCAGTATATTTTTGGGTCTCCTTTAGCAAGTCATTGACTTGTTTTTTCATGGTTTTCTTTCATCCTTCTCATTTCTCCTCCCAATTTCTCCTCTACTTCTCTAACTTGCTTTTCCAAATTCTTTTTGAGCTCTTCTATAGCCTGAGACCAGTTCATGTTCTTCTTGGAGGCTTTTGTTGTAGGCTCTTTGACTTTGTTGACTTCTTCTGGCTGTATGTTTTGGTCTTCTTTGTCACCAAAGAAGGATTCCAGAGTCTGAGACTGAATCTGGGTGCGTTTTTGCTGCCTGGCCATGTTCCCAGCCAACTCACTTGACCCTTGAGTTTTTCAGTGGAGTATGACTGCTTGTGGACTAAAGAGTTCTATGTTCTAAGCCTGGGGGGATGCGCCAGCTCTGCCACACCAGCACTGCTCCTTCCCTAAGAACCCCCAACCAGGACTGAACTTAATCTTCAGCAGGCTCTCTACTCCTGCTCTGATCTGCCACTTAATTCCTCCCACCAGGTGGGCCTGGGGCCAGAAACAACTGCAGCTGTAGTTGTAAAGCTGCCCCACCTCCGCTGCTCCAGGGGCAGTGGCTGAACCTCAAACTCTATCCCAGTCCCCAGAAGCTTCTCCCACTAACCTACTCTGTTGTCCTTGGTGTTTGTGGGTTGAGAAGTCTGGTAACTGCCGCAGCTCACTGATTCAGGGCACTAGGGCACGCTCTGCACGGCTCCCAGTCTGGTCAGTTCATGCCGCCCATGCTGGGCTCTGCTCCGCTCAGCTCCACTCCCCTCCACTCCCAGCTCTGTGTGGGATAGACCTTACCCAGAGACCATCCAGGCTGTCCTGGGCTAGAGCCCTGCTTCCCTATGCTATTTTGTGGGTTCTGCAGTTCTAGAATTGGTTCAGAGCCATTTTTCATAGGTTTTTGGAGGGACTCGGCAGGGAGCTCATGCTAATCCCTACTTTCCAGCTGCCATCTTGGCTCCACCCCCTAAATTTATGATTCTATGAAAATCACTACTCCAAATCATATTGGAATCTGACAGACTTTCACAAATTCTCATATATACTCCTTAATTATTCATTTACTTTTTGGAAGCCTCTTTGTTGGCTTAGATCAAGAGTGTGTAAAACCAGTCTGATCCATTGATTCATAAACTTGACTTCTGTTTTAATTCCAATTTCTATTCTTATATTCATGGGATTTACTTTGGACCATGGAGTATATTTAATCTGTGAAAAAGCTAAAGCAAACTGTTTACTCTAGGGTCAGGCTCAGGCCATGATCATGAATTAGGTAAAGTTATTATCTGGTACATTCTCACTTCCCTGCTTCCCTTCTTCACCTTTACTATGAAAGTATCCGTACTTCTTGGTTGACCTTTGGAAGCATCCCCACATGAGTGGTATTACTCTAACTCTACTAGTTCTAATGCCAGTCCTCATCTAGTCCAGATATGACCATCCTCCAACTGACAAGCAGCAAAATATTATTGGATGCTACTCATCCCTTGTGGAACATAGGATCACAGACAGGCAGCCTTTTTCAAACATCGTGCTGATCTTCTTTCATGTAGTCATGGCCTGAGAATAAATTCTTATTCTAAAATGTTAGTAAAAATAAAGTATACTGAAATATAAGGAGCTCTTCTACTGGCTTAAGAAAATAAAACAAAGCCCCCCAAAATTCTGAGAAACACATTAGGGATTTAGAGGAGATCAAAAAGTCCACAATGGATCAGTCATGTGTCAAGTTCAAAAGCTGGTTTAATTCTGTACTAACAGTAGGGAAACCTCAACTCTATTCCCAGCACTCTCTTACTCTGAACAAGCCACTTCACTTGGACTAGATGTTCTTTGTCTAGATAGTGAGAAAAAGTGGACTTGCCTCTTTTTTTGCCCTACTGGGATTTACTAGGATTATATGGATGATTATTATGACATAGTTTGAACTCACTTCTCCAGGAACCAAAACACAGTTCTTACCTAAAGGAAGTGCATTTAAGATTAGGACACCTAGCTACACTCACTATGATATATGTGGGCTCAGAGAGACAAAATTGAGAAATGGGTAAAGTTTGTTTGGGGGACACATAGAAGTCTCTTGGTCTGGTCTCCTTGCTCCTATTTTTTTTTTCATTTCTCCCAATTGGCAGGTGTTAGTACCTTGGTTTTCCTTGTTGTAGGGCCCATTGGGACTCGCCTTCTTGAGATCCACACTTGCCTTCAAGAGGGTAGTCTCATATGGTGGATAGAGCTGTCCACTAGGAATTAGAAGAACAGAGTTTGAGGCTTAATTCTTAATTCGAGGCTTTTACTAGCTCTGAACTGTATGCTTGTTTTTTTCATTTCTCTTTCACTTTCTGTACCAGTTAAATGGGAGTTGGAATATTGCTGTGGTATAGGAAATGATGAGCTGGTTCATTTAGAAAAACATGGAAAGACCTGGACTTAGGAAGGAAGATGCTCCACCTTCAGAGAAACAGATGACAAGTGGAAATAAGCATGGTGTGATCTTACATATATTTGTATGAGTGTATATGTGTGTTTATTTACAGATATCTATGTATATGTATATTATATATATACACACATACATTTAATTGTAGCCTTCTTTGGTGGGGAGTGGAGAGAGGAGAAAAAACAATAAAGTAAAAAGTGCAGAGCAGAGAACAAAAGAAAACCTACAAAGAAGCAAAGAAAATATGGGCAGCTTTGAAAACAATGTCTAACATTTATTACATAGGCTTTCTTGAAATGGAAATTTATTATTTTATGTTGAATCCTTTCGTGTTCTGCTATGTACATGGCAATTTTTTCTTTACTTTTCTCATTTTCTGTTTAAGTTTAAAATACATTTTAAAAATTCCCCCACTGCCAAAAAGAAAAAAAATTGATCCAATAAAAAAAGAATCTGGGATGGGAATAAGGGAAATGAGCTGGTAGCTGGAAGAAATGGGTGACCACACCAATTATGCTGCACAATGAATGTGATGGACCCTAGGTCCCTGCTACATAAAAGGAAGAAACTTCAACAGGTAGGAAGAGCTGGGAAGTTCTGCCAAAGTAGTGAGGGAGATAGGAATTCATTTTAGACTTTTTGTGCTCTTGAGACCATAATACGGACGCTCCATCCACGAGTGCACTTGCAACTACACTATGTAAGCTTCATCTATGAACAAAACTGGGCTTGAATTTGATTTTTAAGTGATCCGAATGGAAATATTTTCTACCACATTCATGTGCTATAGATTGTTTAACCACCTCTCATCTGATGGGCATCTGCTGTGTTTCTAGTTATTAACCATCACAAAAAGCAACTCAATGAATGTTTTGGTATATAAGGCACCTTTCTTTCTGGCTTCAACATTCTTGGTATACATACCTAGCAATGCGATCTTTGGCAAAGGATATGACTTTTTATTTCACTCTTTAAGGATAGTTCCAAATGACTTTCCAGAATGGTTGGACCAATTCATGGTAGCATAGGCCTGCTTGTTGTGAATTAAGAACTTGATTTCTTTTTCTTTCAGTTTTCTTGTTCTTTCAAGTTCTTTAAGAGGCCGGTACATGGTAGAAGGGATAGAGCTCTGTGCCTGGAGACAGGAAGATTTGAGTGGCCCCAGACAATACTGTCTGAGTGACCCTGGTCAAGTCACTTAACTTCTGCCTCAGATTCCTCAACTGTAAAATGGAAATATACCTACCTTCCAGTGCTGTCATGAGGATCAAATGAAATAATATTTGTAAAGCACTTAGCACAGTGCCTGGCATGTGGTTTTCCATAAATTCAAATAGTTTCTTGAGTTGTACTTCACAATCTGTCATGTCAAAGTCATATACATGACAGATAAGTGCTATTGAGGCACATAATACATGCTTATGTCCTTCCTTCTTTTAAGTGAGCCTCTATTAACTATGATCTCAGGCTCATTTTGATTTTAGTCACACATAAAAAGTGATGTGGCAAGGATTCAATATGTATAGCAGCTAGGATGGCAGCAAGATCTAAGTTCTTTCTTGTAACCTTAGGAGAGAAATTCTGGAATAGTTGGCTCTTTTAGCAGCAAAATGGAGTGGATAGAGAGCTTTCCTCAAAGCCAAGGACACCTGGGTTCAAGTCTTATCTCTGATATTGCTGTATGATCCTGGGCAAGTCACTTAACCCCTTGGCTCTAGGAAACCCAGTAAGATTATAAGCTGTAGAAAAGGTGCTGACCTGCACTGGGTACAGAAAGTTTCTTCACCTGAGAGTTCCCTATGCTCATGAAATCACAGGTCCAGTTCCTATGAAAATACCAATTAAATGCAAGGTTTTTCCATTGCACAAGATCATCTAATCCAAACCCCTTTTTTACAGACAGGAAAACTGAGGCTCAGAGGAGATGAATGATCACCCAAGGTCACAGAGCCAGCTAGTGACGGAACTTGCACACAAACTTGGACAGCTAGGTAATGAAGTGGATAAAGCTCCAGGTCTGAAGTCAGGAAGACCTGAATTCAAATCTGACTTCGATACTTCCTAGCTGTGTGACCTTGGGCAAGTCACTAATCACTTGTCCTCTTCAGTTTCCTCATCTGTAAAATGAGGATAATAATAGCCCCTACATCCCAGGGTTATTGTAAGGATCAAATGGGATAGTATTTGTCAAGTGCTTAGCACAGTCCTCGGCACATAATAGGTACTACATAAGTGGTAGCTATTATTATTTTGACTTCTAGTTTCTACTACATTATACTGCCTCTCATCACACTAAAGTGAGGACTAATCTGGAAATACAAACAATTCTTTCATAGTGTCATAATGTAAAAGAGCTATAAAATCTCATTAAAATATAAGAGACAATAATACCCCACATTTGGATGCTTTTGTGAAAAATTATTTTGCTCTGGACACAACGCTGAGTAGTCCCTTCGTTTTGACTACATGACCTTACACATAGGTGAGGTGGATAATGCAGTATGATTTGAGGGAAACCAAAAATTCACATGATCCCCAAATATCCACCCTATTGGCCTTGCCATGATGTCTTCTTTCCAATATTACTCACTACTTTAAGCTAAATGCAAGTTCATTGTGAGGAGGCATTGTTTCATTTATTGTATTTGTATTCCTGGTGCCTAGAAAACAGTAGGCACTTAATGAATGCTTAATGATTGACTGATCGACTGACAGACTGAATTACATATTGCAATAGTATTAGGCTTTTGCTTTAAACAAAATTTTGTAATAGAAAGAGGTCTTCTATCCTCTTCCTTCTCAACAAACTATCATCCTGCTCCCAGCCAGATGCTCACCAAGCCCTCATGTGAGCCCATGATTTCTCAGGTCTCTTATCGTTGTGTCCCCAAGGCAAAGTCCTATGCTCTGTTCTCTATCCCTGGCCTGATTCTAAATCATCTTTTCCATTTCCCTTTTCTTTTCGGTAACTGACCAACAATTCCAATTAGATAATTCAAACTGAGGTCATACGGAGCTGTAATGTGCCTTAAATGTTTTGGATAAAAACATCTTTTCGTTTTGTTTTGTTCTTTCATTTGAAATTGATATTATATTTTATGTAGAGAAGCATTTTTCACAGAGAGCTAACTTTCCCAATGTAACGCAGGTAATAAGAATGGAATGGGGATTTGAACCTAGTTCTCGATCCAGGACAAGAATTCTTTCTGCTTCCCCACACATTCTCATTAAGGCATCAAAGACCTCATGGTCATCACTCAAGGGAGAGGTCAGAATCTCTCATTTCAGCTTTGCAACTATGAACTATCTGTGTGATCTTGGGTGACTCTCTGAGTCACAGCTTGCTCATCTTACAGGTGAGGCTGTTCAACTAGATGGTGTCCCCAGCTTTAAATCCTATGATATATGGGCTGTGATATATGTTTCCTAGATAATTCTTACATTTAGCAGGTTCTCCAGTCCTTTAAAGAGTGTCTATTTGCAGAAGCTACTTAATGGAAGGTAGTTCAGTCGACGTTTCTGCATCGTCTACCTGAAGGATGCGCCCCCCAAAAATTATTTTCTTGAGAAAGGGGGTTTATAGCTCCTGAACCTTCCTATTTCCATCAGCAATTCCAAACTGAGTTTGTTAACTCTGCTGCCAAAAATATCTATTTCCTAAGAGGTCCTTGGGCCTTTGAAAGAGTTGCTCTGTGTGCTAGAGTTCTGATTTCAGGTTGCAGATGTATCCTTCATCTCATGGTTTGTCTCTTTCAAATAAATAACTCATCCTCTGCTTAACTAAGTGGTGAGAACAGGGTGATTTCGAGGGGTAGAGAGGCCTCCAAAATTTTTTAAAAATGATTTTTTCACCAGAAGGCAGGAAGCTGGTCCTTGAGACCTCAATGTGCCCCTGCAAATACTTTGTGAGCAAACATTTTTCAGGATTAAGTTACTGACTCCAGCTAACCCTAGCCAATGCAATAGGTTTGTCTAATGTCTCCAAAAAACTTTCTTTGCATGAACTGGTAAATACCACAGATTTTTGTGTTAATCTTCACGTACCTAACCCTTTGGCTCCTTCCTGGCTGCTAACTATGTCTGCACCCTGTCTATTCAGGGCACAGACTACTTTTTAACTCACTATAACCCAGAAGTTTTCTTATTCCTGGTCTTGTCAGGGGCCTACTACCTCATTTCCTTTCCCTTCTTCTCCCTCCTCTCCCACCCCACTGACCTTCATTCCTTGCCATGTTTCCTGCTTCTCACGCAGTTTGCCAACAAGATGATCAGTACATGGACAAATGCATCACAACCAAAGAATGAGAAAGTCGGGCTTGGACTATTCGACTGCCTAGTGATTTTTAAAGTACTTTATTTCTCTTGGGCCTCATTCCTGTGGTGTCTACTTAAGTTATGACCTTTTGCACTATGACAATTTTCTGTTTTTCATTCTGGTATGAAATTATTGGTCAACCTCAGACCTGGGTCCAGAAACGTATCATAACGTATTTTGTAAACCACAAAGCATCCTGAATGGGGCTTTTCTCATGATGTTCTGTTGTTGACAGCATTTGAATACTCTGCTTTCAGGTACCACACTTGTATCAAGTACACACGTGGGATCTAGGAATAAGCAGACTTTAGCATCACAGTTCCCCGTACTGCTCTTATAATGACTATCTGGACCATTTACTTGAAATCAATCACATTTTGTCTTTTACTGTTTTTAATCCATTCACACATGCGTGATTCATTGATCTTACCTCCACTCCCAACGTTTAAACTATAAACTACTTGAGGGTAAGAATCATGTCTTACACTTCTTGGAATTCCCTTTAGTATCTAGCTAAATATAAGGGAAAGAACACTAGATCAAGCCCTCTCCCTGTCACCATCTATGTGACCTTGACCAGTCACTTAACCTCTCTAGGCCTCAGTTTCTTCAGCTGTCACATTAGAGGGTTGGACTAGATAGACTTTAAGGTTTCTTCTCGAACTCGATCTATGATTCTAAATTAAGTGTGTGCTCAATCAATATTTTTTATTTCTTCTGAGCCCATAGAATTTTAAGGTCTATTGGCTGTGGATTTTATTTACCATGAAATTATCTTACATAGTCATGCCCTCCCTCAAATGGAACTGGCTCTAGATCTTGCATACCAAAACTTCACTTACAAAAGCAGCAATAATATACCAGAAAGCATAGACCTGGAGGTCACGTAACTCCAGAGTCTAGTGATGTTGTTCATGAACCTAAAAGTCACACGACTGTCAGATTTGGTTGGATTTCATAGAGATGGCCTCCCAGGGAGGTGAGTCAGTTCTATTCTCCATCTCTAGGCAATCCTACATTCAATATACAGGAATATTCTCTAGAACTATGGCATATTGGATTCCCCAAAGGGGGAAGTGTCCTCTATTTGGCCCCATCCTGCCTTTCCAGACGTATTACATACTGTTCCTCTTCATTCATTCAGGAGCTTGGGAGTTGTCCCATCTCGGTGGCTGTTTCCAAGCTGTCTCCCTTAATTGACGCATACTCTCTTCTCACCTCTACCTCTTAGAATGCCTAACTCCTTTCAAAGCTCAGGCCATGTGTCAGCCCCTACCTGATGCCTTTCCTGATCCCTCCTACATCTAGTGACCTCTCGCCAAGTGGTTTTTTATTTATCTTGTATATGTATGTATGTTACATATGCACATATATATGTTTGTGTGTGTGTGTATGAATATAAACTTTGCCTTTTTGTATGTATTGTTTCCTGCCTCCTCTCCACAACAGAAGCTCCTCAGGGACAGGGAATATTTCTTTTTTGTATTTGTATCCCCATTGTCTTGTTTGTAGTAGGAATTTAATATGTCGTTGCTGATTGGTTAATTTTATAGTATCCTTTGATTGAGAAAATGCACAATGACAAAAGGGTACTATAAATTCAGCAATACTTTAAGTGGATTAATATTTTATTAATCATAATCATTTATGGTTGGTTCATTTATCATATGTAAAGAGTGAAATTTTAAAATAGCAATATATATTTATGAGATGTTTATTCAGTGTATAGAAGTTATGTTTGCTAATTCATGGTTTTGCAGACCTTTTGCTCCACAGTGCTCTATGGGTCTGGGGCCCAAAGCCCTATTCCCTGTTACATTTCTTCAACCTATCCAAGACTCACTTTCTCTTTCCACAGTGTCTAAAGAAGTCGTAGTATATATGTGGGTTTGAATCCAGCTTCTGAAACTTAATAGGTGTTTGGCTGATAGGTGACAACCTATCTGAACTTCAGGTTTATCACCTGTAAGAGAGGGCTAACATCCTATCTCTCGTGGGGTCATAGGTCACTGACTTCGACTGGTAAGGACCCTTGTAACTCATGTCTTCCAGCTTCCTTATTCTACAAAGGCGGATACTACAGCTTAAAGAAGTTAAAAAATATGCTCAAGGTCACCCAGGTTTTGAATAGCTAAACTAGGACAGAATCCAGAGAACTGGACTCCGAAACCATCTATCTTTTCATCATGCTGCATAACATAAATAATAACATAAATGTCGCCTAATATCATCTACAGTAGTAGTGTCAAATTGAAACAGAAATTAATCCCAGCAACGACAGAGAAAATCACAAATTAACATATGTTCTTCTGTATTTTTTATTTATTTTGTTAAACGTTTCCCAATTATATTTTAACTTGGTGCCTGGGGAGTTTTGTAGGCCATATGTTTGACACCTTTAATCTATTGTCATCTTTGAATTCATTTGTGTTTAGAAGACCATATGGATTCAGAATTTTTTTCCCTAATAAAAGGCATATGTGGGAGTTATTGATGTCTTTAACCAGAGACCCCAAATAAGCTACCAGCCAATACAGGCACATTTGGGCTAGAAAGAAGATTAAGAACTTTGGATGTAAATTTCTGCCATCATATACAAAGCAGGATGAGGGACTGAGGTGTCCCAAGAATTGGAATTTTAGAGCAAAACAACAAAATATATAATATATGCATATGTTATATATATATGAAATATATTTGAAAAAATAAACATGATATGAATGATGGCAAATATGTCTTGTGTGTGTGTGTACATTTCTATGAGTATAGGGTTTTTCTCCTGAAAGAATGAAATCTTAAAGATCATAAATGTAGCATGGGTATATTATGAACTCCTATCCCCCATCCTCAGGTTCTCTCCTACTTTGGTTGGCTCAATGACCCACCCTACAACCATGCTGGCAGGTGGGGAGGGGTCTTCCCTGGTTGTTAGAACTAACTAAAGGATATAGGAATAATCCTAGTCAGGGGAGGTGAGGATAATATAATCCTACTACTGCATTTTCTAGGTCCCATGCCTCCCAGTGGTGTGTTTTCTATCAAATCAACCACCTAAACTCCATTAACTCTAATTAATTAGAGTTGATAAATTCTACTCAAGAGAAGGCAAAGCAAAAATAATGATGATAATAATAGCATTCCACCTATGAAATGGAAACACTCCCTGACCAATGCACATGGTGTCCACAGGGGACAAGTAGACACAGACTTTCTGTCTAACATTTTTTGTCACTTACTTAGATTAAGGAATAGATGGCATGCTTTATCTGATTTCCTCATGAGCCAAAGCTATCCTGATTTACTGACATCCTGATTTACTGACATACTGATATCCCTAGCTAACATAGTAGATGACAGCTACGATTCAAAAGACAGGTGAAACCATGGGCCAAATTTAATAAGATGTAATTTAAGAGAAATAAATGTAAAGTCTTATTCCTGGGTTAAATAAAATCTATTTCAGAAGTACAGTATCAGAGAAGCATAGCAAAACAGTGCATCCTTTGAAAAAGATGTGTCGATTCTGTAGTCTGTAAGTTCAACATAAGGCAATACGATGGTATGGAAACCAAGAAAGTTTAACATACTCCATCTGAATTTAGAGGGGCATAGTGTCAAAGTCTAGCAAGGTAATATCCCAATATGATATTTTCCCTTGTCAGACTGCATTGGGAATATTATATTAAGTTCTAGGTGCTCTGTATTAGGAAAGACCCCCATGTAAGGGCAAGCAAAGTGGGACTTTTTTACTGTTTTTTCTTTCAGAGTGCTTCTCAGCATTAAGGCAATCAAGTGCCTTTGATTGAGTCTTGCCTTTGTTTGCAGGAAGGACCACACCCTTTTGCTAATTAGGTCCAGAGCAGTGTGAAGCCCTCCAAAGGTATGAAGCCCTCGGGCCCTGAAAAAGGGTATATATGCCCACAGGACAGCCATTGAACTCAGAATCAAGAATTGAGAATTCAGAATTCTCAGAACTGTGGGAGGAGAGGTTTTGCTTTGGGGGCTCACTTGCTGGAAGAGTGTTCCTGTGATTTGACCAGACTAGATTCTGGGTAGCTGTCAAGGAGCCCCCTGGCTTTGAAAGCCCAGATGATGGTTCTTCTCTCTCTGGTAGCTACGTATGTACTGCTATGGACAGACAGAAGCCCTTTCTGATGATTTGCATTATTTGCTGTGCTTATATAATTTCTGTTTGTGTTTTCTCTGAAGTTCAGAGTGCTGACTTTTTCCCCTGAACTAAGTGAATGCTATATGCATGTGTAATTAAAGTAAGATTGTAAACCCCTTAAAGTTGCTTTCCTTAGAAAAGCAGATCAAAGAACCTGTGCTAGCAGCCCTCCTGTGTTATTGGCCTTACACCTCCACAGTAGCTGCAAGCAGCATTGTTGTTACACCTTAATAAGCTGAAGAGCATCTAGAGAAGGATAACCTAGATGATTGAAGTTCATGCTATGTTCAAGTGAGTTAAAGGGACTAGGGAACAAGGAAATATGTCCTAGAGAAGAAAAGATGGGATGGGGCAGGTGTAGACATGAGAGCTATCTGCAAGTCTTAAAAAAACTGCCTCACTGAAGAGTGGTAACAGAATTATTCCCAAAGGGAATAGTTAACAGAACTAGAAAAAGAACTAGAAGCACTGAGTAAGAAGTTTGAAAGGGCAAATAACGGATGTATATGAGGAAAAACTGCTTAACAATTAAACCTATTCAAAAATGGAATAGGCTGTCTCTGGAGGTAGTGGATGCCACCTCTTTTCAAGCAAAAGCGGGATGCTCACTTGTTAAGGATTCTTTTGAAGGGTTCTGTATTCAAGTTGGAATTGGACTAGATGGCCTCTGGAGCTCTCTTTCAACCTAGCTTCTGTGGTTCTATGGAGTGGCCTAGAGGTGTAGAAAACAACATGCTGTGAGAGGTCTCAGAGAGAAGGTCATTGTCAAGGGTAAGAGTGAGGGTGGAGGAAGAAGGGAAGACTTTCCAGAGGAAGTAATGTGAGCCAGGATTTAAAGGGTAAGTAGGAATTCAATAGGGAAAGAGAGGGAAGGGGGGGAATTCTAAAGGAGAGTCCAAGGAAAGGCATAGAGGAATGAAATTGTTACAGCAGCAAAGGAATTTGAACTTTATTTGTCTGAGAATGGTGAAATCATGTGTTCAGAAGTTGTTGTGAGTACCCTATCGTAACCAACAGAGTCATACTATGAATATAATAGGCACTTTTATTTTGGATGATTGTGATAATGATAATTTAGAAAGTTTCTATTAGGCTAGCATTTAAAAAATTATATTTTATTTTATAGTTTTGAACTTAAGATATAATAGACAAAAAGTCAGCTTCAAACATTAGAAGACCTGGGTGTGAGTCATTAACTTCTTAGTGCTACAGGGAATGCTTAGACTATAAATTAGAGAGGATCTGCCTACACGCATTGGTAGAAAGACTTGCTAAACAGTGAGTATTGAAAAAAAAGCAAAAGTCACTGATGAATCACTGATAAAAGTCATGTCTGACTAAAACAAATAATTATAAAAAATAATTATATCAAAAATTCAAATAAAATAGTAAATATCAAATTCAAACTGCTTGCATTTTTTAGGAAAATAGTAGTTATATGACATAATCTTAAAGAATATCTCCTATCTCACCAGGTCACACTCCTCTAAACTCCTTGACCATGCCCTAGAAAACTCTTCAACCTGAAAGATGACAAGAGCCTCTCCAGTATCTCTTCCCTCTGATCAGAAGATTCTTCCCAGAACCTCCATTTAAAGAAGGTACCAAGGTCGGCCATTTATTTATTTCTCACCAGGCACTCACTCACTCCTGATCAGATCCTTCCTTCCCCCTTTCAGCTTCCTTTTATGTCTTGTCTTCCCCATTAGAATGTAAGCCCTTGAGGGCAGAGATTGTCATTCTTATGGTTTGTAATTGGCTTAGCACAGTGCCTGACACACAGTAGTTGCTTATTAAATGCTTGTTGACTGACAGAATAAAACAATAACTATTTTTTTCTGTATGCTCTTCCCCCATCTTACAGGAGCCCTTTCCTAATCCCCATCCTCCTTCCAGCGTTCTACCTTCATTGAAATTAGTTTGCATTATCCTGCCTACATTCTCTATTTACTTGTCTATGTACGTGTTGTATCCTCCAGTAGAAGCAAACTTCTCCAGGGCAGAAACAGTTTGTCTCTGTCTTTGTATCTGCTTAACAGAGGACCCGGTGCATGGTAGGTATTTAATAAACGGTTGTTGAATTGGAAACATCAGTACCCTTATAAAAGTTTTGTTGCTATTGTTTTAAGTTAAATATTGTTATAGTCAATATGTATGTTGTATTTAATCTTTTGATCTTGCTTTTTGCATCACTTTTAATGTCTTTCTACATTTTGAAAATGACTGCTGACATTAAATATTAGCAGGGTTATTAAGCTGTGGATCATTTTCAAGAAACAAAGGGCCCTAGTAAAAATGCGATCCTGCCTTAGTGTTCACCGGGGTGAGAGCATCAGGGCCTCAGGCGCTTGAACAGGGTGTCCCAAAATAAGTGCAAGCAATTTTATTTATTTCCAACATCAAAATCACCACACTTGTTTTTGGGACATACTGTATATCCTCCTACATTAGGGAACATTTTTCCCCCCCTGAGGTAATGAATATCAAACTTGGAAAAGAAAATACTGAAGAATGTCTCCCCCCAGTAGTTGAAGTCCAAGAAAATTAGATCAATCCTTTCCCTTGCCTCCAAGTAAAATCTTGGACAAGATGGAAATTCCATTTGGAGGTATCACTAGGGCTATTTTTTATTTGCCAGTCTTCCATCTGAGGTGCTGATTTCCAGGGAAGGAGAAACTCTGTGACTGAAAGAGGGGCTTTTAATTCCTTCCTCTTCCTGAGTAACTTGTGACCTTGATTTATCTCAGAACCCAGAGAACTTTCCTTTTTGCATGGGAGGGTTTGCATTTTTCAGGGACAGTCCTTGGTGGTTCCTGCCATCAAAAACAACCTACAGGTACTCTGAATGCATAGAACAGTGTCTGAGTTCGGGGAAGGTGGCAAAGAGGGTGTTGGTAGTGGGAGGAGGTCTGGAAATTCGGAGAGTCTGGGTGAATTGCAAAAATAACATTGTGATTCAGCGTAGCTAATTGAGTGACCCATCAGGTGGCAAAAGACAAAAATGCGAAAAGGTTGGGGATGACAGAGTGTCACCCTGGTCTTGATGGGAGACTGTTCTTTTCAAAAAAAATTGCACAGTGTTAAATAGTCCCAATGTGGTGGTGGCCTCCACTCCCTGGCTGACCTCCCCCTGACTTCCAAGCATGAAGAAACAGTAAGATTCTGTGTTCTCGCAGAGCTGGGCCTTCCTATGACCTGAGTGAAACCCCTGCACCCCTTTCCCACAACTCTCCAGTAAAGCCTAGCTATAGTTCTTGGTTTATTTTTTCAGGTGAGTAAACTCTGTATCAAATACTGGTTTCTCAGTTGCTTTTAATTAGGCTTCTGGAATCCATTCTTTCATCTCGGGTGAAATCTGCGTCACTTTTCTCTAGCTATTTTCAGTTCTAAAGCCATGGGTTTGCTTTTAAGCAGCTAATTGAAGGCACACAGGAAAGGAGAAAGGGGCTAATCCCAATGATTTGAAATTTTTTACGGTTATGATAAAACCACACTTTTTTTGCAACATAAAACAGCTTTATAATAAAATTTAACTCCACAACTGCTTTCCTGAAGGCATAAAGGGAATGTGGACAAGAAGGGCTCAAAATGTAAGGGCATAAAACAGATCTCAGTGTCCTAGGGACTTTTGCTGTTAAGCAGACAAGCTGACCAAAATGGGGCACAGTGGATTCCTCTCTTCTCTATAACCTTTGCCTTTGGGCAGATGCTTTCTCCCATTATTTCAGGAAAAAGAATCCCCATTTGCAGGTTGAATCCACGCATTGGCAAACACAGGAGATGAAGGGTCGGCCACATGCCTCTCTTATATATATCAGTGGTCAGGACTTGAGCTTAATATTTTGTGCCTGGTTGGAAAACATGGTGGCACATCATGGCCCTTTGTTTACTTGAGCAGGCAGTACTGTTAGGTTATCTTTCCTGGTTCAGATTTCATAAAGTCCACGTCACATGGAAGGAAGGGATGAAATCTCAATTTTTTGAGCTATGTTGCTGGGTTCTGTGGAGCAATCTTTGGTTACAGGAAGGGTATGCTAATTTTTTTACATTAAAACCTCTGGTGGGTGATAATACAAATAGTAACAGTAATAATACAAACTAATGCAGTGTAATACAAAGGACAAAGATAAAAAAATAAAGGCTGTAGTCCAACTCATTTGACTTTATAGAATCCAGAGTGGCAGAATTGAAAGGGACTCTGCAATCCATCTTCTTCAACCCATACTGGAAAAAAGGTCCTCTCTTCAAAACATCTGACAAATGGCATTTATCCTTTACTTAAAAATTTTAAATGCAGTAGATAACATTACCTTCTGATGTAGCTCATTACACTTTGAGGTAGCTTCGATGGTTAGGATGTTTTTACTTTACATTAAGCCTAAACTGGACTTTCCATAACTTTCTGCCCATTACTTCTTGTTCTGTTCTGTGGGGCCAATCAGAAAAAGTCTAATTCCTTTGACACATGATCCTTAAAGACAGTTATCATACCCACCTATGTCTTGTCTTCTCCAGGCTAATACACCAAAAGTTCCTTTAACCAGTCCCCATATGGCATGATCTCTAGTCTCCTCTGCCATCTTGGTTTCTTTTCTCCTGGACACTCTCCAGCTTATCAATGTCCTTCCTAAAATATTATTTCTCAGTTTCTTCAGATTTAAAAAGGAGGTTGGACTAGATGACCTATAAAAGTTCTTTCTTGGAGTGACACTTTATGAAACAAGATGTTTTGCTCATATTTACATCAAAAGATTTTGTGAAAAAGCCAACTTCAAGTTCATCCTTAGCTCTTTTAGGTTCCTGAAGTAATAAAATTATTGTTATGTGCATTGGACCGAAACTACCAGTCAGTCAATAAACATTTAGTAAGTGCCAACTATATTCCAGGCACTATGTTAAGCTCTGGAAATTTGAAGAAGGAGAAGGAGGAGAAGAAGAAGGAGGAGGAGAAGGAGGAGGAGGAGGAGGAGGAAAAGGAGGAGGAGGAGGAGGAAGAGGAGGAGGAAAAGGAGGAGGAGAAGGAGAAGGAGAAGGAGAAGGAGAAGAAGAAGAAGAAGAAAGATAGTTCCTGCCTTTAAGGAGTTTACAATATAATGAAGAGAGATAACAAGAAAACAAATATGTATAAACGAGGTATGTACGGGATTAACAGGAAATAATTAAAAGAAGAAAGGCACTAGAAATAAGAGGAGTTGGGCTAAGCTTCTTTGTAAGAGAAAGGATTTTAATTGGGACTTAAAGGAAATCAAGGAAGCCAGGAGGTGAAGTTGAAGAAGGAGAGCATTCTATGCATGAGGGTCAGCTAGAGAAAATGCCCAGAACCAAGAGATGGAGTGTTTTGTTTGTGAAATAGCAAGAAGGCTAATGCTGGATTGAAGAATATATGATAGAGAATAAGGTATAAAAAAGATTGGAAAAATAAGATAGGGCTACGTTATGAAGGGCTTTGAATGACAAATAGAGGATTTTGTATTTGATGCTGGAGTCAATAGGAAGCCACTAGAGTTGAGAGAGAGAGAGAGTGTATGCCTAGACGACAAAGAAACAGCGCTTGCCTTCGAGGAGCCTACATTCTACTGAGACAACAAAACATGTATAGAAACACATGTTGCTTATAGTATGGCAATTAATCAGGGCTTTAGGAGTCTCACAAACTTCTAGTGTGTCCAAAGCTCCTTTTTTGTTACATAAAAGACCAAGCATTCATACTGGTACTCACACATTTCTGTTTTCAGAGTTCATCCTTTAAGAAAAACAAAGTTACTGCAAAATGCATTTTTAAAAAGCCCTTTCATTAGGTCCAAGACAAGTCCAGCTTATAATCATTTACTTTAGAGCAGTTTCTATACCAAAGCTCTCGTGTACTTTTAAAAACCCTGCAGTTTTCAAGACAAGGCATACTTCATCTTAGTCAGTCACATAGACTTTGACCTGAGAAACTGGAAATGTAACAAGGATAACAGAGGATGCTGGATGCTGACTGCAAAATCCCACCCTGATGTTAGCATGCAAATTTTCTGGTTGGGGAGAGGTGTTCAGTAGGCATGCTCAACTTTGGAAGACATTGCTTTTTTTTTTAAACTTGTCCTACCTCCTTATCAAGGAGCAAAGAGTTGTTGACAATCAGCATCTTCCAAGAAAGCAAGTCTCCATGAGATGATTAGAACAGCAAGAGGCATTAGGCAGAGCCTGCTGTGGCAAGGGCTTTTCGCCAGTGTCTCTATCCAGAATTAATAAGGGGAGAACACGTAAAAAATGACTTAGCCCCTTTAAAGCTATCCCTGCTTACACAGCACTATCTTCGACTTCATACAGACTATGGTCAGATAATGTCTACATACAATCTTAGAATAGTGAGGGTGCTTGTTTCATCACAGCAGTAATATCGTGACTTTCTATATTATCAACAAAGTATGAAAATATTTGATTAATTCAATTAGTAAATTCAGTTTTTCAAAAAGCCTGCTGTAAATTAAATTGTCAGATACTTAGTTGAATTTTGGCCAAATTGACTAAACAGTTGGGCCTTGCTCTGACAGTCACTCTTCTATTCAAGACTGTCACTGAGCTCCTGAATAAAGTATATTCCCTGAGCCTGGCATTCAAGGCCCTCCACATTCTATGTCTAAATTATACCTTTTTTGGGGAAAAATGTTACTGATAAATTTTATTTTATATCACAGTTGTTTCAAACCCTCCCTTCATATTAATTCCTCTCTTTTGAAAAAGAAAATTAAATATTCACTCTAGTGACTATATCTGACAATGTACACAGTATTCTACTCCAGGACTTGTCCCTTGCTCCATGCCATGAAGATGAAATACATTTATTTCATTATTTATTCTTTGGGACTTTCCCTGGTTCTTTAATTATTCTAAGTTCAACTTCCTTTGAGGGACCTGTTTGCATTGTTGTAGTCATTGTGTATAGTATACCCTTAGCGCGCGTGCTCTCTCTCTCTCTCTCTCTCTCTCTCTCTCTCTCTCTCTCTCTCCCCTCCCTCCCTCTCATTTGTCATTCCTGCATACAAATAAGATCCTAGTCTCAGAGGGACCTCAGAGACTGTCCAATCCAAACTCTTCTAAAAGAAGGTAACTGATAAGGTAACTGAGGCCGAGAGAAGTGATTAGTCAGTGTCACACAGGTAGCAAGTATATGAGGTAGAAATTTAATTTGGAGTCTTCTGACTTCAGGGTGAGAGTTCTTCCCATACTATTCTTGTGTTTTTCTCCAAATTCCTCATATTTGACATTTTTCACCATATAATTACATTAACGTAGTTTTATCAGATATTCCACCCATTGATGGACACCTCCTTTGTTTCCAATTCGTTGCTAATGCCAGAAGTACAACTCTGGGTATTTGGGTTCATCTTGGACCTTCATTTCTGTCTTTGACTTCCTTGCAGTGAGATTGCTGTCTCAGATTTGCCTTCTGCTCTTTCCTTTCATGTGCCGAATGGCGCAGCCTAACTAGATTACTCTCTATGATCTTTAGGCCTTTGCTCACATTGTCTCACATACCTGGAATGGACTGTGGAATCCTGGGTCTAGTGAGACTATAGTTCATGGGAGTGGGAGGAAGAACAGAGTTTTACTAGGTTAAGCTTAATAAATTTTTGTTGAATCGAAGTGATATGAATCAATATGTCAACATGACAGGACAACCAAAAAAACTAACATGAGGCTTTATAAAAAGGTAGTTTGATCTTGCCATATGTATGATTTGGGGTGCCATATTTTAAGAATTCTAATGAACTAGAAAATGTCAGGAATGGGGCAAGTAGGAAGATAAACGATTTTGAAATCATAATATATGAAGTTCTATTGAAAGACCTGATGTCTTGGCCTGTATTACAGAAGCTATAGGAAGGACATGATAGCTACCTTTAAATTCCATGTGGAAGACACTTTGGGCTTGTTCTTGGCCCCAGAATGTAGAACTAGAAGTAGGAGGTAGAAGTTGTATAGGGGAAGATTTAAGCTTGATGTCAAGAAAGCTTTTCTAGTAATTAGAAAGAATATTTGTAAACCACTTAGCAAAGTGTCTAGCCCATAGTAGGCACCATATAAATGCATATTCCCTTCTCTATTCAAAAGTGGAATGGACTTACTTCTCAGGAGGAGATGGGTTCAGCATTGGTCATCAGTTGGAGTATGAATGGCTATCTACCACAGATAACATGGATTGATTTCTATTCAAGTATAGGGTTGGACTGAATGATCTCTAAGTTCCCTACATATTCTGAGATTCCTTGATTCTGTGATCCTGTGTCTTTATGTCCTTACCTCTATTATCTGAAGGGCCATATTAGTTGGTCCTTATCCTTCTTTTGAAGGATATGGCAATTTAAGTTAGATCTTGAAGGAAAGAAAGGACGTATTTCAGTGGAGAAATAAGAGGACATTTAAGGAAAGAGTTAGGGGATAATCTTGGCCTTTCTTCCTTGAAGGCCCAACTCAAGGCTAATCTTCTCCATGAAGCTCTCTCTAAATTCTGGCCTCCTCCAGCTGAAAATGACTCTTTCTTTTTTAGATTTCTTATAGCATTTTGTCTGGACTCATTTACACTTATTACACTCTCCCATGTGTTGTATTTATATATATATATATGCTTTTTTCCCCTACAATATTATAAACTTCTTTAGAATAGGGTCTGAAAAATCTCCTTGTATCACTAATGCCTAGCACAGAACCTGGTACACAAGAAATGACTAATAAACACTTGTTTAATTGTTGTTGAATTATGTGGGCACAGTTTTAATATTAAATCAGTGTGAAATGAACATATTTAATAAAATAATAATCCCTCTACTTAAAATTGACTTATTCAGATATGTATTTAGTAATCATGTATTTTGTGCATAGAATAATGGTTATGATCTATATTTTTTAAGAAGTGGAAGATTTTATCCCTACACTCAAGAATCTTGCAATCTACATGTGGATGTAAAATTCACAGAGGTATACAGATACAACTAGAAAACAAGAGTAAATGCATTGTAGAGACAACATCCCCATTATATTCTATTCTGATCAGACCACACCTAGAATATTGTGCAGATTTCTAGACACTCCTTTTTTAGAAGGGATATTCACAAACTAGAGCAGATCAAAGGAATTTCTCCAAATCCATATCTGCATAGCCTTTAACTGAGTGTATATGTGTGTACATGTAAGTGCATGTGTGTGTGCATGTACCTGCATGCACAGGTGCATGTATGTTGGTGGGCGGGGGGGACAGCGGGGCTGAGTGTGGCAAACATACCACTACAAAATGACACTACCTTGGGTCAATATCAAAACACCACTCTATTCAAGTTGGTTATTTTTCTGACCCTAGAGTACATAAACATCTTTGGGTTTTGACCTCAGACCATGTTTTCCTACCTCACCCTCACATTGGGTATCTTTCGGAAGGCCAAATTCCTGACTTTGAACTTTCTATTTTGTTACAATTGCCCTGTGGGTTCTCCAGCTTCTGATGTACCCAGGCAATTCTGTACCTATATCATCTGGGTTTGTTGACTCTCCTTATATCCCAGATTAAACTTGAATAACTGCTCACTAATCCCCTACTGTGCTTGCCCTCTCCCCATTGCTGTTGAACACTATAAAGATGGTAAAGGGACTTGAAATAATGTCACATAGTGATTGAAGGAATTAGTCATTTTTAGGCTAGAGGAAAAAAGACCTTAGGGGAAACATAATTACCAACTTTAACAAAATGACTTGTCAAGAAGAGGATGGATTCCAGAGGCCAGATTTACAGAGAAAGAGTTTTTGGTTCACTATAAGGAAGAACTTCCTAACAATTACAATTGCCCCAAAACAGAATGGGTAGGGTAGTAAGTTTCTCATCAACGGAGGTATTCAGGTGAAGGGTGACCACTTGTTGCATGTGTGGTAAAAGGGATCATAAAATTATAGATTTAGAGCTAGAAGGCTGTTGAGTTCAACCTTTACATTTTACAGAGGGGAAGCTAAAGCCCAGAACAATTAAGAGATAGCTAGCAAGTTTCTAAGCCAGGATTTGAAACCAGGTCTTCTGACTAGAAGTTCAATACATTTTCCAGAACACCATGTTACCTCATTCTGGTTCAGGTATGGGCTGAACCAGATGGCCTCTAATGTTTCCTACCACCCTGAGATGCTGTGATTAATTCTTTAATGTAAATATAAAGTATTTACATATGGAGAAGATAGATGGAAGCCAGATTATAGGAGCAATGAATGGGGAAGGAATGCAGGCTAAGGTCTACCTTTTGATGATGTTTAAGCCAGGGAATTAGACAGAATATGAAGCCATGGTTCAAAGGGTCAGCAGGGTCAGATGTAGCATTTGCCTGTTTGATTAATAACAGAGGAGTCCTCAGAGTATTTAAGAAAAAAGAAAGTGCTCTTGATGGAAATAGAAAGACTGAAAACACTGGAGAAAGAGGGGCTAAGTGCCAGAGCAAGGCCCCTCATGACATGGGAAGGGATGGGGTCCAGACCACAGGTAGATGCGTTAGTTTGAAAGAGAAATGGGAGGTTTCATCCGTTGAGAAATCAGGGAAGGATCTACATACAGGAAGATGTGGGATGATCATGAACCATTCCCTCCTATAATATTTCTTTCAATGTTTCCCCTTAACTCGTCAATGGAAAATAATTATTTTAATTTTTCATTATGTTTTTTGGAATGAGTAAATGGGAATTTCCATAAAGGCTCAATCTTAGAGGCATTTGGATGGTCCTTGGAATACAGAAGAGGTGTTTTTATCTGATTATCCTCTGTGGGAGTTTCCCCAGTCCTGACACTGCCACAAGAAGTCTGATTTGTTAGTCTCCTAAAATAATTGAAACAAGTCTGAGGGTTAAAAGAAAAACACTGACAGTAAGAAACATAAAAATAAAGGCCGTAAGGTTTAAATTAAAACTATGATCCATGGTCCCTAACAATATCTACATGCTTGCCAAACCTCATAGAAAGCCTTTTGCAAAAACTCAATTTATTAGGCTTTAAAAAAATTAAAAGCAAAGATGTAGGGATTTTTAGCTCTGAGTTTACGAATAAATTCACATATCACTTTTTTAATGCACTGTGTGTTAACCCTGGGTATATATAAGCTAGGGCCAGAACTGTGTAGGGCTTTAACCAATATTTTTAGCGGCAATTTTCCTTTAGCATTGTTATATAGCCATGAAGCATGGAGTGCTACCATTTGGAAAAATCATATTTGATGACCATATACATGGCAATGGAGAGATTGCTTGTACAGTGAGAGACTATTAGGCCTCTAGTTATAAACCAGGAATTGTGGGAAAGAAGATATAAAGAGATATTATTAGAGAAATGCATGACCAAAGAGAAAAGAAAAGAAAAAGATGGGCCAAGTCATAACTAAGAATAAGTGATAATTTATAGACAGCCTGCATTCTCCACTTGTCTCCATTCTGTATCAGGACAAATTGAAAAAGAAATGCTGGGTGGACTCCTAGGAAGAATTTATGGATGGATGTGGTTAAGAGTCTCAGGCAGGGGCGTGCTATAGCCAGCTTAATCTGGCTCATGAGAGTCAATTGTTCAATTTTCAATGTGAGTATTTATACCACAGAAATAAAAAAGAAATTCTACAAATCAGGGCTTGATATATTGTTTTGCCGATTGCCTAAATTTGAGGAAATGTTGTAGAAAATCCTAATAATTTAGATCTAACTTAAAAGTATGTCATGAGAACATCCCTCCCCCCACCCCAGGCCAGTTGTTAAACATTTACTGGCACAGCATTGGTCTCAGGTTTTGATTGTTATCATTTAAGCCTTGTATTCATGATGGTCTAGGCCAGGCCAATTGATTTGCTGCTTTGCAGTTTCTTTGACTAGATGATGGTGTGCCTTGGTCATCCCTGCTCAATATAGGAAATTGCCAGGGGAATATTCCAATATGAGCCAACCAGTGGCTGTGTCACTAGATCAGCAACTTGAATAGAAAGACTTTAGGCAGAATTTTCCAACTCTCATGCCCACACCTTTCAACCCATATGCAATTTCTGTAGCCATCTTCATAAGCAATACTGAAGCAGCACTTAGAAGATGCAGGCACCCATGAGTGGAGCCCACAGAATGCTTCCATGTCAAAATCTCTTTCCATCCCCACATCCCTTAATGATGCAGCTTTGGCTCAAATGAAGAGTGAGGTACAGCTCCTAACTCAGAAGGCTGTCATGGAATTATAGTATGGGAATCCATTTCCCCATCCTTTGGCATAGTTTGTGTCCCTGGATGGAAGATCCAATGTTCATGTTAGACAGTCATGCATTGATCTCCAAAGTGCTAAAAGGAATGTTACTAGTTTAGATTCTAGCATTGATATGAACAAACCAAAATCTGCCCCAAAAAGGAAAAGGAGACCACTAAACCCTTCAACAAGGCAACTCACCTGTGCATCAGCAGAAAGAACAGTGTCCTGGCCTACGCACGACTAATGTATCTAGACGACATGGACCAAAAGAGCAGTGAGTATGGAACCACAGTGTGTACTCCAGAGGACAGTGCCCTGATATACCTGTTGGATTGGGCTGGTCAGAGGTCCAATTGCCCAGTCCACAAGAGGAATGATACAGCAAACCCAAGCCATTAGCCAGTCCCAAACAGGGAAGCTCTGCCCATGAGGAAGACAAAGATGATAATAATGATGAAGATGACCTAGGAGAAGACAAAAAATACCCATGGCAAAAGTGAGAAGAAATACCAATGATGGCTTTTAACATAAAGTGAGCTGTTGCAGATCCACCTTTCTATGGAGTATAAATTGCCAGATAGGGGCAGCTAGGTGGCACAGTGAGTAGAGCACCAGCCCTGGAGTCAGGAGGACCTGAGTTCAGATTCAGCCTCAGACACCTGAAACACTTACTAGCTGTGTGACCTTGGGCAAGTCACGTAACCCCAATTGCACTGCCTTCCCCGTCTAATAATAAATAAATAAATAAATTGCCAGATATTCTTTCTATGAAAGTGCTTACTTGTTCATGGAAAAGAACAAAACACACACACACACACACACACACACACAATGGCAAATGTGGACAGTGGACTTGGATTGCATTATGGTTTGCTATGTAAATGTAGAAAGGAATTAAAGTTATTATCAGGGGAAAAAAACCTTATTTTAATGGATGTCTCCAGTGACATGCCTGAAAGGAGGTTTTGAACGTTATCCCAAATACTTGATACTGAGTGTTCATTAACCAGGGCATTGGAAAGGAAGCACACATATTAGTAGGTATAATGATATCATTTCCTTCTCAGAAAATAGGACTAGATGGGAATATTTTGCCTTTCTTGAATAGATCTTATCATGTTAATACTACTATGAAGCATTTATTAAAATTTTGGGGAAAAAAACCTATGACATTAATGCACGTAGCATTATCTAATCTCTCCCTCATTCCTGGTTAATGCTTTTGCCACACTCTGAAATTATTTTGTATTTACTTTGAATATATTTTGTATTTCTTTAATTGTATGTTTGTTATTTCTTTCCAGTAGAATATAAAGCTCTTCTAAAAAAAAAAGAATATAAAGCACTTGAGGGCACTTTTTTTGATCTTCTATCCCCAATGTCTAGCACAGAGCCTGGCACATAGTATGGGGCTTGATAAAAGCTTTGGAAACCAAATTGAATGATGGTTCTTATGTTTGTAAAGTTTCATTTAAGTGCAAAACCGTGGTTACTTCTCAAATCAGGCTATGCATGGGAAATGGTTAGCTTGATTTAAGCCACATATAATTCCCAGCTTTAGTGCAGGCTGTCTCTGGCTACGTTGTGATTCATTGCCTCCAAAGTTTTCATATTTTAACCCCCCATGGAGAGATTAACAAACCTGCTGATGATAAGTAAATGTCCTCTTTTTTTATCTCCTCACTTGGGCCAGCTGCACATCTGTCAAATGATCGCCAAATAACTGTGGCCAAATACTTCTAAGAAAGTGAGTCTCAGTACCTATTGTGCTTTGTTCCTATAATATCTTTTTAAAGGCTGCTTATTTTTAAAAATCCATTTTAGCTATTAGTCAGGTGTCTGTTCTTTGCCTTCTCACAGCTTACTTACCTCTTCATGTTTAGCAATATTTGTGGGAACGGCATGATTATGGGGAAAACCTTTTGCTTTCCAATGATTTGTGATGACAAGACAACAGGTGTTGTGTGGGAAGACAGTCCCGCTTGTGCTGTCTTCCTGTTACTCCTTCAGAGTCTGCTCATGACTTGTATTCAAGGCTCTTGGCTCAGTCCCTCTCTTTGAAAGCTTCTACCATTTGACTATAGACACTAAAAATCACAGCCTCCGTAGCATTCATTGTTGTTCAATTATTTTCAGTCATGCCTGACTCTTCGTGACCCCATTTTGGGATTTCTTGGCAAAGATACTGGAATGGTTTTGTCATTTCCTTCTCCAGTTCATTTTACAGGTGAGGAAACTGAGGCAAACAGGGTTAAATGACTTTCCTATCATCACATAGCTAGCAAGTGTCTGAAGCCAGATTTGAACTCACAAAGATGAATCTTCCTCACTCCACACCTGGCAGTCTGTCCACTGTGCCACCTAGCTTCCTCTTCATATCATAGCAAAACCAAACCAAACTAAAAAAGAATGATCTTTAAAATAGCAAGTATTGTTCTATCAAGAACGCATCAAAAGACAAGTTCCACAAAATTCAGCTAACCAAATTGTTGTCTCAATGTACCATATTGACATATACCAGATCCTCAATCCTAGGTAGCTAGGACTAGTAACCTTCTGCTTTTACCCCCAAGTAAGGCCTAATTACACAGAACTAGGAGCAAAAAAGGACATAGGTCCAGTGTGTAATACTTGCCACAGTGAACACAGATGAGATGTGTCAAGATAACTTGGTCATTGCACTATTCCATGTACAAAATACTGAGAGAGATCACACATCATGCTGGGTCCCCTTGTGGCTCACTAGAAAAGTCTGTCATCAACCATATCCTTTGTCCTAGATAGGTATATTCTTATACCAAGGCCCTGGATAATCTTTACTGTGGGAAATTAAACTCCCCTAGGTGTTAACAGGCCATGGTGGGATCAGGTAGGCCACCAGGGAAGCTTCCTCTTGTAGCCAATGCCTCCTCATCTGTCACATCTTCACCATGGTTTGGGGGCTGCTTTTTTGTTGAAATCCTACCACTATGGTCTCATTCACTTAGAGTCCATGTGGGAGCCACATCATCAGGCACTACGAACCTTACAGCAATAAGGATGGTGGTTAGTTAAGAATATTTTACATTTGTACCCATCCACCCACACGTTTTCTTTGCAGATGTTACCCATCTTAATACCTGGGAGATCTGAAGGCTAACAGAATATAACCAGAATTATTATTCCTTTCATGTCGCAGATGAAGAAACTGAGGAATGAGCAGATAAATGTTTTATGAAGTCATCTGTGGAACTACACTGCTTTGAGTGAGTGGGACCTAAAGAATTCTATAAAGCAGGTTTCCTCTCTGAATAACAGCTGGCTTTACATAGTTAGCATTGATTCAAGGTCCACTACAAACATTATCTAGATCTATCCTTGCAATAGTCCTAAGAGGTAGGTGCTACTATACTCATTTTTCAGATAGGGAAACTGAGGCATTATTGGAGGTTAAGGGGCCTTCCTAGAGTCACAGAGTTAATGAGTGAGACAGCATTTGAAATCAGATTTTCCTGACTCTGAGTCCAACACCATCCACTTCTCTGCCTTGGAGGGACAATACAGTTGACTCAAATTAAACCAGAGCATTTTAGAGCTAATGGATTATAGAGACCACCTCATATAAGATAGAAATAAACTATGAATTCCTTGCTGCCAAGCATACCAAGCCAAATATTCTACTTAATTACTTGAATTTTGCTTCTGCAAAATTTGCAGCTGTAGTGGTAATAGATATGGGAGAGGTTAATTACTGAGGTGCTGATACAGGGTCGTGGTGTGTCCTTCATTCTCAAAGAGGATAACCTCAAATGGGGTCGTGAAAAGTTGGACACAACTGAAAGACAATTGAACAACAATGAATGATATGATGACTGTGATTTTTAGTGCCCACAGTCAAATGGCAGAAGCTTTCAAAGATAGGGCCTGAGCCAAAAGCCTTGAATACAAGTCATGAGCAGACTCTGAAGGGGTAACAGGCACATAGCACAAGATACCAGGAAGGTGATGCCATGACTTTCAAGAGAATTGGATTTGAGTGAGGGAGGGCTGTGCTACGGCAAGATATAGATCAGGACAACTGGAGATGGCCCCCTGGTACAGGGGCATTTCGTCTAAGTAGCTAAAATATATGGCAGAAGAAGAACGGAAGGGGCATGTAGTTCCAATATCTCACAAATTCACTGTCCCTACAAAAGGATACCACTAAAAGACAGATTAAGTATGATTGCTCTGTAATTATAAGAAAGCCTTCTTCTGGTTAAGCACATTCACATAAAACAAACTCTTCATGAAATTTCTTCCCACGCCCAAAACAGACTCTTGTTTTTGCATTGCATGTTATTTTCAGAAAGCACCTTTTTATAACATCCTCTTCAGCTAACGAGTACAACAAGCCTAGAAGCATGCTGATGTCAGGAGGCGATCTCATGGTGCCTTGCAGCAGGAAGGGACTCGGGCATCATAATCTTGAAGGTACAAGCAGTTTTCAGAAGAAGAAATCAAAACCATCAATAGTCACAGGAAAAAAAAGTTCTAAATTGCAAATAAAAACAACTCTGAGGTACCACCTCACGCCTATCAGATTGGCTAACATAAGAAAAAAAGAAAATGACAAATGCTGCAGAGTGTGGAAAAATAGACAACAACAACAATGCATTATTGGTGGAGTTGTGGAATGGTCCAACCACTCTAGAGAACAATTTGGAACTATGTCCAAAGGTCCATAAAACTGTGCATGCCCTTTGACTGATCAATACCACTACTAGGTCAATATCCCAAAGAGATCAAAGACAAAGGAAAAGGACTCATGTGTACAAAAATATTTACAGCAGCTCTTTTTGTGGGGGCAAAGAAATGGAAATTTAGGGAATGCCCATCAATGGAGGAACAGCTGAACATTTTGTGGTATATGATTGTGATGGAATACTACTGTGCTGTAAGAAATGACAAAAGGGATGGTTTTAGAAGAACCTAGGAAATTTGATAGGAACTGATATGAAGTGAAGTGAGCAAAACCAGGAGAATATTGTACACAGTAGCACCATATTGTAATGATAATCAACTGTGAAAGTCTTAGCTACTCTGATTGATACAATAATCTACGACAATTCCAAATGACTCACGAGGAAATGTGCTATCCACCTCCAGAGAGAACCGATGACTCTGAGTGAAGAATGAAGCATGTTTTTTCACTTTACTTTTTTTCCTTTTTAGGAGGCAATATGGCTAATATAGAAATATGTTTTGCATGACTTCACATGTATAGTGGATATCATAAAGCTCACCTTTTCAGTGGGTGGAAGAAGGGAGAGAATCTGGAACTGAAAACAACTAAATTAATATACATAAATAAATGGTAAATTGTAATTAGTCAAGTTGGCATGTTTTGATTGAATGTCATATTTTTCAATTTTGTCTTTGCATCCTTACCACTTAACATAGTATCTGGCATAGAGAAAGCAGTTAATATATGGTTGTTGACTAATTTTCTAATTTTTAATATTTCTTCAAGCTTTTTTATTAATTTCAACCTTTGCTCTAACAAGTCAATCATTGGTCATTCAATAAGGATCTCACCTTTAGATCTTATAGCTAAGTTAATGTTTACAGGTAGCCTAAAAACTTTGACTATTAATACCATCTTTATACCATTAATACCATCTTTATCACTCGATAAAGGTACAAATTTTGGACCTTGGAAGCAGAGGTCCCATTTTTTTCTTTTGAAAAAAATTATTTGTTTATTATAAGTATAGAGTTCCAAATTCTTTCCTTCCCTCCCACACTTCCCTTGCCCACTGAGAAGGCAAGCCAAATACCAATTAATAATACATGTGAAATCATGCAAAATATATTTCCTTATTAGCCAGATCACAAAAAATAGCTAATAGGAAAAGAAAAAGAAAAAGAAAGTGAGAAAATTTTACTTCGGGTCTCATCTTTTTAACACCATCTTCTGATTTTGTTTAGTTATGACTCACTAAATGCTATTGTCCCTGAAAAAGTGAAATTGAGAATCATCAAAATGACAGTGGAGAGGCACATGAGCAGGCTGCAACATAATGTATGCTAGAGACGCAGTACAAGTGTGACCAAAGATATATATGAGGGGAAAAGATGATGGGCTAGTCATAGAGATAATTAAGTCAATGGATAATGAATCAATGGGAATATCACTTACTGTGGTCTGGAGCAGTATCCAGGCCATTTACCCCATTAGTATCCTTGCAATGTCAAGAGAGCATAAGGAATGCCTTTAGTAAATTTGGTGAGATCCTCCCTCCTTCCCCACCCCCACTAATATCAAAATTTATGGCTACGCATGAACAAAAATTATTAAGGATGGCATGGCTCCAGGCAGACTTGGGTGGGCTGTGATTGTAATTTTGAAGAGAATACCCATATCAATGAAATCACAGACCCACAAGGGTATATTTGGCTATAACATGAGTGAGAGAAATTCTAGATTTTAAGAAATAAATGTGTTTTTTCTTCTCCCACACAAGACCCAGTTAGTAAGACTGTCTGTTCTGGATGGACACTGATAAATTTCTGTATAGTCAAATAAAGAGATGACAATCATGAAAAAACATCATCCATTTAACAATATCTGGATGGTATAAAATAGAGCACTGAACTTCAAGTCATGAGACAAGTTTTAGTCCCAGCTATTACCATCAATTGGTCAGTTGATACTGGACAAATTACTTCCTTTCTCATGAACTCAGTTTCCCCTCTCATGGACTGCAAAATAATAATAAATACTGACATTTATAAAATATGTTATACTCATGTCATTCAAGTTTCACAACAACTTTAGGTGCTACTTAGGTAGTATAAGTATTATAATTCCTAATGTACAGAGGAGGAAACAGGTCCATAGAGGATAGTGACTAGATTATGGTCACACAGTCACCTAAATCTAGGTCTAGGATTCTTGGATTTTAATGGTGGTTTTCAATGTCTTTTGTTCCATGAACCCTTTTCAACAGCAACTAAAACTACAACAACAACGACAACAAATGTTGTGAACCTCCAGGGAAATTGAATTTACTACTTATAATATTCTTTACTATTATATACTGCTTAAGGAACTATGGAAGAATTTTTAGTGTGAATCCCTTAGAATACTGTAGCAAACCCCCAAGGGGTTAAAGAACCTCCAAATGGGAACTCCTGGGCTAGAATAATCTCAAAGGACTCTTCCTACTCTACCATTCTATGACTTTAAGGGAAGAGAAAATTTTGATGACTTTTAAATATTTTTTTTGAATGGGAATGAGGGTAGGGGGAAAGGCAAAAATCTTGATTTATTATCATGCAGTAAGACAGAATTAACCCCTTTGGTTTTGACAATAGTACACCTTGGGTTTTTCTTATGAGCAAGTACTCCTTCCAAAGGACATTACTAATCCAGGAGGCAGGGCTATTTTTAAGACCATTATGATATGCTTAACTTTTGATAATTTGAACATCTAGAATGTGGGTGGACACTTTATAACCTTCAGACATTTCTAAATGTACACGACATCCTGAGGAAGCAAGTCTGAAAAGGGATTTTCTCATGCCGTATTCTTTCCAATTCTTAACATCATTGTGTATTTTTGACTATTCATGCAGTAGAAATGCAGCCAATAGTGGTCAACAAAAACAGTTTCACTTGTTAAGGGAGGGTGCCATTTGCTATGGTCTGGAGCAGTATACCCTATTGCCAAGATAGCTCCCACGCACACTCTCCCACCCTTGGATTTTATAGAAGTCACCAGTTCCATTTAAGATAAGAAATATTTTCTGCATACACAGAATAGCAATGTTAGTTCTGGATAGAGTGCTGAGTTGCCAAGTGTAAAATTGGGTTTCTTTGTATATAAATGTTTGGTTAATTTGGGATGTGACTGAATAAAAAGGTCTTAGAAGCAGGAAAGTGTCGCAATGGATAGAGTACTGCCTGGACTCAGGAATACTTGAGTTCTAATCCAGGTTCAAACATTTGCAGTGTTTGTTTGGGCAAGTCACAGCCTCAGCTTTCTGATTGATAAAATGGAGATAATAATAGTACCTACCTCCCAGTGTTATTGTGAGATAATTCTGTAAAGTGCCTGGTACATAATAGGTACTATATAAATGCTAGTCATTACTATTACTATTACTCTGTATCTCAGTTTTCTCATTTATAACCAATATCCCAGGCCTTGGTCTCTCAGCCATATTGATAGGATTTTTGAGATTGTTGGTTTATCTAATTCACTTGGGGGCAAGCCAGGCAATCCAGTGTCTTTTTCCTAGTCTGCCTTATATTGATTGATTGTACTAGTCACATGACATCTCTTCATTTCTCATGACTCTACATTCTTTTAGACTTTCTACAAATCCTCCTTCATGTCATCACTTCTCCTTTCTCGTATTTCAGACTGGTTTTGTGTTTTGTCTTCTCTCATTAAATTATAAGCTTCTTTTTTTTTTTTTTTTTTTTTTTTTTTTTTTTTTTTTTTTTTTTTTTTTTTTTTTTTTTT
>CM053622.1:145755775-145780699 GCA_028646595.1 Phalanger gymnotis | reverse complement strand
GCCCCTTTGTGGGTTCTGTAGTTCTAGAATTGGTTCAGAGCCATTTTTTCATAGGTTTTCGGAGGGACTTGGAGGGGAGCTCACGCCGGTTACTGCTTTCCAGTCGCCATCTTGGCTCCGCCCCCCTAAACTCAAATTATAAGCTTCTTGAGGGCAAAGACAGTCTTTCATTTTAGTATTTGTATCCTGAGTACTTACTAGGCATTTAATTAATGTTTATTGGCTGACTGCCCAACATCTAACTAGATCACTAAAATAGTTAGTTGTCTATTTATCTTCTCATGGTTGATATCAGTTTATCTTTGGCTAATCATAAGAAAGATGTAATCCAATAATGAAATATGTGAGTGATTTTCCAAGTTAGCAGGTCCTATGTGAGAGGTCTAAAATGTCACTGGTGGGTTCCCATAATAAGCTGGCCCTGAATGACTTTTGCAATCATGAAGGTTTATCGAGATATTCTGAAGACACAGGTACTAGAAAATAACCAGAAAACTTCAGTAATACTATTTCTGGGGAAGATTCATCTGAAACAATGAATTTTTAAAATATGATTTTTGAAATAATTCAGTTATCATTTTCAAACATATAAGGCAATTCAAAGTAGGTGAAGGGAGCCAATCAGGGGAGTCTGATCAACTTGATATGGTTATAGGGAGGTGAATCTTTTGGACTTCACATGTATCTATTTGAACTTGCCTTTGGACACATTCGCTAACATATTGAAAAGACTGAAAAGGGTTGATTGAGGACATTTCCTATGTCTGGATATTTTTAGACCAATCCAAGCCTTATGGAGAATAAGTAACAAAGATGCCTCTTTCTTACCCAGCAAAAGCACTACAAGGCCTATATCCCCAAAAGACCAAGTTGAAAAAAAAAGGACCCGCATGTACAAAAAAACTTGTATCATCCCTGTTTGTGGTGGCAAAGAACTGGAAGCTAAAAGGATTCTAGTTCTTAGGGGAGTGGCTGAACATAGTATGACATATGAATATAATAAAAGACTACTGAATTAATGAAAGAGATAATTTCAGAGAAACCTGGAAAAACCTGTATGAACAGATACAGAATGAAGTGACTCAAACCAGAAGGACAATTTATATGGTAGCAACAAGATTATAAAGATAAACAGTTTTGTAAGACTTAAGAACTCTGATCTATGCAATGACTAATCATGATTCCAAAGGATCGTAGATGAAGAATGTCACCCGCATCCTTAACAGAGAGGTGGTAGACTCAAGAAGAGAATGGGGGACACATTTCTGAGTACAACCAATGTAGGAATTTGTTTTGCATGACTGTGAATATTTGTTATAATTTCTTTTTTTCCCAGTGAGGGGAGGTGGGAGAAAAAATAAATGCTCATTAATTGGAAAAAAATTTAAAGATACATTTTTCTAATTTGGACTTTTTTATTGAAAGGGCAGAAGTCTACTACTAGACGCATGTCCTGATTTGGGCATTAACCAAAATAAAAAAGTATTATACTTACCAAAATATTTATGGCACCACTTTTCATAGAACCAAGTAATTGGAAATAAAATAAAAGGGAATAGTGAAACAAATAATGGTACATGAATGTAATGGAATTTTGTTGTGCTATAAGAAATTATGAACATGACACAGAGAAGCATTAAAAGACTTACATGAATCGATGCAAAGTGAAGTAAGCATAGCCAGGAAAACAATATAATGCCTATGATGATGAAAATAGAAAGAATGACAACCATAAAGCAATTGAAACTGAATACTGAAAAAGCATAAATACCAAATTTGGCCTCAAAGAAATGATATGTTAGGGCACAGAAGTATGGCATATTGCATATGACATTAGATTTTTTTCAATATTTAAATCAAAGCTGTTATTTATAAACTTTTTGTTATAAGGAATGGCTCTCTAGGAAGGAAGAAGCATATAAGGGAAACCTGGGCTATATAAAAACAAAAGACAACAATAAAAATCTATTTAAAAACTCAAAAGAAAATAAAAAGTTCAGAAGGAGGCACAAACAGGGCAATTTGCTTACTACCTTGTTAAAATTAGCATGCATCTTATAAGAACTATACCTAACAAAAGTTCCCTACTCATGTACAATGATTTTTCCTGTTCTAATTTTGTATATTGAAATATGATTGTTAAGTTCATAATAATAATAAAAATTTAAAAGAGGCAGGAAAAGTACATTTATGTATGGACTCATCTCATGATTGTTCTTGCTTTAGATTTCTTGTTTAGAAAATGTTTCATAGTATCATCTTAGCTGATTTAGGTGTGTTTTTTTACACCCATGAGAAAAAACATTTTATTTTATTTTTATTTATGGAATAAAACAAGCATTTCCATAACATAGTACAATAAAAAGATGATTACACATGAAACTACAAGTCTGTTGTTCACCACTTAATATTCCTTTGAAATATACAATAAAATTGTTATGTAAATTTCTTTTTTTCCTCCATTTTTTCTTCCACCCCCCACCCACCCTAGAGATGGCTACTATTAGACACAAGTGTGTATAATATATATTTAAAATTATTATATACATATTTCTATTTATCAGTTCTTCCTCTGAATGCAGATAGTGTCTTTCTTCACATATCCTTTAGCTAATTTGAGTATTTATAATAGTCAAAGTGACTTATTCACTCAAAGTCACTCTTAAAACAATATTGCTGTTATTGTACACAGTATTGTCTTGGTTCTGCTCATTTCGCTTTTCATTATTTTGTGCAAGTCTTTCCATGTTTTTATAAGATCATTGAGCTCATCAAATGGGGAAGACAGAAGTAGGGGCTCAGGAACTATAGTTGTGAGTAGTAGATACATAGTTTCTCCCACCAAGATTATCTCCAGGGCCCAGAGCGTAGGTTGTATCAGTGTGGCTGCCACTTCTGGAAACACCCTGATCAACCAGTGTGCTACCCCAGGGAGAGAAGCTGGGGGTGGGAGACACAGCCTTGTTACAAATGATTTGGTCTCAGTTCAGAGAGGTATCCTTAACCTTCTTAGTAAAAATGTTAATGCACATGAATAGTTCTTCCTCTAGCTCCAAGAACATGTTTGATCAGAGTCTGGTACTACCCAAGACTTCCCGTTATTTTTCTGGAAGACTGGGTCCTGGGAATTCTCTAAGAAATTAACATTATTCAGGAAATTACTGTTTTACCTAGGAATCTGACTCGTATGGCTCTATCTTCTTCTGGGACCAGAATAGCTGAAAAACTCTGCCATTGGCTTTCGATGCCCTTTTGCTTCTGCCTCTGCTTCTCCAAGACTGCTATCAATATCTCTCAGGAGAAAATCTGTGTATATGCAATTCAATTTAATTCAACAAATATTTATTTAGAATGTGCTATGTGCCAGGCAGTATGCTAAGTGCTAGGCATACAAGTATAAAAACTCAAATCCTTAAGGAGCTTATATTATACTGAGGAGTGACATCTACACAGATAAATATGTATGAAGGAAATATGAAGAAATTTCAATGGTGGAAAATGAGTGGGTACTAACAATTGAAAGAATTAGGAAAGGTCTCCTGTAGGGAGTGGTACTTGAGCTGAGTCTTTAAGGGAGCTAGGGACTCCAAAAAGCAAAGGCAAGTAGCAAGAGCCTTCTAGGAATGGGGACAGCCTGTGCTAAGACATGGAGGTAGAAGGTAGGCCGTTCCAAATGGCAAGGTCTTCCAAATTCCCCTCTCCAAGCACACAGGTCCACTTTTAGGTCTGCTATGCCACCTCTCCATCAGATACCCTATCCCTTTAATTGGCCCAGTACAAAGGTCTACAAAAGTGGCAGTGGACCAGAAATTTTTTAGCCAATCACATAATCCTCAGAGGTCGAGACATATTCATTTATCCTCAATCAAGTGTGTCTGTACCCTCCATAAGGACTTGGAATCAAATTCCCAAAGACTTACCTCCCTGTAACAACTCAAGTTGACCCCTTATGTAGCTTAACCATGTTAATAAAGCAAAGTCACCGGGGACTGGAATATTCATTCAGGAGAAAGTACCTAATCTGACACAAGGGGAAATTCCCTTAAACCGCTAGGACTTAGGCAAGCTGCAAATCAGGGTCATGTTGCCCCATTGAAGTCAGTGCTGAAGAGTTCCAAAGAGTTCATTCCTCACATAAGCATGTAGTGCTGCATTCATCTTCTCTGTACCAATAAACAGAGTCTTGTGAAAAATATTCCTGGATTAGCTGGAAACTCAGGTTTCATGTTCTAGCCACCGAGGAAAATCAAAAGATAATTAAGACATGGTTCTTCCTCTCAAAGAACTTATCATCTATTTAGTATGGGAGAACACATGTACAAAAATAACCATAAAACAAAATAGAAGCGATATATGCATTAGAGAAATATCAAAAGTTGTGTGAGTTCTGAAGAGAATGAGATCAGGTTGTGAAAAGGAGGAGCATTCCCAGGCAAAATGAAAAGTGAGAATGAAACATGGAGACGAAAAAGAAAGGAGATTATGATAGCGATCATTAAAATAGCATTTTAAGGTTGCAAAGCACTTTAAATAATTTATCTCATTTGATTCTTACAACAACCCTGAGTGGTAGTTGCTATCATTACCCCAATTTTATGAATGAGAAAACTGAGGCTATAAGAGACACATCTCAGGTCGTATTTAAATTCACGTCTTCCTAATTTTAAATCCAAATCACTATCCACCGTGCTGACCTAGCTTCCTTTATTTGATGTTATGTAGGTGTAGACAGAGAATTAACTTCTCTCCTTGTAGAGGCATGAATTTCAAGAGTCAATTGATCAGTAAACATTTATTAAGCGTCCACTATGTGCAGAGCACTGTGTTAAGTGCTGAAGTCCTCCAGCTCAGCAAGAGAGTCTGTTCCATGTTTGCAGATGAGACAAAGGCATAATCCATGAATTCCTTGGGGCATCGTTTTAGTGAGAGAAATCCTGAGTCTTTAATTTCCCAGAGCAGAAAGTTACCCAAAGGAATCAGATTGGGAACTGGGGAACCTTCTTATTGGAGATTTTCCAGGGGTTGATTGTTCTGACATGTGGACTTGTTTCAATAGACAAAAAAATTGCAATTAGTTTATGAATTATTTGTGAATGGTTGCTCATATTCTACTTCAAGCAATCGAAAAGTATTTCTGGAGTGCCTACTATCTGCCAGGTTATATTTTACATGCTATGTGTCAGGTGCTGAAGATATAAAGACCAAGAAATACATTAAGGAGATTATGCTCTCTCCCTCTCTCCCCCCCACAAAAAAACCCCAAAACCCCAGTTTGCACTATTATTTCCTTTATTAGCAAGCCATTTTTTCACAGAGAAAGCAAAGATCTAAAACATCCAACACCCAAAAATATATGATTATCTCAATAAATGCAGAAAAAGCCTTTGACAACATAGAACCCTTGTTTTATGAGAAAGCAAAAATAAATTTGGTTCCAGCCCCCAAACTATTACAACTTCATGAATGCACATTCTGACCTTTCCTACATATGAAGAGTTTCTATTTAATAAGGCATGCAAAATGACCACACATTCATTAGAAGGACCAAAGCAGGGCAAAATGATAGTCCAACATCGGCATGGCTGTGAAGCAAGGTCTCACCAGTGGATTATTGATTCAGGTGCGGATCAAGGCAAACATTTCAGAGAGCCAGAAGCAAATGCACAGCAAATCACAGAAATGGTCTTACCTTTTGATCCAGGCATTTCATTGCTAGAATTTTATTACCAAAACATTGTATAAAGAAAAAAAAATAGCTTTTTGTACAAAATTATTCATCACTGTTCTTTTTGTTAACAGCAAAAATGTGAAAACAATATACATATCTAATAAGTGGTCAATGACTGAATAAATTATGGTACATTAATTCAATGGCATATTTTGGTGCCATTAAATATTATTGCAATGGTTTCAACATTGGCCACTGGGACTCAAGCAGATTGAGTTCCAGGGATGTATTTACATAGATAAGATCTAGAACTTCCCACTCCAAGTCTTTAAGAGGCCTGTCATTCCTGCCTTTGGCAGAGTGGGAAAAAGAGCTGTGGCTGGGCCTTCACTCCTCTACTCTCCTACTTCTTTGAAGGGTATTAGGTTAGAAATTATGCCTATCTATTACCTATCAGATAATTGTAATATAAGAATATGATGATTTTTGAGGGGTTTAGGGTAAAAGCCATGCTCTCTACTCTGGGTGGAAAATAATCCAAAGTTACAAATGATTTCTTAATTGCCAAATTTCATGGCCTTTTCTCACTCCTCATTCCTTTTAGCCTTTCCGCAGCCTTTGACACTGTGGATCATCACCCTCTTCTCCTTGAAACTGTCTAGGATTTTGTGATACCTTAGTTATCACTAGAAGTTGGGTCTTTCCAACTTCTCATCTGACCTGTCTGACCATTCCTTCTTCATCTTCTCTGCTGGATTTTCATCCGGGTTGCAGCTGTTAACTGTGGGTGTCCCCAAGACTCTTTCCTAGGCCTTCTCTTCCCCCTCTGTTTGGGGATCCCATAAGCTCCCATGAATTCGATTATTATTGATCAGATTCTCAGATCAGATTCTCAGATCTATTTATCCCGCCAACCTCTCTCCTGACTTCCAATCTCACATCTCCAACTACCTATATATCTCTCACCGGATGTTTTAGACATCTTAACTCACCGTCAGGCAGAGTTAGACATCTTAAAATCAATACTTGTAAAACTGAACTCATTATCTTCTTTTTAGAGGCAGCTAGGTGGTAGAATGGATAGAGTACTAGACCTGGAGTCAGGAAAATCTGAATTCACAGCTGGCCTCATACACTTACTATCTGCGTGATCCTGGACAAATCGCTTAGCCTCTGCCTTGGTTTCCTCAACTGTAAAATGGGGATAATAATAGCACTTACCTCCCAGGGTTGTTAGGAGGATCAAATCGGGTATTTGTAAAGTGCTCAGCAGAGTGCCTGGTATATAGTAGAGTCTTAATAAACGCTTATGCCTTCCCTCCCCTCCACAAGCCTTCTCTTCTTCCTAAATTCCCTATTACCATCAAGAATACCACAATCCTCCCAGCCACCCAGGCTCACAACCTAGGGGTCATCTTCATTCCTCACTCTCTCACCTCACATATCCAAGCTGTCTAACCTACCTGCATAACATCTCAAATATATGTCCCTTGCCACAGCTATCATTTTGGTTCAGGCCTTCATCACCTTATACCTGGACTATTGAAATATCCTCCCAGTTGGTCCCCTGCCACAAGTGTCTCCTTGTTCTAGCCCACCCTCTACTTAGTTATCAAACTGACCTTCCTCAAACTCAGTTCATGTCATTCACCCACCTATTCAATAAACTCTAATAGCTCCTTATTCATTCCAGGATCAAATGTAAAATCCTTTGCATTTTTAAAGCTTTTCATCGTCTGTCCTCTTCCTTTCTAGTCTTCTTTTTTAAAAAAAATTAATTAATTTTTAGTTTTAGTTTACAACATTCGGTTCCTCAAGTTTTTGAGTTTCAAATTTTCTCCCCTTCTCTCTCCTCACCCCCTCCCCACCCAAAATGGCATGCAATCCGATGTAGGTTCTACATATACCTTCAGTCTAGCATATTTTTACAATAGTCAAGTTGTAAAGAACTATAACCAATGGAATGAACCACAAGAAAGAAGAAACAAAACAGAAACCAAAAAAAAAACCAAACAAACAAACAAAAAAAAGAGAGCAAATAGTTTGCTTCAGTGTGCATTCAAACTCCGTAATTGTTTCTCCAGATATGAATCACTTTGTTGATCATTCATCTTTTGGAGCTGTCTTAGAACCTTGCCTTGCTGAGGAGAGCCAAGTCTATCAAAGTTAGTCATCACACATACTGTGAGTCTGTAATCATGTATAATGTTCTCCTGGTTCTGTTCCCCTCACTCAGCATCATATCATATAAGTCTTTCCAAGTTATAATGAAGTCCATTTTCTCTTCATTTCTTATAGCACAATAGTATTCCATTACCTTCATATACCACAAGCCATTCCCCAATTGATGGGCATGCCCTTAATTTCCAGTTCTTTGCCACCACAAAACGAGCTGCTATAAATATTTTGTACATACGGGTTCCTTTCCCACTTGTATGATCTCTTTGGGATATAGCCCTAGAAGTGGTATTTGTTGGGTCAAAGGGTATGAACATTTTTATAGCCCTTTGGGCATAGTCCCAAATTGCTCTCCAGAATGGCTGGATCAGTTCACAACTCCAGTAACAATGTTCCAATTTTCCTACATGCTCTCCAGAATTTATCATTTTCCTGTTTTGTTATGCTAGCCAATCTGACAGGAGAGTTGTGGTACCTAAGAACTGTTTTGATTTGCATTTATCTAATCAATAGTGATTTAGAGCATTTTTTCATATGCCTATAGATATCTTTAATTTCTTCCTCTGAAAACTGCCTGTTCATATGCTTTGACTATTTATCAGTTAGGGAATGACTTGTATTCTTATAAGTTCTCTGTATACTTTAGAAATGAGGCCTTGATCAGAGACACTGGTTGTAAAAATTCTTTCCCAATTTTCTGCTTCCCTCCTAATCTTGGTTGCATTGGCTTTGTTTGTACAAAAGCTTTTCAATTTAACGTGATCAAAATTATCCATTTTGCATTTCATAACACTGTCTCTTGTTTGGTCATAAATTCTTCCCTTCTCCATAAATCTGATGGGTAAACTAATTCCTTGCTCTCCCAGATTGCTTATACTATCAGCCTTTATATCTAAATCTTGAATAAATTTTGACTTTATTTTGGTATATGGAGTGCAATATTGGTCTCTGCCCAGTTTCTGCCATACTATTTTTCCAGTTTTCTCAGCAGTTTTTGTCCAATAGTGCGTTTTTATCCCAGAAGCTGGATTCTTTGGTTTTATCAAAGAGTAGATTGCCATAGTTGGTGACTTCTGCATCTTGTGTACCTAAGCTAAGATCTACCACTCTATTTCTTAGCCAGTACCAAGTAGTTTTAATGACTGCTGCTTTATAATACAATTTAAGATCTGGTATGGCTAGGCCACCTTTCCTAGCATTTCTTTTCATTAATTCCTTTGATGTTCTAGACCTTTTGTTCTTCCAGATGAATTTGTTTATTATTGCTCCTTGCTCTATCAAATAATTTTTAGTAGTTTAATTGGTATGGCACTAAACAAGTAAATTAATTTAGATAAAATTGTCATTATTTTATATTAGCTCGGCTCAACCATGAGTAACTGGTATTTTTGCAGTTATTTGGATCTGACTTTATCTGTGTGAAAAGTGTTTTGCAATTATGTTCATATAGTTCCTGGGTTTGTTTTGGCAGGTAGACTCCCAAATATTTTATAATGTCTATAGTAATTTTAAATGGAATTTCTCTTTCTGTCTCTTGCTGTGGGGCTCTTTCTAGTCTTCTTTGATCATACTCTTTGATTCAGAGACACTGGCCTCCTAGCTGCTCCTCACACACAGTACTCTGCCTCTTGACTGTATATTTTCATTGGCGGTCTCTCATGCTTGGAATTCTCTCCCTCTTCACCTCTGCCTAATAGCTTTGCTGACTTCCTTCAAGTCTCAACTAAAATCATTATCTTCTGTTTTTGTTAATGGTTTTTAAAGTTTACTCTAATTTGTTTAAGAAGGCATGCAAAGTTGATCTTGAATATAGCAAGGAAATACTCACAGTAGACACTAAGGAATAAAATTCACCTTAGGAAGGTAAGAGGTTTATGTGTGAATGGTTGTGAGGTTTAAATTTAAATAGGTCAAGGTTTTTACCTTAAGAGTACGGCTATTCAAGCTGTAGAAATCATTTCCATCTGAGGTTGACTCAGTGTCCTTCAATTAAAACAGTTGATAAATTTAGTTAATGAATTGGTGTAAAAACAAAAAATCAGCCCATTACAGTGTTTACCCTATGTTGGTGGTCACCACCCAGGCCATGAACTACTTAGGCACAGAGAGAGAACTGTCTCCTCTGCCCCTAGAGGATTGGTTATTTAAGTTCCAAGAATCCCCTTCCACTCGGTAAAGAGAGACTGGCGTGGTTCTCTCTGACCAGTAGGAAGGACAAGCACAGAATTTAGAGACCAGAGTCATTAATCCTGGATACTTAGACCATCAAATGCTACTTAATGAATTTTGTTAGAATCACATCCTTTCTTCCCTGATTTAATCCTGTCTCTTTTATCTGTTTATTTCTCTGATTCTACCTTTATAGATTGTAAACTCAAGGAGAGCGGGAACAGCAGATTATTCTCTCTTATATCCCTCACAGAGGAGATACTCAAGAAATACTTGTTGAATTAAGACCATAAACACAGAAATACACAAACACACACACGTATGCAGTGGGTTTCTTCCCATGTGTAAGGAAAACAAGAAAAGCCAGCATTCTTTCAAAGAATGATTTTTTTATCCTTTTTTTTTTTTGGAGGGGGAAGGCAGGGCAATTGGGGTTAAGTGACTTGCCCAAGGTCACACAACTAGTATGTGTGTCAAGTGTCTGAGGCCGGATTTGGTGCTCTACTCACTGTGCCACCTAACTGCTCCCCAAAGAATGATTTTGCCTGATGAATGTGTAGATAAAGTGGAGGACGTTTCACGTGATTAAGACCAAACTATAATGTTTCTTTGATTCTTTGGAATCATGTCTTTGTATTTCAAATCACGTGTAGGAAAAAACGGACAACAACAAATTTGTTTTCTATATAAGACGGATTTGGGTTATGTTGCCAATGACTAGAAATAGCCTGCCTTGGTCTTTCATACCTTTTCTCAGTTTCTCCATGTGGGACACACTGTGATAGTGAGGCCCATCGTACTAGGGCACACATGCACACATGTGAGAGCATGCACATATGCACACACCCACACACTGCCACTTAGTCTGTGACCCAAAGAAAGAGTCCAATGATGTCACCCAATAAAGCTGGACTTCTACTTTGGCCATTCGCTTTCCTTTGTTTTTTGTTTATTTCACAGGGATCTTTATAGGGAATTAATAAGCTTGGCCACAACAGTTTGGCAGTGGATGCTAAATGCTAAGTAGACCCCACTTGAGAGTTCAGTGTATCCTGAGGGTTTCTGGGAAGTTCACAAATTGCAGGGTGGTGTTGATTTCATCTGAGAAATTAGTTCAAATCGTGCAAATAAATAAAAGAAATGAAGAATCAGCATGGAGCTTATTGCTCTAGCTTCCAGCCTAAGCTCACATCACAGTTTCCAGAGATTTTATTGGCCATATTTCAAAATTACTTCTTTCTGGATTTCACGGGGTAGGAAAAGGTGCCTTTTGTGGTAATAGAATGTTTTTTTTTTTCAATTGGAATGAGAGGTAACAAAGTCCCCATCTATTCACAAGCTTGTGTCTCTGATTCTCCCTTACTGGAATGAGTGTTATCAGATTGGATTTGGGTAGCAACCCAACCCAGAGAGATGGATAATAGGAAAGTTTCAAAGCTCTACTTTACAAATATAGAATGACTCAGGAAAGGCTAGACCAGAGTCATCGGAAAAGTCAGTGATAGAGCCACAGAACTCCCACAGCTGTGCATGATTCACTGGGCCATGTATCTCAAATGAATCTAAGATATAATTAAAATAAAGGGAAGAAAAGCCAGTTTTTCTCTTGGAATCTTGTCCAGGGAAGGAATATGGGAAGATGTCAGAAGATATCATTTCTGATCCTTTCCCCTCTGGTGAAATATGACCATCAAGTCTGCCACCCTATGCCATACACCTGCTTACCAACCAGAACTGAAGGTCCCAACCCTGTGGCACCAGGCTCTGATTGAAGAGCATTTCACCTTATATGCCTGGACCATTACCCTACTTTCCAACATCTCCATGACGCTTCATTGTACCCCTCCTTACTTTTCAACGCTACCCTTCAAAGCAGTAACAGCAGCAACAACAAATAAGCAAATAAATAAATAATTTTTTCAAAACAAATAAATAGCATTTAGATAGTACTTACTATGTTCCAGGTACTGTACTAAGTGTCTTACAATTATTATCCTGTTAATCCCCACAATAATCCCGGGAGGTAGGTGCTATTATATCCCCATTTTAAAGTTGCAGAAACCTAAGCAAACCAAGGTCAAGAGACTTGCCCAAAGTCACATAGCTAGTAAGTGTTTGAAGCCAGATATGAGCTCAAATCTTCCTGACTCCAGGTCTCACACTGTAACCCCTCCACCATCTTGCTGGTCCCAGTCAAATCATTCAAATAACTTCTGGTAAGGATGTGTCAGTCAATTGCCCAAGTACTTCAATCGTCATCCTCTCAGACTTCCCTGTGCAAAAAACACATTTTCCTGACCACCACTTCCCTATATGTATTGTCTTCCTCTATGAGAATATAAATGGGCAACTAAGTGGTAAAGTGGATAGAGTGCCCTGGCCTGGAGTCAGGAACATCTGAGTTCAAATCTGGCTTCAGACATTTACTGGCTGTGTGACCTTGGCCAAGTCACTTAATCCCTTTTGCCTCAGTCTCCTCATCTGTAAAATGGGCTAGAGAAGGAAATGCTAAACCATTTCAGTATCTTTGCCAAGAAAACCTTAAATGGGTTCATGAAGAGTCAGACACAGCTGAAACAACTGAACAGAATAAGAATTTAAATCTTTGAGGACAGTAACTATTTTACTTGCTTATTTTTGCATCCTCAGGGCTTAGCACAGTAGGAAATAGTAAGAATTACAGTAAATAGTAAGAAATGTTTTTAATACTTTTTTTAAAAATGCATTCAAGTGTTATAGGTGACTTAGATATTTTTGGTTTGAGAGTGTTGGTTCCTTAGATGAGAAGTTCTTAACCTGGGATCTTTTTTAAAGCTTATTTTAAAAAATTTTATTATTTTTAATTTTATTTTTATTATTTTGAGCCTATTTTTAAAAAAATTATAACTTATTTCAGTCTCATTGTTTTCTTTGCAACCTTACAAATTTTATTTTATGCATTTAGAAATATGTATTCCGAGAAGGGTCCATAAGCTTCACTAGATTATCAATGGAAAGAGATAGTTATTGCCATAATGGGAGGAATTTAGGATGAAGTTGGCAAACTTTACCCTATCCCTTTTGGCTTCCTTAAATGCCTATTTGAAGTTAATAGCTAATAAGAATAAGAATAATTAACATTTACGTAGCACTTTAAGGTTTGCAAAGTGCTTTGCAGATATTATCTCATTTTATCTTCAGAACAACCCTAGAAGGTAAGGGCTATTATTATTCTCATTTTATAGATAGACAAATTGAGGCACACAGAGGCATCATGAAGCCAACAAGTATGTGAGGTCAGATTTGAACTCAGGTCTTCCTGACCCCAGTTCCAGTATTCCACCTACTGTGCCACTAGCTATCCAGGCACCGCAAGGTTATTTGTATGGCTAGGGTGAAAGCAAAGGGCGTGATGGGAGATGAAAATAATTCATTCATCTTAATGCAACTAGGAGGAAGAGGACTTAGCACTCCCCTTTGAGATATAAAGTCAAGTTAAAACAAAAGTCCTCACAGTCATCTGAGGGGCTGGGAATGACTATGTTTCCTTAATAATAATAATAAAAAAAAAGTAGTGAAACTATATTATTGATTAGCCCACAGGTATGTTGGCTAGGCTGCTTCCCTAAAGACTGATAATTCTGCCAGGAAGAAGTTCCATCAGATGATAATAATAAATATGATAATGTTGATGATAACCACTCACATTTACATATCGCTTTAAGGTTTCCAAAGCACTTTACATCTGTTATCTCACTTGATATCTTAAGCTATTATTATCCCATTTTATAGATGAGGGAACTGAAGTTGAAATAGGCCAACTGCTTTGACCCGGGTCACAAAGCTAGGTGGCTCAAGAACATGGCAGAAGCCCTTGGTGGAGAAGAATAAACTACAGCAGCAAATGCCATGCCCAGCAGATGGTAGCTGTCATATAACAGACAAGACAGCAAGAGCTACAGAGGCAGGATAGAACATCACTGATGCAAAATGTGTTCTAAGGACCTGGAGCTGGGAGGAGTATAACAGCCACGATGCATCATGAGGAATATGAGTCAACTGAGGAGTGTTCCTACTCCCACTAGCGTGAAAATCAGTAGAATATTGTACGTCTTCATATTAAGGGGATTGGGGAGTGGGTAGAGAGCACTAGGTAATTTAGTGACTCCTTACCCTTGTTATTTATTTTACTATTCTGTCTCAGTTAAATTTGGTTTATGGTTCTTTGGTTTATTGGTCTGTTGGTAAAGAAAGCACCCAATGTGGGCTGAAGCCATATTTGCATAATTGTGATTACTCAAAACATCTCATCAACCTGGGGTGGTAAGAGGCACCAGAATCTAATGTGACCCTTGTTACAATAGGGTTATTGAATTCAGAGTCATAAAGTTTGTCCAATCCAATCCCTTCATTTTATAGACAAGGAAACAAGGGCCAAGAGAAATTGACTTGTACAGGGTTCCACGAGTAACCAGAACCAGAGCCAGATTCTAAATCCTATTCGTCTAACTCCAAATATAGTACATTTTCCACTATCCTCTGTTGCTCCCTATTGCTGTTGTTCAGTCGTGTCTGACTCTTTGTGACCCTATTTGAGGTTTTCTTGGAAAAGATACTGGAGTGGTTTGCCATTTCTTTCTCCAGCTCATTTTACAGATGAGGAAATTAAGGAAAGCAGGGTGAAGTAACTTGCCCAAGGTGACGCAGCTAGTAAGTGTCAGAGGCTGGATTTAAACTCAGGAAGGTGAGTCTTCCTGATGCCAGCTCTCTATCCACTGTGCCAACTGGCTTCCCTATTTCTACTTATTAAAGTACAATACGGTGATAAAACTGACAGAATTGGGGAAATTAGGAAGAGCAGGTTTAGGAAACAAGGTGATAAGTGCAATTTTAGACATACCGAGATGGAAATGTGGAGATGTCCAGCAGGCAGTGAAATGTTGTAGGGCTTTGTACTGAATGGGCTTTCTTATTTTAACCATTATACTATCTACTGCAAATGAATATGATGTTACTAGTACAGTTTTAAATTTGAAACTCCTAAACTATTTCCCCCATTAGTATAGCAGTGTAAAAATGACATGGGGGCCTCTAATCCACATATGAGGATCCATAGGGCCTGCATATTGACTTAGTTATAAAATGTAATCTATATTTTATTGTATCTTTACTTATGTTGTTTAAATATTTTCCAATTGCATTTTAATCTGGCTCAGGCTACACTTAGGAGTGAGTGTTGCAGGCCACGTGGCCACTGGCCTTGCATTTGATACCTCTGCCATATAATAGTAGATAGAAAGCAGGGCTTGGAGTCAGAAGACTTGAATTCAAATCACTCAGTATAAGACCTTCTTCAGTAAGTCATTTAACCACTCTGAGCCTCAATTTCCATGCTTGTAAAATAGATACAATTATACCTGGACTGCCTACCTCATAAGGTTATGATAGAGCATAAAATTTTGTATATATATGTATGTATATATATATACATAGACACATACATATACACATAAATGTATATGTATAGATATATGTGTGTATTTGTGCACATGTACACATATATTTATACACATACACACATATATGTGCATAGCATTTTGTAATCATAAAGAATGAAAGTAATATGATTTATTATTATTATTATATATGCTTTCCTTGGGTTTTTCTCCTCTTATGTATGAATGAATGAGTTAAAAAGTGTTTAAATGCCTGTAATATGCCAGCTATAATGCTAGGCTAGCAATTAATTTAAACCAATTCAGCCATTCTCTATTCATAGGTGTTCCTTGTGACAATAGGTGGCTTGGATTGGGTGTGTGTCCACAAAGCAAAATGAACTTGCAATCATGAAAAGACTGAATCCTGGTGTTAATAGTAGCACCCTAGAACCTGTTAGTAAATTGACTGACTCTCAAGCTGGAGTTCTTTCCACTATCCCACACTGTTTAAAAAAGAAAGGTGTGTTGATAGTAAGACTGATAAACCAGTCCATGTGCATTTGTACAAATGTTCTCTTTCTTCAAAGGTGGCACAGTGGATATAGCTCTGGTCTTGATGTAGGGAAGACGAGTTCACATATGGCCTTAGACACTTGCTAGTTGTGTGACTCCTGGCATATCACTTAATCAACATTTGCCTTAGTTTCCTCAACCGTAAAATGGGGATAATAAAAACATCTGCCTCTCAGGGGGATTGTGAAGGTCAAATGAGATAATATTTGTAAAGTGCTTAGCATGGTGACTGGCACAGAAAAGGTGCCGTATGAATAAAAATTCTCTTTTTATACTTTCATATCCCAGTAGGATATAAGATCCCTGAGGTCATGGACTGGTTTTTGTTTTTAATTTCCAACTTCGTTTCTCCAACATCTAGCATAGCGATAATACATATTTACTCAATAAATGTTTACTGAATTAAATGGAATAATTTAGTTCTTGAGAGAGCCAGATTTGCCGTAACACACCATGTTAGAGGCCTAGCCTGCTTAGACTATTCTTTTCCTATTTCCTGGAGTAGTGGAGTGGTGCTTCGTTGATTTTGCTGAACAGCAGGTTTTTGGAGAAGACTATAAAACTGGAGCCTCTCTGTGACGAAGGGATCACTATGGGGTGCCTTTTGTAAAGAATAGAAAGGTCTCCTTGGGGCAGAAAGGAAATTATTCCTGGTCAATGGGTTAAAGTCCAGATGGTGAATCACCATAAAGGGCACACTTGCCTGTTGGCCTATGGGACAATTTACGTTTTTTTTCCATAGTGGTAGCGCTCATAGTAGGCAATTAACAGGAGTAATAATGGCTTACTTACCTAGAAACTCAGCCTACTGACTGGGCATCGAACCAGTTTTTTTTTAGAATACTTTGTGAAATGTTGCTACCATGCAGATGCTTATGCAAAAGGTTGCAGATTCTGGGAGTTGCCCATCTAGTCTAAGTTATACCTGACTATGGATCCTTTTTATATCACTGACATCAGGTGGTCATGTGATACATCATTAGTTTTCATGATGCCAATAAAAATAGGACTAATCTTAGCTATTTCTGTATACTGTTTAAAAAAGAGGAAGAGGCAACATGGAATCCTAGATAGGGGACTGGCCTGAGAGAAAGACTTGGTTACTGTCTGTGTAAATATGGGCAATATATATTATATATCTCAGAGACTTAGCCAAACTAAGAGAAAAATTGCACAGGAATTGTCGATCTGCATGGCTAAAGAGAAGAGGTTCTCTAAAATGGTGAAATCATAGGACTTGATCAATTTAAAAAGGAAAATAATCTGAAAATTCCTGTAGATAAAATTTCCACTAATAATTAATTTTGTTTGGAGAAGAAAAAGGAGAAGATGAAGAAGAGAAATTAAGAAGAATTTATTAAGCCCCTACTATATTCTAGGCCTTAGGGATATAAAGCCAAAAAGAAAACATAACCTACTTTTAATCCATCAGGAAAAACAGCACATCATATATAGGTAATATTAAATATATGAATATAAAATATATAATATTTTATAATGCAAATATAAAATATATATAATGCAAATAGAAATTTGGGAGCAGAGTTTAGAGGTGGGAAGTACTAGCACCTGGGGCAGCAGTATACTAGAACCAGCTCCTACCAGCTCCCACAGCCAATTATTAAATTTTCAGTGTAAGCATTTATACCTCAGAAATAGTCAAATGCTACAAATCAGGGTTTGATTTAGTACTTTATTGATTTCAAGACTTAATAAAGTCATGGAGAAAATAATAACAGACCAATTTTAAAGTGTGTCTTGCTTCTTTTTCTTTCAGAGGGCCAGGTGTTAAGAATTTACCAGCACACCACTGAGCTGGGAGCTGCAATGGAATGTTTCATGTGAAAGGTAGTGCTCTGTTGAGCTTTAAAGGAAGCCAGGGGTTCTTAGAGGCAGAGGTGAATAAAGAGATTTCTAAGGCTAGATGACAAGAGAAAAAGATGGGAGGTGGGATGTTAGGAAGTTCAAGTAGGCCAGTTTGGCTGAACTACAGAGATTATAGAGGGGAATAGGGTGTAAAAAGGCCGGAAATGCCCGTTGAATTCAAATTATAAGGGACTTTACATGCTAAACACAGTATTTCGTATGTGATCTTAGATCTGCAGGTTGCTACTGGAGTTTTAGTGACAAAAGGAGTGAAAAAGTCAGATCTGTGATTTAGAAATATCACTTTGGCAGCTGTATAGAGAAGGGAGACCTGAGCCATTGGGCCCAGTAAGAAAACTATTGCAGCAGCCTAGGAGACAGGTGAGGGAAGCATTCCAGACTTGACCAATAAACTTCACTCCATTCTTTTCAACTGGAAACCTTACACTAAACATACAACACAAGAAGACACCTCTTCAAATGGTTAATTTGTTCTAATTTTATCATGTTCTCATTACTGCCTGATATGTCTTTGTTGCATTATATGGCTCTAATTGTGATTTCCACCCCTTTCCCATTAGGTTTGTGTTCCTTTTGAAGTGAGGAAATGTCAGTGGTTTCTTTCAAGTGTTTCTTGTCCAGACTTCTTAAAAAAAAAAAAAGCAAAAAAAAAAAAAAGAAGAAGAAGCAGGAAAGGGCCATTCAGCTTATCTTGTTCACTTCCTGAAATCCAAATAAACTCAAAAACCAAATCACACCCTATCCATTCAACTTGTTTCTGTGCAGTATGGGCAGGAGAGCACCACAGCATTTAGATTAGGTCCAACGTAACCTTTGGACCTGGTTAGAAAAGGCTCCAGTGAGTTTGTGAAATAAATTTCAAAACTTAAAATTAGTGTAATTTCCCCACCTAAAGAAATGATTTTAAAAGTATCTAAAAAATGCCTTACAGTATGCCTTTCACAGCTGAGCAAGTTAAGCTCCCAAGAGGTTTATGCTTGGCCAATATTTTCTGAGCCCTTGTTTCATAATGGATTATTCTCATTGATTTCAGGGTGCCCTTCTCTTTCCACTGCTCCCCATCTCTCTGTCTGTCTGTCTCCCTCTCTCTCTCTGTCTCTCTCTCTCTCTCTCTCTCTCTCTCTCTCACACACACACACACACACACACACACACACACACGGACACAAATGCTGCTTTGAGCTTTGCAAGTGGTAGGAAAAATATTTTTAAAAACAATATCTGGCATTTGTACAGCACTTTAGGGCTACTAGTGGCCCTAAATGGAACAGTGGATAGAGCGCCACCAGACTTGGAATCAGGAGGATGTGAGTTCAAATCTGACCTCAGACACTTACTAGCTGTGTGACCCTGGGCAAGTCACTTAACCCTGTTTGCCTCAATTCCTCATCTGTAAAATGAGCTGGTGAAGGAAATGGCAAACGACTCCACTATCTTTGCCAAGAAAATCCCAAATGGAGTCACAAAGAATTGGACATGTCTAAAATGACTGAAGAACAATAAATAGCACTTTAGGGTTAACAAAGTGCTTTCCACTCATTGCATTTGGTACAACAAAATAAACATTTATTAAGTGCCTATTATATGCTTATTATGTGCCAGGTACCATACTAATTGGTAAAGATATGAAAAAGAGGCAAAGGCCAGTTCCTGACTTCAAGGAGCTTACAATCTAATGTGAGAGACAACAAGTAAATATATACAAAGCAAGCTATATACGGGGTGAAAGGGAAATGATTTAAAAAGGGAAATCACTGGAATTAAGAGGGATTGGGGAAGGTTTCCTATAGAAGGTGGGATTTTGTTGTTGTTTGTCCTTTCTTCTCAAAGAGGACCATGACATCAGAAAGGTGATGCCATGACATACAGGTGAGTTGGATTACAGTTAGGGAGGGCTGTACAAAGTCATCAGCCTCACTTTCTCCTCCAGAGCCATTCTGGGTCCAGTGGTGAGATCAGGGCAACTGAAGATGGCCCTTTGGTGGGATTTTAGTTAGGACTTAAAGGAAGCCAAGAAGGTCAGTGGTCAGGGCAGAGGAAGGAGGATGTTCCAGGCATGGGGGACAACCAGAGAAACTGCCTTAAAGTGAGAAATGGAATGTCTTGTTTCCAGTGTCACTGGAATAAAGAATATGTGCTAGGCAGTAAGGTGTAAGAAGACAGGAAAGGTAGAAAGAGGCTAGGTTATGAAGGTTTAATGCCAAAAAGAGTATTTTTTTTTGTATTTAATCCTAGAGGAGATAGGGAGCCACTGGATTTTTTTGAATAGGGAGTGAGGGTGGGATGTTGGGGTGGGGTGGTGATGTGATCAGACTTTTGTTTTAGAAAAATCACTTTAGTGGCTGAATGGAGAATGTACTGGTGCGGGGAGAGACTTGAGGCAGCCAGACCCACCAGAGAATTGATCTAGATAGATAGAAAAGAGACAGATAGAATTTAGCTAACACTTATGTACCAGGCATTGTGCTACGTACTAGGGTTACAAATACAAGCCAGACAGGCCCTGTCCTCCAGGAGCTTACATTTTAATGGGGCAATATAAAATATGAAGGAGGATCTGGAAAAGGATAGTAAAGTACATGGCATGGAATGGAAGGAAGTGGCATGGAGGTCTGGACCCTAGCAAATTAAGTCAAAATCTAAACCTATCAAAACGGAAGAAGCCTGGGCAAAGTCAAGATTACTGCTGAGATGACATGGCTGGAGTAGGGTAATGTATTATCTCCTATGTATGTACTACACACATATTAATTATTAATTACGTGGATTAATAATAACAAATATAAATTTATATATATTTATATATAAAATTTCATATTACGTAAGTCATAAATTTCATATATATATGAACTTTCATATATTTCATATATATTCATATATTGTCTGACCAACAAAATTCATATATTAATATTAATATATTCATATTATTTTCATATATTCACATATTCATATATTTCATATATGGTAGCAGTGGCCCCTTGGTCCTTTGCACTCCTGCCGTCATGTATCGAATATATTTCATATATTGTCCTCACAACAACCCCGTGAAGTGGGTGCTACTTATATGCAAATTTGATAGGTGGGATAATCCTGGCTCCCAGAACTTAAGTGACTTGTCCAGGGTTGTATAACTAATCTAATAAAAGCATCTGAGGAGGAATTCATTCAAATCTTAATTATACTACTCTATCAATTACAGGGCACTACCTTCCAAAATACATTTACTCTGAACATACAATACATCTGAAAAACCACTATGTGCATGCTAGTGGGGTTGGTACCACGCAAACTCCATTTTCCCAAATTGATTCAGAACTCTGAAATAAAGATGGGGGGGAGGAAGAGAGGAAGAGCAAACTTTTATTAAACACCTATTAATTGCCCAGCACTGTGCTAAGCACTTTATAAATATTATCTCATTTGACAAAGCATTTTGGGGACCATAGTTTTTCTTTCCTTCTTTGGGATTTGGAATTGAGGTATGGAATCTTGCATTGGAAACTGGAAGGTTGGGTGTGGCTGGGAGTTCAATACTGTGGTCACAGAGGTTCTTAACTTTCATTGTGTCATGAACCATTTTGGCCGGCTAGTGAGGACTATGGACCTTTCTCAGAATAACGTTTTTAAATCCATAGAACAAAATACACAGGATGAAAAAGGAAACCCATTATATTTAAATATAATTATTAAACTATTTTTAATTTCACAAACCCCAGGCTAAGAACCCCGGGTTTAAATGAAGCTAAACAAACAAAAACATCATTCCCTATTTTCCTATTCCATATTTCCTCACTCTCTTTACGGGAGTTTGTAATCCTGGTTCTTCTTTTTTGAAACATTTTTTTTCAATTATCTATAGGCTTCTCATTTCTTGTGATTAGTATGTGCATAAAAGAATAACCTTAGAAGTTTTTTCTATCTCATAGAACACATAAGCTAAAACCCTTCAGTTCTGGTTTCAGCCTTGAAAGATACCACCTCTATCCCTCAGTGTATTGAGCTACAATTCAGTTTTATAAATAATCTGGTAATTCCCAACAAGTAGAAGCTTAAAACTTTAACCCAAGGCTCAGTTGGATATTCCCGAAAAGAATTAGTTTGTTGGAGCCAAGATGCTTCTAAGAGCGTGAGAGTTCACAACAGAGCCTAAACAATGTCTCTTATACCCAAACGGTTGAGGAGCAAGGAAAGACAAAATTAGAATATCCAACCTTCAAGCTGACCAGGAGGTAGAGTTGGGCATGGTCTTTGTGTATTTTGTTCCACTCCTTATGGTTGGAGACAGGAGTAGGAAATGTCCTGACAGTCATGTTTCATGGAAACACCTAGAGGTTACAGAAGTAACAAATTAACTCAAAGAGAAAGTTTATTTATACAGTCTTAGCCCTATTTCTGGTCAAAGAAGAAAACCCAAATTCCAGGATTTCAAGTTTGACATTGAGACTAAATAAGAATAAGAAGTATATTCTAAGAATAAACCTAAGGTTTCAATTAGTTTGAGTTTAACAAATATTTACTAAGTGCCAACTGTGTGCAAAGCATTATAGGTGATGGGGATGCAAAAAATTAGTCCCTGACCTCAAGAAGTTTACATTCTTTCAGGGGAACAAGATATGAAAAAAGATATAGTCAAGGTAATTTGAGAAGGAATAAAATACTAACCACTTCTAAAACAGGGAAAGGTTTCTTTACAAGGTAGGACTAGAGTGAATCATAGAGGAAGTTAAAGATTCTGAAAGACAAGATGAGGAGGGGGTGAATTCTAGGCATGCAGCACATCCTGCATGAATGGAGAGAAATAGGAAAAAATGGAATGCCGGCTTCAGGGAATTGTCAGTGGGCCTGTTTGTCCGAAGCATAATGTGATTGAAGGCAAGTAATATAAAGTATTAGGGGGCAGCTAGGTTAGTCAGTGGATAGAGCACTGGGCCTGAAGTCAGTAAGATTTGATCAGGTTCAAATCCAGGCTCAGACAATTGCTGGCCGTGTGACCCTGGGCAAGTCACTTAACCTCTCTTTGCCTTAATGCACTGGAGAAGGAAATGGCAAACCACTCCTGTATCCTTACCAAGAAAACCCCATAGACAGAATTGGTGTGCTATGGTCCACAGGGTCTTGAAGAGTTAGACATGACTGAATGACTGAATGACAACAACAATATAAAATAAGTCTGGAAATTAAGTTCTAGAAGACCTTAACCCCTGAGCTAAGGAATTTGTATTTTGTCCTAAATACAATGGGGAGCCACTGGACATTTTTGAACAGAGGAATGCCATGACCATACTTATGTTTTAGGAAGATTATTTTGATAATTACATGGCAGATGAAATGGAAACATGATATATTGGAAGCAGAGAGACCAATTAATAGTCAATTGCAATATTCCAGACTAAAGGTGATGAAGACCTGAAATAGAGAGGTGCAAAGTAAATGGGCAGAAAGAAACAAATGTGAGAAATGCCATGAAGATAGGCTTTGCATGACTTGGTAACTGGTTGTCTATGTAAGGTGAGAGATACGGAAGAGGATGGGATTATATACTTAAGCGACTGGGAGGATGGTGGTACCCTCAGCAGAAACAGGAAAATTTGGAGGAAAGCTTAGGTAAGGAGAGCGAAGAGCTTTCTGTGCCATAGAATGGTAAGCGGCCATTTATACACTAAGCAAAGATAATAATCAAGGATATAAAATGTTAAGTCATCTGGGGAAGAAGAGGTAATGTGCTAATATAGTACTCAAATACTCAGATACCCAAATAGATCTGCCATCTCACCAATTTGAGAGTTGCTGTCAGTAATGTAAATTGAAATCCATCTAATGCCTGCTTGTCTAAGCATCTCATCTACGTTTTGTCTAACATAGTAATAAAAGAAAATCATTTAATTCCTCATCATCTTCAGGTAATCTTACATAACAGATTATATAATGCTGAGATCATTTAAAAATTATGCCATGGGGGCGGAGCCAAGATGGCAGCTGGAAAGCAGGGACTAGCGTGAGCTCCCTGCCAAGTCCCTCCAAAAACCTATAAAAAATGACTCTGAACCAATTCTAGAACTGCAGAACCCACAAAATAGCATAGGGAAACAGGGCTCTAGCCCAGGACAGCCTGGATGGTCTCTGGGTAAGGTCTATCCTGCACAGAGCTGGGAGTGGAGGGGAGTGGAGCTGAGTGGAGCAGAGCCCAGCACGGGTGGCGCGGATCAACCAAACTGGGAGCTGGGCAGAGCTTGCCCTAGTGCCCTGAATCAGTGAGCTGTGGTAGTTACCAGCCTTCTCAACCCACAAACACCAAGGACAACAGAGTAGGTTAGTGGGAGAAGCTGCTGGGGACTGGGATAGAGTTTGAGGTTCAGCCACTGCCCCTGGGGCAGTGAAGGTGGGGCAGCTTTGCAACTACAGCTGCAATTGCTTCTGGCCCCAGGCCCACCTGGTGGGAGGAATTAAGGGGCAGATCAGAGCAGGAGTGCAGAGCCTGCAGAATATCTAAGTCCAGTCCTGGTTGGGGGTTCTTGGGGAAGGAGCAGTGCTGGTGTGGCAGAGCTGGTACATCCCCCCAGGCTTGGAACATAGAACTCTTTCGTCTACAAGCAGTCATACCCCTAAGAAAAACTAAAGGGTCAAGTGAGTTGGCTGGGAACATGGCCAGGCAGCAAAAACGCACCCAGATTCAGTCTCAGACTCTGGAATCCTTCTTTGGTGACAAAGAAGACCAAAACATACAGCCAGAAGAAGTCAACAAAGTCAAAGAGCCTACAACAAAATCCTCCAAGAAAAACATGAACTGGTCTTAGGCTATAGAAGAGCTCAAAAAGAATTTGGAAAAGCAAGTTAGAGAAGTAGAGGAAAAATTGGGAAGAGAAATGAGAAAGATGAGAGAAAACCATGAAAAACAAGTCAATGACTTGCCAAAGGAGACCCAAAAATATACTGAAAAATATACTGAAGAAAACAGCACCTTAAAAAACAGACTGACTCAAATGGAAAAAGAGCTCCAAAAAGCCAATGAGGAGAAGAATGCCTTGAAAGGCA